>JADLZK010008739.1:0-323815 GCA_015847255.1 Hyparrhenia diplandra
GCGATCGTGGAGTAGCTAATGAGCCAATTTCGTTTCGAAGCAGAAAAGATAATACCAGCTTTAATCCAATCGACAGCACCACTTGATGTATAATTTTAATAGACTTTAGTTGAAACGTCACCAAAATGCTAGCAAAAACACAGGACAGTCAGCAATTCAAACAAAAGCTATCTCAATGCTGAACCACCAACACGGATAAAACTTTCTTAGATCTTCTCATAATATTTGACAGGTGACTTCAATGAGAATGAAAACATTCACTACCCAGAGTACAAAACACAGGCAAAACGATTTCCTCAGAACTCCAAAACTAAGCTTAGAAGACCATTCGTGGGGGCTTGTCACCATCCCTGAGAGAGAACCTGGCGCCAAGATAGGTTTTCAGCTCTGGGACAGCCTCAATAGCCTTGATCAGAACAGCATCCACAGCCTTCTGGTCATCCTTCTTGAAGTCCGCAGAGACTTGATGCCTGCAGATTCAAAAAGATATGAAGCACAGAAAGTACTACATGGAGCACAAACCAATGCCAAGGGATGATGAAACAACAGATCATGTTACTTCCTCGACACGCATTCACCTTGTCTGTCTCAAAAGTCGCCCTCAGTCTTCTCGCTTCTGCTTCTTCTCCCTGGCAAAGTACTTGTCATCAAACTTTGAGACATCACCAGAGATGTCAACCTTGGTTGATGTAGCAATGACATAGGTCTGGTTCACACGGGCGGATCGGCACTCCATTGATCTTGAAAGGCCCTGAAATATAACAAAAACATTAAGAGACTAATTACAGAAAACAATATCAAGTAGAATAGGTTAGGAAAAATTAACTGTTTTGCATGCATGAACAGAGGCATGCAGATAAACAAGCTGCAGTGTAGGGATGTAATGGTGAACATAATCATTTTTATCAACTTTAACTAAAAACAACTTTATAAATCAAAACATTCCAACAAGTGTTCGTTTACATCACTTAAACTGTATAGTAAAAAAATGTTTCCAGCAGGTCAGACATGAGAAGATAGTGAGCCAACCCTGACAAAGAAAAAACTATATACCCAAGTACAACAGTCTATAACATGTGACTGCCATCAAAGAACCAATTGCTTATATCACACATACAGGTCCAGTAGTACAAACTAGTTTGAGATTCCCTTACAAACTCAGTTAAAACTATTTAAATCAATGTGTATTTAGATTCCTTGAATACTAGGTGTATATATAATTATTAATTAAAGTAATTGTGTAGTTGCAAGAGAATCATCGAAGTACTGTAATACTACAATTGCTAATATATACACCATGTCGTCACACTAGATTACAAATTAGTATATAGTCCCCAGATTGAGCTAACCAGCATAAACATTTGCAACAAACTTTTTCACTGACCAAGAATAAAACCACAAAATGTTTAACTACAGATAGATATAGATCCACACTCCTAGGCTAGTTGGCTGGTATTAGGGGCAGTGACCCACCACAGTACCACAACAAAGGGAGAAGTGGAGCAAGCGTGGCTCACCAGCATGATGAGGAGATGGCCGGACTTGAGCTGCTTGAGGAACACCACTCTCTTCCCCATGTAGCGCCCCGCGAGGATGATCAGCACCGTCCCGGGGGTGATGCTTGACCTGAACAAACGAACAACGATTGAAATCAAATCTCCATGCACATAAACACGAACACCACGCGGACTGTGACTTGACGGAATAGTTTCGGCACCTCGGAGCTTTGGTGGTCTTAGGCTTGCGGGTGCTGGGGACGCGGGGCTTGACGTCGTCGGCGGGGTAGAACTGGTTCCGCGGCGGCGGCGGGCTTCGAGCCTGGGGAAGGCGCCGCCGTTCTTGGCCTTGATGGCCCACAGCCCACGGCGGTGGTAGCCGCGCGCGACCGCGACGCGCGCTTGATGCCCATCGACAGCTTCGACGTCGGCGCCATTGATCGGAGCAGTGCGAGGCGCCGCTTCGGCTCGGGGATTTGGGACGGCGGTGGGCGAAGAATGGAGGCAAGGGTTTGGTCACTGTATTTATAGTGCGGCGGCGTAGAGGTGGAAACCCTAGGTCCTGGCTCCTCTGGTATAGTAGTGGGCCTAAATGTTGAGGCCCCATGCACCGGCGTTTAGACGAGCTCACATCCATTTGCCTGTTTAGAACGCAGCGCAGGAAATAGTAATTCTTGTTCCTGTGAGATTTTCTGCATGTATAATTTCTGAAAATATTTCCGTTCCAGACAGGTCCTTGAGAGTGCCTTCAGCGTGTGTGTTTTGATTTTGAAGCTGGGAACGCAGAGGTAAATGTAGTTTTCTTTTTGATAAAAGATCTAGAAATGGTTCCACCCGAAAGCACTACGTAAAACAGTCCGTTAAAATGGGGGCCTTCTGCTACCTTGACCATTACTTTAGTATACTGTGTATACACAGAACTAATCACATTGATATCTTGGGTTTTGAACTGTGATTGCGCTTCCTCATGATTCCCGGCAACCAAATCGGAAGTGAATATAACACTTGGCACCACATTCACTAGAAGCAAACACGAGAAAATGTCATATGGGCAGAAGTTATCTCATCACTGAAATCCGATTTTATGTAAATAAATGTATGCTTGTATGCTTTGTTGCAATACAAAACTTCCACAACATGGGCACTGCCACACTGGCAAACAAAATCTGCGCTTGCTGAAAGGAGTTGCTGGCGGTTCATGACTTTGACAGGGTCGATCAAAGCCCAGTTACTCCCCCTTTCCAGAGCTCAGCAAACCTCATCAGGCTCCAGGGTGTTCTCCATCTCGTGCATCTTCCTCCTCACCTTGGCCTTCACCTTCTTGGCATATTTGCCTGCTTTCTGCCTCCTTTCTAGTGCACGAATCTGGAAGGAAACTCAAAAAAAAGAAATGTCAGATGCAGAGTTCAGTGATGAAAGAAGAGCAAATTATTTAGGCTACAACAAACTACACTGCAAACTTGAAGCAAAGTGCAACACGCATAAGTAAATGTTTTTCATTCTTAGCTCCAACTCAAGGAAAACAGGAAGATACAGTGCTGTACACCACAATGAGCAATTCATCCAAAATAGTTAGTGGCATGCGCTGTGTTCTATTGTATGCTGATCTGAACATGCAAGCATAATTTTCAATGCTTTATAAGACAATATTAGTGCCAAAATGTAGCTCAAATCTCATTCTTGGATAGTTCCAGCACTCCATTCTTCATCATTATAAAGTGCACTGTCACTTCCGTGATAGTATTCCGTGGAGAAATTGTGCACCACCACCCGCCCCATAATTTCTCTTAACTCTTTTTAAAAAGCTTCAAATTGAAGGAATTAAATAACATGTAGTATCAACTAGCCCTTGATGAAAAATACTAACCTGGGTTGCCTATATAATAGTAGTAACACTTGCAGGTATATTCAAACATATTAACAGTACTCGACTCAGAACAGTGAATTAACATACCTGATTAGGGGAAATGTAGTATGGGTTCTCATACCATGTAGGACCACCAAAACTACCACCAAATATTTTGATTGATTCAAACAGAACCTGGGGCCAACCTACAGAGTAATCCAAGCGCAAATTATTATTAGAGTTAAACTAGTAAGCACGTGTAAAGTATACATATAGAAGCTCAGTGCAATTACCTCAATAAGTGCCATTTTTATCCAGACCACCTTTATCAACTTTATCAATCTCATTGTGAGGAACCGTATCTGCCAAAGTAGGGTTCCTAAAATTCAAATGGTGCTAACACACAAAAAAAAGGAACCTATCCAAACAAAAATTTAATCTGACAAATGGGGGAGATAGATCACCTGGTAGTTTCAAACCAAATATGGCCATCCACAATGGAGAAGACAAATACATGGTCATGGAAAGGTTTTGCTTTACGGTGATCTTTAGGAGTAGCAAAGATCTGCACAAGTACAGGTAATGATTTCACAATCATGTTTTTACAAGAATATTCTATTGTGTAAGAACTCATTTGTCCCATAAAACACATGAATATGAAAGTTCACATACATCATCAGCAAAACTTGGTTTGATAGTATAAGTAGTATTAACTTCATATGCACCATCTTTTTTATTTGTGAGCAATGGAAATGCAAGATTAATTAGCAGCGCAAGTTGTTCTTATGTTCAAATTGTTTCCAAAGAAAAGAACTAGAGCCAACACTAGTCTGCTCTTTTACCACAGTGTCCCAATGACAAGTGGGTCCTGGTTCACAAGTCACTTAGGCTGTCTCCAACAGTCCAGGCATAAAAAGAGAGGCATTCCAGTATATGCAGCATACACAGTGAAAGTTCACCTACCTAAAAATACTCATCTCCAACAGAGTTGGAAAACCCAAAACTGCAGAACTTTGCACCTAGGCCCTTGCGTTTTTTCATAAATCAGCTAAGCCTACATATAAGAAATCTTTCTCTCTGGCACCTTTGCATCAGGAACCCTGAGAGTGAAACAAAATCGATTTTCTTCCCTTCTCCTTCTTCCTCCAGATGCAACCCCGCCGTGGCCACCGTGAGGCTCGCTCGCGCGCCGTCGCGCTGCCGCCCGCGCCGCAGGCTCATCGTAGCGCCCGCTGCAGCCCCCGCACAGCGCCGCCGCAGGCTGGCCTCGCACGCCCCGTCACTCCCCCACCGCTGACCCACCAGACCAGCGCCGCCCGCAGGCTCACCTTGTCGCGCCATGGACCGCTGGGACGCCTCCCGCGGCCGACCACTACCATCGCCATACAAGTGCGTTGCCAAGAGAGAATTGGCAATTTTGCCTCCTGGTTAGGCTGGTACGCAAATTAGCCTTTTCCGTTTTACATCTATTTGTTGGAGGCTGTTTTTGGGATGCAAAACTACTGTGCATGATCTATTTTGCATTTGAGTGCCCCTTTGCCTCCTCTGTTGGAGATAGCCTTAGACATTAGTGCTAAACTAGCAAAGTGGAATTCGACCCTATTGTATGTTTGCAGAATCCTCTTAGACCTTTATCATTAAAAAATCAAGCTGTTTTCATACCAAAGAGAAATGGCACAAGCAAATGTAGATAATTGGACAGATCAGTGCAGCTCATCAAGTCGTTAAAAAATGAATAGCCACATGTAGGTATGGCATAACATGTGAAACCAGTTACTAACCTGTGTTATCATTTCCTTCACAAGCTTCCAATGAGGTTGCTCATCAAAATTTGAAGAAAATGTAAGAAGTGGGCGTGACCCTTTTAGATGGTTACCGGTAAGCTTCAACTCCTCCATGGTGTGAACTACAGTAAACATCACATTGTGATAAATCATTAACATACAAATTATAGACTGTAAGGCATAAGACAGCCACAGTGTAAGTATAATTTGGGTCATAGCATACCAGCATTAACTAGAAATTTCACTGATGGTCCTCCAGGAGACTTGACCATCCAAAGGTAAAGATCCTTCTGTTTTCTGCACTGTGATACATGAAGAAACAAACTTCAGCCACATAATTAAATAAGTTAACAGAACTGAAAAGTCTAATGCATACATATATTGAACAAATATAATCTGGGGTGGCAGATGGCATAGATGCAGTCAAAGATAATGCAACGGCCAATTCGGTACCCCGAGCAAAATGGGGGTTGCTTCCTCAATACCAGAGAGCCCAGAGAACATTCATAGAACGAAAACATGGACCAAAATTTCCATCATCATGTAAACAGTGTGAATTTAGACAGCTAGCTCAGGCACCAAGTAAGCAATCCATCATCATGTCAATGGTAACAAAATTTCCACCATACGGTGTGGAAGCAGAGTAGAAGAGCTGCTATACCTCAAAGAAGAGGCAGCTGGAGCAGCTCCTGAGCTCGAGCAGCTCGTTGAGCGCGCGCCCCTTGCTCTGCTTTGACTCCACCTTGCTGTCCTTCTTCGCGTGCGGGAGCAGCGACAGCACGTCCTGCATCAGATGCCGATACCTACGCCGAGAACGCACGATCGAATGGAATCACCCACCACATGAAACGACTCAAGGCACTGAAAGGGGAAAAAAAAAACTCACCTGTACGTGATGCGGCGGGAGCAGGTGATGAGCACCTTCTCCCTGTTCCGGAACGGCGCCACCGCGGCACCGTCGCCCGCGGAGGCGGGCTCGGGGTCGGCGTCGGCGTCGGGGGCGACCGGTTCCTTGAAGCCGAAGAGCGTGCGCTCCGGGCGTGCCGGCGCGGAGTCGTCGGGCTTCTGCGACGGCCGCCTCTGCCGGGGCATCGGGGCGCTTCCGCTTCTTCGCCATGGCACCTCGGTGCGCTTCCTTCCGCGTGGGCTCGAGAGCGCGGATGCGGCGGCGGGGGCGAACGGTTTGGGACAGGCGCGGGGACGCGACGCGAGCAGAGCACGACGGCGAGCTAGGGTTTAAGCCGCTCGGACGCTCTGGGGGGACTTGAGAGGGAGAGGCACGCGTCAAGTAGGCCTGTTGGGCCAGAATGGCCTTGCAGTGGCTTTCCACCACGGGCCAGACCGAGACGGTCCTGTAAGCAGGCCGGCCCATTACCCAAAGCTGTTTGGAACCAGAGCACACGAGACGAGTTCCGAGGAAGAAAAGAAGTATCCCGATTTATCCCATACCGGCGAACAGAAGATGCGCGCAGCTGTGTGGATGGCATATATTGGAGATGGGGTGCTAGCGTTGAACCTTGCCTTAAACTAATGAGTAAGGAAAACAAAGCGCTGCGGTGAGAGCCGCACGCAGTGCGGGTCAAATCCTGCACCGCAATTTTTGTAGGGGAAGAGGCTGGCGCGGGTACTGATACTGCTTACTTTGCAGGACTTGCCCGTGCGGGCCTCCCCACCCACCAAACCAAAATCCAAAAAAATATTTATGATATTATAAATAATTTATGAATTATGAATAATTTATGAATTATGAATATGAATTTATGAATGTTTTTAAGGAAGACAAGAATTAATGTATTTATTTAGTCTTTCAGACAAACTTTATGTATTAATCTTTATTTAAATTTATTGTAAGAAAATAGTGCTTCGGTCAAAGTTTATGCGTACACCGTTTCTGACAAATCTTTTGTGGATTACCTACCCCCTCCTTTCCAAAAGCCTCCTTTCAAAAAAGGAAAAAAAAGTCTACATCACCCTGTATGGGTGGTACATCTACGTAATCTCTCAGCCACGCATAAAACTGATGTAAACGTAAGCGCCACTTTCGAGGTGGCCAATTATCACTCTAAAAAGTTTTTAAAGAATCTGTAGTAAATCAGAAAAATCGTAAAATGAAAAATCAAATTGTGTTAGACTCCAAATGAGTAGATCTACACAATGAACATATAATATGGTATGCTTTAGTATTTTTTTTACGGCTATGAGAAAAAAGAAATTTAAAGTCAGAAAGCAAAAAAATGAACTAAAGCATACCATATTATATATTAATTGTGTAGATCTACTCATTCGAGTCTAACGTAATTTGATTTTTCATTTTACGCATTTTTCTCGTGATTTACTATGATTTTTCAAAAACCGCTTTTAGGGGTAATTTGACCGGTTTTTGAAAGTTCGTGGGGGTGATATGGACCGGATTTCATAGGTTGAGGGGTTATGTAATCTACCACCCATAGTTGAGGGGGTGATGTAGACTTTTTCCTTTCCAAAAAGATACAATTATATCAAAAGAAAGATCTAATTCTAGATTAGTGTTAGTACAATTGAGATTGACCATATTTATTTTATATACAACATATTTACTCCCTCCTTTTAAAATACAAATGTTTTAGTAGTTTTTTTATGCATTAGATTAGCTATGTATTTGATCCATTTTAGCTATAGCCATTTTAGAATATTTTCGATTTAGTGTATAGTAAGTAGCAAAAACTATATTCACAAAAGCTAAACCGCTTTTATAATTAAAAATACAAAAGAGCAGTTCAGAATGGAAGGAGTACTAATATTTATGGCACTAGATAGGTACCATTATATTTGTCACGAGACATATTATCATAACATATATTTGATGTTATAAATTTTAATATCTTTTATCTATATGCTTGATCAAAATTTAGACACTTAACAAAAAAACACGTTGAGTCCCCAGTGGAGGTGGGTCGCTACGTCGTCGCCAGTCTCCTCCCGCCGCCGCCCTTAACGCTTCGGGCTCCTTCGCATGCTCGTGACATCGGCGTGGTGGAGAGTCGGGTGGAATTGCCGGATCGGCTCGTCCGCCGCAAGACACGAGGGAATGGGAGCTTGGGGCGTGGGGACGGGGGTCGCTACCGACGCATTGGAAAGGATAGGGAGATGGGGATTAGGGTTTGATGATTATATATATATATATATATAACGGGCCGGGCAGGACCGTGCCGCCGTGTCTGGGGGGTCGGTCCCAAGCCCGCCCGACCCCCTCGTCTTGGCCTGCCCAGAGCAGCTGCCACCGGCCGGCAAAACACAGGGCTTCGGGTCAATTCTCTCTCGCAGCAGGCATGGAAAAGTATACCCACGACCCCACCATCCAAAGAACGCCTCCTCTTTCTATACCTACTAATAAAGAGAGAAAAAATTTTAGTCCCACCTCTTTTCACTTTTTTTTTTCTCGCTTTTCTCTTCTCGATTGAGTGGCGCAAATACTTAACCTCCCCGTCCACATTTTCTTTCTATCCGCCACCTTGTTGATTCTTGTTCGTTTTCTCCACCGCCCCGACTCCCCAAAAGAAATTCTTCTCCATCCAAACACAACAAAAATTGGATGCAATAAAGACTAGAACAAAGAAGGAAAGAAGACCCTAAGAACTCCAAATGAAGTCAAAAACTAATCAGAAATAAATCTAACCGAGAAAGAACAATCCACGTGCTTGTACTAGAGACAATGTCCGTGATAAATACCAAATAGAAGGTATGAAGGCACCACGCACCAAAAAATCGACCACGACAAGCCATACACGCCCGTGAGTGAGTGGCGGAGCAGATCTAAACGGAGAGAGGAGGAAGCCGACCGCGGTGCCGCCGCGCGTCGGTAGCACCGCCATAATCACGCCGCTGACGGCGCCGCCAGCCGCGCCAAACCGCCTTGGGCGCTTAAGGCAAGCCGCGAACACTATAAGTTGAGAAGCTTGCCGAGCCACGCACCGCTACCGGCCGTAAGTGCAATCAAGCTCTATGTGGGTTTGGTTTTGATGACCACCGAAGGGGACTAATGAGATTTACGAAGATGACATGCGGTGGATTAAAACGCGGAGTTGATGTACGTGTCCAAAGGCACCAAATAAGCTAGATGGTGGTGTTTCCTGATCAAGGTGTTTAAGTTATGACCATATATTGAATCTTGAGTTTAGGAAATGCCGCACTATTAAGAGGGATCCTAGGATTCTCGGCACTGTGGACCAAGTGCTCTAAACATCAAATCCGCACACAACACTCGCCCCCAAACCCGACCAACCAAAGCATTTCCACTTGCTTCTCACCTTTTGTTGTCAGTTGGCGCCGGGCAAAAGCTGCCGGTGCGGCAATGGCCGGCATTACGCTTTACGCTAAAGCAGCGGCGTGTCGGCAAGGCGGCAAAGGTTATTACACTTAAATCCACCGTGGGGTCCGTGGGGTATAAATACCCATTCTACCCTCCCACAACCAAGCACTGCTCACTTCATCTTCCTTCCGCGACAGCGACCGACTCTCACCTCTTGCTCTCTCTCACCTCCATTGAAGTTCTTTGAGCTCCCCACTCAATCTCTCACTTCCCACCTGGGATTCTTGAGGGAAACAAACTAAAACTTCGATTGGAGACCAGGATCTACTACTTCCCCCACTCAAAAGAGCATTTGGTTCACGCTTGTCCGGAACCCTAGGGTTCTTTACTCTTGGAGCTTGCTCCGGGCTAAGACCCGCGAGCTAGCGTGCCGCCCTTGAGCTTGCCCCCTTCGTGGAAAACTTTGGGAGGTTTGTAACCTCACTGACAAAGAATACATTACCCCACATCTCTAGGGGGTTAACTCCTAGACTTGTGAACCAGGGAAAAGGCAAGCGGGTGGGCAAGCCAAGCCTTGTGTGGCAACCTCAACAACGTGGACGTAACCCCAACGTGTGGTGGCCGAGAACCACGTGGTCAAAATCCCCTGTCTCACTTGTCCTCCCTTTACTTTGTTGCTTATTTGTCTTGTGAGAAAGGGCTTCACCCGATCTACTTGGTTGCCGGGTTTTCGCCCGGCTTTGGCTAGTTTTCGTGGTATACCCGCGGTGCGTGAACAAGGGAGAATCACCATCTCACGGACCACCGGCCACGATTCACCTCGAAGTTCACTGCGGAAGTGACCGGGTAAACGGTGCCGCGACGAGGACGCCGCCGGTGCCGCTACCGCCTCGGCCGAGAGAAGTGCCTTCTCTGCGTTTTGTCTTTACATCGCTTTCACGCGGGCAGTCACAAGGCTTATACGCGCATGTTGCCGCCGCTTTATCTCAGACCGACAAGCAGTCAAGTTTTCTGGTCGATTTTAGGGTAAGCCTATTCACCCCCCAGGCTTCCATCGATCCTACGTAGCTGCTGCGAGCGCTAGAAGCTGAGGAGCTCGCCAGAGCCGTGAGCGACCGAACGGGGAAGGGACGACCGACGATGACATCCAATGCAAGGCACCGACCATGTGAGCTGGCCAATGAACAGACAACACCTCGCCCCTTGGGTCCCACATGACAGTGCATCACCCCCTCCTAACATTATTTGAGCACAGTTCACGTGAAGAGAAGGGAAACACGAGATCGATCTATACTCTAGGCCCACGAGATCGGTGTTGTGGCTCATGACCACAGTACTGGTTAGCTCGTCAGTTGACTAGGCCCACGCGTTAGTCATAGGAAAATATACTAGACACGTCCGGAAAATGTATACAGGAAATTAAAAGGGTAAGTAAATAATATAAAAAATCTTAGAAAAATTTCTAAATAAACTAGAGTAATTCTAGGTCATTATTATATAATTTTCACCCATGATACTCATTAATAGAGAAACCAATTATTACCAACTAACCATATGAATTCAAACGGTTTTAGCATGGTAGCGCCGAAACAAATAAGTTGAACCGTTTGATTTTTTTTTATATCCCCGCAACGCGACGGCACAAGCTTAGTAAAAAAAAGCCATCGGTTCCTCCGCACCAGACCGTCGGTGCCTCCGCCTGCTCCGCACCGCCGCCCGGCCTCTACGCTCCCTCTGCCCCACGTCGCTGGCGTCGCTGCCGCCTACCGCGCGCCCCAAGCCTCTTCCCATCTTCCGCTCCTCACTCCTCCGTCGCCGGCGCACCGCCCCCACCGCCGCCGCGCCTCTGCACCACCGCCGCTGGCGCACCGCTCCCCACCGCCGCCGCGCGCGGCCCCGCCCACCACGTCCGCAACGACCTTCTGCCACTTCGCCCACCGACGTCTGCGCTGCCGCTTCGCCGGCGGACGTCTGCGCTTCTACGACCGGCCTCTGCCGCTCCGCGCGCCGACATTTGCGCTACTCCGCCCACCGCTGACTGACGCCGCCTCCGCTGCCGTTCATCCCCGCGACACGCCCCACCCACCAGGTATTTGGATCCACTAAACTTGCATTCGTCTTTCACTCAGCTTGCGTCCGTATGGAATCTATTTGTCGGGTTTATGCAATTTCCCCAATCAGTCCCAAAATTCAAGTACCAATGATAATGCATCGATGCCTGCAACACGAAGCTAAAGATGTCGCTCATGTAATTAGTTTGCTCAGCTATTATTTACTTTGTTGTCAGCCTCTTTTGCATACAAATTACCTTCATCATCAGCCTCTTTGCATAGCTGTCAAATCCATCTTGTTTCATACAATGTTTAGTTTTGAGAGGAGAAAAAACAAGTAAAATTAGCTTTAAAATATCAACTCATTGGCTTATTTTTATCTGTAAGGTTCTGAGATAGTATGTCGTTTGATCTGGTACTAATGGGCTCACATGGTCATATACCTTGCATATTTTCTCGACCTCCATGGAGAGAATCATTGTTTGCATTTCATGAATTCAGAACATTAGACTTTCTTTCATTGGAAAATTTATCATGACTGCAAAACTGTTTCAATGGTTATTCCATTCACCTTTTATACATGTCTGGTTTCATGTTACGCGGGCTGCTTATCAAAGTTGTATTCTGTTGCCCTTTGGTTGACACAGAAACATTTGGAGAACCATAGCACTGGTATTTCATCTTTTGTCTCGCATTCCAATAATGTGGAAACTCAATCCCTTTGGGGGTAAAGCACAGAGCGGGCTGGATGGTCGCACTATTGATGTTGGAAGTGTGAAGATCACAGTACGAAATGCCATTGCACAAGGAGGTTTCTCTTGTGTATACCGCATGCGACGCAGTTCATCCATCAAAGATGTAACGATTGAAGCACATTATTTGTAATGACTCAGAATCGCTTGATCTTGTCATGAAGGAGATCCAGGTTATGAACCTCCTCAAGGGGCATCCGAACGTGGTCACACTTGTTGCCCATGATGTTTTTGACATGGGTCGCACAAAGGAGGCACTTCTTTGTAATGGAGTTCTGTGAGAAGTCCTTGGTGAGTGCCATGGAGAGCAGAGGTAGTGGTTACTATGAGGAGAAGAAGGTGCTTTTGATTTTCAGAGATGTCTGCAATGCTATCTTTGCCATGCACGCTCAATCACCACCAATTGCACATAGGTATGGTAGTGTTTATGCTGTTCTGTTTAAGTTAGGGTT
Organism: Hyparrhenia diplandra; assembly: GCA_015847255.1. NCBI lineage: Eukaryota > Viridiplantae > Streptophyta > Magnoliopsida > Poales > Poaceae > Hyparrhenia > Hyparrhenia diplandra. Next base: position 12,670 of record JADLZK010008739.1, read on the forward strand.
TTTTCAAATTAATTGGCAACTACCAGTAAATAGAAACTGAGTATAGTTTTTCTTTTTCATGTACTATATTTGAATCCAGCTAATATTCTGAGTTGGGTTGAAATTTCTAACCATGTAGCTGGAACTGTGGGAGGGCAAATACTGTTTGTAAACAGTTATTTCTTGTACCAGTGTGTCATATTAGGTCCTAAAACAAGTTATGAAGTAATAAGTAATGTGATCAACTATGAGCAAATATATCTTACATTCAATCTTTTTTTGCCGTATTGTTTAGGGATCTGAAAGCTGAAAATGTTCTTCTTGGATTGACGGTGCATGGAAAAATATGTGATTTTGGAAGCACATCAACTAATCATAAATGCTTTTTTAACAAACCAGAAGAGATGGGCATTGAGGAAGATGTCATCAGGAAGCATACAACCCCAGCCTACAGGGCCCCAGAGGTAAATGAACAGATGTCTGCACAATGGATTTAAAATAAAATAACCTTGTACACTCCAATGATTTCATGATGACTTTTCAGATGTGGGATCTCTACAGAAGAGAAGTTATTAGTGAAAAAAAGTTGACATTTGGGTAAGTGCAAAAGCATATGAACATGAGCATATGGTCTTAGGATACATGTCTCCGAATCTTAAAGCAGACCTTTTTGCATATCATGTGCTATGTCTTCATTTAATTATCAGAGACAGGCAAATTAAGTTTGTAAAAGTTTTTTATGGCATCTGTATTTAATGTTAATGGGTGATTGCTAATACTGATCTGGCTCCAGTATCACATTGTATTTAACATTAATCATTGGGCTATTGGTGAACAGAGAAGTAATTTGTATCCCTTTTCTTTTTAACCTACCACTGGCAGGCCTTGGGGTGCCTTTCTATATAGAATATGCTACTTCAAGTCTGCATTTGAAGGAGAATCCAAGCTGCAGGTACTCAATGGCAATTATCGCGGTCCCTGAGCAACCCAAGTATAGCACTGCCATCACAGGCTTGATCAAAGATATGCTGAAAGCTTCTCCAAATGCCAGACCAGACATCACGCAGGCAAGAGCTTTGATTGATTGGCCATTCATCTCCATGATACTAGGTTAGTCATAGACTGTTGCATGTAGCCCTAGGAATCAGATAAATTGTTTTTCTTTGGCTTATATGCTATATGCTGTATGTTTGACAGGTCTGGTTTCGTGTTAATGAGCTACTGCCGCTTGAGTTACAGAAAAAGGTTACCCAATGGACCTTCACCAGCTGTTTCCTTGAGCTTGCAAGATGAAGGTGAGGTGCTAGAATAAATTTTATCTGTACAAGTATGGCACTTCATTGATCATGTGGGGTTGCCATTGATTCACAGTACTTCCTGAAATGCCTTTTAGATCGTATGGGGCCAAATCTTTACTGTTGATATTTTATTTCTCTTGTTTGTCAATTGATAGTCGGCCCTTGTTATGCCTCTGGATTCATGGAGAACCTAACATTACCTATTGACATAAATACCTAGTTATACAACAATTTGACATGTACCAATAGAAATTGGTGCATCTTTGATAGATAAATGCGGGTTCTATGCTATGCATTATGTTCATTTTCCTGGTTAGTGGGCTTTGACAAGAATTCTGTGTGTATTTTTTATTATTTGTTTCCTTATTATCCTACTTAAATATTTTTTTTTTTTTGTGGCCTGGCCTCCAATTTTTATAATTACAACCAACATACTCTAACACCCTCGTGGCCTCATGGAATATCCCCTTTTAGGTCCTGTTTGGAACACATGATTTTATCCCTGTTCCTGCGTTTTTCCTATGAAATTGAATTTGATTCCTATGAAATGTCCTTCCCTTCTCTCTGTCACCTCTCTATTCTGCATGCAGGATTCTGTAAGGAGCATTTAAATACTTTTAACTTGATTTATGTTCCATATGTTCTCTGCAAGCAATGTGTAATCGATGAATGAGGTCATTTTACTGATGTATTTTTGGACATCACTATTTTATTTTCTGATCATCTTTTTTTTTTTTACTTGTAGGTGCTCATAGAAGAACACCTGTGATGCCTAGAAGGAACCCTCCTCCACCTCCAAGAGAGCAATCTAATAGTTCTTCATCGCATGGAAGCTCAAAGGCAGGAGATGCACCTTTAGGTGCATTTTGGTGACGAGCACGCACAAGGTGCTCAAGCTGCAGATAATAGGAACCCTTTGTTTGACGAGGAGCCAATTAAGACATCACTGTCATCAAAGCAGAACAAAAGCTTGGTGGACACCAGCATCAGTATCCCTGGCGATAGGCATGGTCATTCTGGTCAGATGTCACAGACAAGTAAAGCACAAAGTAACTCCTTTTTGTCCAATAATGGTTTCAGAGGTATATCTGACACGGAGATACAAAACTCTGGGAAAAATTAAAGCACAACAAACTCAACCCAAGCCAAAATGTGAGAAGGATCCATTCAACAGCTTTGTTGCAGATTTTGACAATCACAATCTCAACATCGCCGTTGGTAAGGCATCCGAACTTGAACTTGAAGTGTCCAGTCTGAAGGAGCAGTTGAAGAAAACCACATTAGAAAAGGCTGAGATGACAGCTAAGTATGAAAAGTTATCTGCAATCTGCCGATCGCAGCGTCAGGAGATCCAAGAGCTGAAGCGCACACTTGCTGAGGCAACGCCTCCTTCAAACAAATTCAGCTCAAGGACACAAGACTCTGGATCTCAGGTGATTGACCTACACCAATGTCTAATGCACCATATTTCACTCTCCCTAAGTTTATTACTTACATAAGATTTATAATCCATGCAGCGAAAGGAAAAGATCCAAGGAACTGTGTGGGAGCTTGAAAAGGGATGCTTGCTGGCAACTCATCAGCCAGTTCTGATGCCAAAACATGGCAGGCTTTCCCTGACACGAAAAAAACTCAGGCCCGACCAAACGTTGATCATGCAACTAATGGGAGGCAAAACATAACCAAGAACACATCATCAGGTTCTTCCCCTGTTGCCTGGGGGTTTGGTTCTGATAATTTCAGCACATCAGCACCAGCAGTAAGCACGACTCCACAGATCAACAGGGCCGCTGCCCAAGGGAGCTCATCCCAAAGATTTAGTGCTGGTGTGGCCAAGAAGGTAGAGCAGCCATCTGGATGGGCTGGTTTTTAACTTCACCGTCGACATGCGTTAACCATCATTCTTGTAAATCTTAGATAATTGATTCATGGGGTCACTAGGAGTAAATATATATTGACAGCGTCAAAATGGGTTATCTTGAGTGTGTTCATCATTTTGGTTGAGGAAACTTAGATAATTGATTCATGGGGTCACTTGGGAGGTAAATATATAAAGCGTTGTTAGATATGAACATGTAACGGCTGAATGTAATGTCTAACTGCCCTAGCAGTACCAACGCCGAAACTTGGCTTCTGAGCTCACAACAAGAGCCAGTCATATTCCATTTTGACCATAGCATTATCGTTGACCCCAGTTTTATTTTTGAAACTGAAAACAATCTTCCTTTGGTCACAACCTTTTTGAAATTGAAAACAATCTTTCTTTGGTCAGAAAACATTTGAAAACCGGATATATTTTGCCTTCTAGCAGATTAAAAATGTTTTTTTTTTTCATTAACTGAATTGAGAAATATATATATATCTTGTTAAAGTCAAAAAGTCATAATTAGTTAATTTTAAATTTTAGTAAGAAATAGAAATGAAACCATTGACACCAAATATGGAATAATTTATATTTTTATTTGTTCTTGTTGTTTTATTTAAGTTGTTATTATGTGTTTAATTAGGAGCAGAAATGGAATACAAATACAAATAACTTCGAATAGAAAAATTATAATATTGGCACTTCATTTTTTCTTCTAATATTCAAATAACATCATAGTCAATTTTTTTAGCATCCTTGGCACGGTGGGCTGATCAGCCTTTCTAATTCCAATCCTGCAACGTAAACTGACTGTGGAACAACTCTGTGCTGTGGCCTGTGGGCGAACGCCACGCCTCTCGTCTATGCAATTCTCTCTGCATCGACTCTGTGGACGCGACTATGGGCCGTACAGGAGGACAATCAGCCCATCTAAGGTGGACTTCTCACGGCACGGAGCAGAAAAAGGAAGCAACAAACAGCCGAGCGCTTGCTCCCGCATTAGCACCATACCGCTTGCCGAACTCCGAGCTAACCAGCTTAAAGAGCCTTCTCTCCACGCGCGCGTTAGCCAAGCATCGTAGCGGGTGCCTGTTACTCCAGCTTTGGAGGGCTAAAGAGTTGGTTGTGAGGGGATGTTTGCTCGAGCCCATGTCAAGGCCGGCCCACTAAAAGCATGTGGTGCCCTGTCCCCCGGACGTCCAGTCGGTGCAGCGCGGCGCAGAAGAAACCGAAACTGTTGTTGAGGTTGTTGCGGTCCTGGGCCCGGCCAAGTTGCGCTGTCGTCGTTGGGTTGCAGCCGGCCACAAGGAGTGTGGGCCAGGCTGACCCGTTGAAGAGGCCCAGACGGGGCGCTCTGTTGGGCCGTGAGTACTGCAAGAAGTGCAGTCCGGCCGGTTGTCGAAGGCACTTGGGCCGTTGCTGGAGGATGCAGGACCAAGATCACATCAGAGGAGATGTGTTGGCGCGCGCGCGCACGTTGTTGGGCCACGCCGAGGAGAATTGCCGGCGGGTCGTTGTTGTGGTCGAAGTTGTTCGACGCTCTGGGGGGGTCATCGTGGGCTGCTGATTAGGGGCTGGCTTTGGCCCGGGAGGCCGTCAATCGCCGGCCGGGTAAATGTGGGCCAGGGTTCGCCCTGGCCGAAGCCCGTTATCTCGCCGAGCTGGGCTTCCACGGAGTCAGGGCGGCAAGCGGTGTTGCAGGAATGCGCACTCGGGTCGTTGTCGCCAGGCTGTGCGCGCCACACGCGTAGCCTGCTTCGTGGAGCGTGGGCTCGCAAACTATATCCCCTTCAACCAACTCTTTTGTTCCTGTGTTGTTTTTTTTCCCCTTGATGAAAAAGCTCTGAAAACTTCAAGCGTCTCCTCAACTCATATTCATAACATGCAGCCATCTATTTTCATATATGTCAGTAGCTTTGAACATTTGAACCTAATGTTTCTTCTCATGCATGTAGTGGCTTCGAATGTTTTTTTCTCATGTGGTGCACGTAACTAAATTAATTCACTATTTGGTTTACAATAAAGCTGTTACTTCAACCTATGCCAAACCATCTTCTAACACTAACCGGCCAGAAGACAGAGTTTTTCAGTTTTTGCAGCTGGGAGTCACGCCAAATCATAATATACACAATACATAAATACAAATGGATTGACCATCTATATATATATATAATTATTATTACACCATACGGTGAAGACAGCCAAGAAATAAGAGCTTCACCAGGCGCCAGTTTCTGATGGCATTAAGGGGTTGGTACTATAATATCCTATTTCACCTTTTAATTAACAATCGGTAATTAGCTAAGCTATGACAGTTATAGCGTTCTATCGAGTTCCTCTTCTCTGTTCATCAGCCTAGACAGCGCGTCCACCTCCAAGCCACAATTTTTTGCCGTATGTACACTTTGTACAGTTAGCATATGCACTGTCAGTGGACACAAGCCAACAGCCAGGTACGAAGAGCCGAGAGCAGGATAACATACTGTACGCTTACAGGCCGTGTGCAGACAAGGCAGCGCCTAAGAAGATATTAGCTAAGCAAAAGACTAAATGCATTCTCACGCACTGTCTCTGCAAAGCCAAGCGGCTCAGTTTAGTCCCAAACCGCTAGTCACTCTCCGAGCAACTCAGCTTAAGAAGGAACACTTCCCGCGCGCCAGCCGCCGAGCTCGGTCGCGCGAGCCTGTCACCCAGTCAGCTGGAGGGCTAAAGAGTTGGTGTGGTGAAATGGTTCTGGCCCGGCCCAACGGTTTGGGCCTTTGCCTGGGTTGTGAGTTTGTGCTTGAGCCTAGGAAATTGGTGAGGTTCATCCGTCTTGCACGGAAGGGCAAACCCGAACCGAATTTATTTCGTTTCGGAATTTAGGAAGAACGGTCAGCCCAGTGGGTTGCCGGAGCCCAAGCTGCGTCTCGTCATGTGCCCATACGGGTGGTCAAAGGGAGGAGGCAACAAATTCCTCTGATCTTTCCCATTAAGGTACCCGGGGCTCGTATGGACACTCCCTGGCTCACTCACTAACCCCTCCCATCAACTCTTTTTGTTATCATTTCATACTTTTGTTCTAAGATTTGATGGAAATCTTTTATCATTGATATAACCGTTTTTGGCTAAACTTGCATACGTTCATGATCTAAATTAATCTGTCTGAATGTCTTCAGAACAGGAGAAATGCACTGCACTTTCAGGTTCAGTGCAACAATCATGAAGTCTTACAAGCTATACTGTGTTATATAATTAACCCGTACTACACACTACTACACTGTGTTGGTTTCCATAATTTCAAAGATGTTTGCTCAACATATAAGCACAGAAACTGAACTTTGCTCAGGTTCCGCCTTTTTGGTTTTCGCAACCCCAAAGCCAAAAAATACAGAGATTATGGCTTCAAATTTATTTTGTGCCTGAAATTTAATATCTTTACTTTTAAAAGTATGTGTGTTTCTTAGTTATTAGTTCACTAAGGCTTCTCCTGCTGATTATCCAAATTGTTGGATTTGGTATATAGAGGTTATAAATCACGATCATTATAATCCGCGCGCACTACTACATTTGTTTTCAAACTCTAAATATATTTCAGTGCCGTATGACTTTTCTTATATATCGTGGTTTCCTTTTCCTGAAGTATTGTTCAGATGCTAACATACAGTAGCTCTCAGAATTGATCCACAGCAACGTCTCACTAAGACGCTAAGCAGTTTCAGTTTCAGTATCTGAGTGCAGCTCGAACACCAATTTCTCAATACATATTAGCAACGGCGTGTTGAATATGCAGTCCTTGTACTCGCAAGAGTATTTCACATCAGTATCACTAAGCTGGAGTAACTAGTTGGCTGACTGCTTGTGGGACACTCCCACCTCCAAGATTTTCCTCAACAGTGTAATGCTTACCAGTTATCAGAAACATAAACAGGACGGAAGACATGAGACGGAAAACAACGATTATATTGAGAAAGCTAGGCTACACGATGCAGTACAAGGTTGTATGTTACTGTCCTTGTTAGCTAACATACCTATCCAATCTGCGGTTTGCAAATTGAACAGCGGTGTACTCATTGATACTGCGGCGCCATCTAGTTCTTGCCTCTGCCCAAGGCATGGTGGTCTGTAGTATAGGATCCTGGTCAGTGTGAAATCTAGCTTAGCTGGACTGAATCTTCGTTTGTCCTCCGCACCTCACAGCTATTCCTTTTGCTTTTGTTACTGGACTTAGTAAAGGTTGACAAGCAGGTGATTGCTAGAAGCACCACAGCAATGACAAAAACTGCAGGAAAAAAAAGGAGATTAGGAAGATTTCCAAAGATCCAACGCAAAACATCCACAAGATTGTTCAGGGGTTTATAGATATATGATTAGAATTGATTGACATGGGTGTGAGTAGCATACCAGCTATGATGACAAATAACATCAGAGCAAGCCGGTATCGTGTTAGCCATGGGAGCTCCGTTTCGAGAGTACAGTGACGTTGGAATGTATGGGGGTGTCTTTTGACTGCGTGCACATCCGAGGGCTGCAGTTCAGATATAGGGAACTCTACACTGTGAACAGAACGACCCTCAACATCTTTTAGTTCAAGTTTAATCTGCGGAGGTACAGTGTTCCAATCAATCTGAATTGCTCCGAAATTTGGTAGGCCTGCAACAGCATAACACAAATGATTCAACAGTACAAGTAAAACCAAATAGAACACGGCAGAAATAAGATAAGCATAGAGAAATCTTAGCAATGCCTTAAGATGTCCTATGACAACATTTACAGCATAAATGAACCACATTTTTTTGGAGAGTTTTAGTTTTGTCCAGAATCAACAGCTTACTCGTTCAAAAATAATAGATAGGACCGTTGATCTTAAAAAAAAAACTAGAAATCCAGTAAAAAAAAAAAAAAACAAGCTATCCGACACTGATGGATTCATACTTATAAGGTTCTACCCAAGAAAGAGTTGTACCTGTTGTGCATGATTTATACAGGCAATTTGGACTCAAAACTCGCATGGTAGTTGGTGTTAGTACTGCCAGAAGTCTCATAAGAGGTTGAAATACTTCTGGCACAGCGTTGTCGACAGACTGGGTAAGACCACTCGACGTAACATCGTAGGACGGGTATTGAGTTCCACAGTCAAATCTGGTGATTTCTCCGAAATGGACATCCCCACTAATAAATATCACTCCAGGTCTCTGCAAATAGTCACATAGTCCATAGATGTTTCATAAGAGTAACGAACACATAAACGTCAGTTATCACGGTATCTTCTAAAAGTCTCAGGATTCCTTCAAAAGTTAATTGAAGGAGATATGCTAGCAACTACTGCACTCTATTATATATGGAAAGGCTTAGGCCCTGAATAATAGCTTATACACAGGAAAGTAATAGTAACCAACCTTACTACTATCAATCAATCTGAACAGCCTTTCTCTCTCCCTTGGGAAGCGTGCCCAGGACTCCACATAGAACAGAGGCCCAGTAGTGGCTGAAAGATTAGACAGTACCTGTACATTGGAACATAGCTATTATACAAATTGAAGTTACACTGCATATAGCGTATAAAAAATGAAGGAAAATGCAATTGCTTATTATAGTGAAAGCATTAAGACATAAAATATAGAGTGATGAATCAGTAGGATATTCTCTGCCCATTGAAGAACTGCCAAATAGGTGGATGTATTATTCAAATTCCGTCACCAAATACAATCACATGTAACATCTGTTTTATTTCAGGGAAAAAACAGCCTACCAAATAATACCAGATATTTTATACTATCACTAAAATAAAACTTGTGATGAGGTGCATCTCCATATACAGATTTCTGACATTATAAAAGCTTGTGAAGTTTTTTTTTCAAAACTTCTATGCAGCCCAGTGGTATATGATTTCTATCTGGCCATTTCGGTTCCTGGCTAGATCAGTTTCTTTTTAAAAAAACGCAGGAGAGCTACGTCTCATTGTATTATAGAGAGCAAAATAGGAGGGTTCCCAACAGGATCCTCACTCATACAGGGACTAAATATGAGTGAGGCGATTACACATACTCAAGATATGAACACATGGGAAATAAACATGACTCGACCGTAACTAGAAGGACCTAGTCTGACAGCGCCAAACCTAACCCTTCTAAGCTTATTTGCCCCAGCCATGCACCAGAGACTGTACTCATCCTTCAGCTCACTCCAAATCAAGCTAATCGAAGGAGAAGCCCTCTCAAAAACACATGCATTCCTATGCTTCCAAATAATCCAGGCCCCTAGAATAATTAAGGAGTTCACTCCTTTCCTGTGCTCCATGTTAACTCTGTTTATTGTCTTGCCCCACCATTCAGCAAAAAACTCACTTCATTTTGATGTGGGACACAATCTGCTAGGCACAAAGGAGAGAATAATTTGAACCAAACTTGTCTTGCCACCACACAAGAAGTTAACAGGTGTAGGATTGTCTCATCCTCTTGATCGCAAAGGGGACATTTGTCCAGAAGTGGAGGCCCCTCTTAGCGAGCCTATCTGCCATCCAACATCTATTACGAATTGCCAACCACAGAAACATTTTGCATTTGCTCATAACGTTCTGTGGTTCAAAGGTCACAGCACCACAGAAGGAAGCCTTATAGGCAGATTTGGAAGAGTAACAACCACTTACGTCTAGCCTCCATGTATGGCGATCCTCTTTGTCAGTCAAGTTAATTCCCAAGAGACAATCCCAAATCAGTTTTTGAAGTACACATTTTTGGAAGTTTTCAACAAGTATAGATATACGTGAAATAATAGGTTTACCTGGATCGAAGATCCAATGATGGTGATCTCTGATTGAGGACCATGAAGCTCCCTCTCTAGCCACTGCCACTGGGGATCTCCCAGAATAGTTCCATCACTTAATAGCGGGTCTCTGTGATATCTGGTATCCAGCAAGATTATCTGCAATACTGTGCTGTTACCTTTAATTCAAAATTTATAATAAAATACAATTTACTACAGAAGGGGCAAAGACACTAGCTCATATTTCTTTTATTTAGCCCGGATGGATGGCCATCCTAGACCTTATTACTTGAAACAGCTACTGGGATGATGCTTTACATTGGTTGGGACATGCAGAGATTCTGTGTATGTTGTAGCGATGTACTAAACTTAATAGGGCAATATCCGGTGTAAATTGGATAAATATCAAATATCCATAAAACTTAAAAAAGATGTAACATATGCGTATGTTTTAACGAGGTACTAAACTGAACAGGGTAGTATCCGGTGTAACAAGTTGGATAAATATCAAATTTTATGTGAAGTTCTCAAAGTCAACATATGTAAGAGGATATGCTCTATATCACTCAAAAATTTGAACCCAAGGCTACCAGATATCAAAGGGGGGAAGCAGTATAGAAATGTGTAGCACTGTTCATAAACTTTTTTTTTGTCTACAAGAAATATGTTTTTGTCATTGTATCCTCAAACATATTTGACCTTGATCTTTAATTTTGCATCGCTATTTATTGTTGAACACACACTTTCCTATTATTGTTATTATCTTGCGAATCTTTAAAATTCAAAGCAATAAATGGGTTCAAATTCAGAGCAGCAAGCTATTGAAAACTTGGACATCAGTATCAATGGCTGAGATAAGTTTGCATTCAAGGAACAAATAACCAAGACCAAACAGAGCTAAGATAACCAGAAGGGCTACATAATCCATTTTGAGAATTTGTTTTGAAGGAAAAATTTACTAGAGTCATAATAATGAAAACAAGGAGAAGATAGCAAGGACTCAAAGAATCACGAGTTAACAACAAAAAATTGAATAAGAAATTAGAATAAAAAAAAAAAACGAGTACAATGATGAGTTATATCACCCCATTTTTGAATAAGAAATTGGGTAAATCTTCTCTATTTAACAGAAAAATTGAACATGACATAATAAGATCATAAGAGACTACACCTTCACACGTTTTCCTTCAGGACCAAACATGTATGAGGCATAAACACCAGCTTGTTTCCTCCTAAACAAACAACAACAGAGTATTATTATCAGGCAGGGAGAATTCTTCCCTTGTTGACAGTTAAAAAATGAATGTGATTATTATGAGACATCTGGAGGTGTATGTATGCAGATCTTGAAACTCAAACAGAAATGTCTGGTCAAATCCTGGAAGAAGACTTTAATGTTACTGTGACCACAAAAGTAACAAGGAAAATAACATTAGAGCATTAATGGCAATAACATTCCAGTCTACCTTAAATTCCAATAAAGAATGCAACTACAAACAGATGGAAAATGGAAGGAATTTACCAGAAAGTTGCTACAACTATTGAACTATATATATATATATGTTACAGAACAGAACAAGAGCAGATATTAAGGAACGTAAAAGAGACAACTCCTGCCGCTCCCTAAGGATTTAAAACCTACATATATGTTAGACTTACAAAAAACAAAGGCTGGAGGTAAATAAAAATCTAAATGAGATCAAGCTGTTATAGACACGACTTGATAAGTTGAAATAAATGCTGTGATCCATGCTGCAGAGCAAACAATAGAACTCACTATGATGGTTAAAGGATATAAGAAAATTAAACAGATGTTCGAGTGTCCAAGTTTAAAAATGAATGCCCCAAGTAATGTGGAGTTGTATTTGTAGTGAAGGATGCTGTTTTGTAATGAACAAATAAAGGCAGTGGACGTGGACACAAGTATGTAAAACAGGTTGTAGGACAATGCTTTAAAGAAAACAAATAATAACTTACCAATGTGCTCGGTCTGACTACACAACATAAACATGAAAAGAAGAAGATTAACTCCAGTGCTTCTAAGTGCATACCGTTTACTGTCTTGAGGTTCATCCAAGAAATCTAACAGAAGCCTTTGAGTAATCACTTTCCCACTAAACTCTTTTCCTGCATCATTCAATCCATAATCATGGTCATCCCATGTTCCAATAACCTGCAATTGCTGAATTTCAGTAGTGACACCACACCAGTTTCTCATGTTTCAGGAAGAGGAAACTGTAATAAACACCACAGATGGAGATTAAAAGTCTATCGAGAATGCCTTCTTCTCTGCCATTGAACCAACTTGGGGTGGGGATTGCATTCTAGTATATTCGATTTTGTCATTATTGTAGTGCCGTGTCATCATCATATCCATGCTACTAGTACTGTACATCTTATCGTAGTATCAATATAACCCTCAAATCTCATGAGGCCATGACACGAAATTAAAGGTGACAAAGCAATTAGTGAGGAGCAAACGAAACGAGCAGCTGCGATCGTCCAGGCCTGACCTGAGCGGTCTCCCTGAGCCTGGCGTACCCGGGCTGCGCCCTGGCGAGCTGGTACCGCCTCCGCAGCTCCTCCTCGGTGGAAGCGTAGAAGCGCGGCGCGTTCTTCCAGGGCCCCACGGTGCGGTCCCTGCCGAAGAGCCGGAACGGGCGCTTGTTGTCGCCGTAGACGTTGTCCCCGAGCCAGACGAACACCTGCGGGGCGAACCCGACGACGGCGTCCCAAATGGGCTGCACGCACGACGAAACGAAACAATCCCCCGTCACAACCAATTGATCGAAATGGGCGTGGGGCGTACGTTCCGTCGACCACCTGCGGCTCGCTCTGGTTGGCGCAGGATCCGAAGGCGATCCTGGACACCACGGCGTCGTCGGGGTCGGGGTCGGGGTCGGGGCCGGCGCGGGCGGATGGGGACAGGATCAGGCAGAGGAGCAGCAGCGGGGAGGTGGTGGTGGAGGGAAGGTGGCCGCCATTGCGGCTGGCTGAGCGACGTACGAGCGAGCGATCCCGGCAGCAGGCGAGACGAGACGAGACGCCGAAGACGGCGAGGAGAAATTCTCAATTGCGAGGAGAGAGATGGGATATCCCAATTTCCAAGGCGCCGGATCCCAGGCAGGACAGGAGAGGCCGAGAGGTGGACGTGTGGGTGGTGGTGGGGGCGATGCCGATGGCGATGGCAGACGCAGAGAGAGCGAGCTCGAAGAAAGCTGGAAGCTCCTTGTTTGTTTGTTTGTTTTAACTAATTTTAATAACTACGTATATGCGGTGGAATTGTGTGGAAATCTGCGTGCGGTGTTCCTCTTCTGACCGACCATTACTTGGTTAACAAACAAACCACGCCGTGATGCTGTTTCTAGAGAACAACACGCCGGGATTTGCAGTGTCAGGCTCATCGAATTCCCTTTTTCTCGTGGTGAGAGACTTGATTGGGACGAAACTGCAGCAGCCTTTCCGGCATTTGCAAAGGATGGAGGGCCAAAAGGCGTGCGTGATCCGGAGTGAAAAAGCTCCCAGCTTGCTCCGTCTAATTTACGTTTCACCTTTTGCTTGAGATCATCAAGGAACTTTGCTACATTGCAGCAAACTGCGAAAGGGCATCACGTTGCTTACTATTCATGCTGAAGTTTCCATTTCTTCGTTTCAAAAAAGTTTCCATTTCGAGCTTTACAGAGTTGTCACCTCCGTGTTAAGCAGATTTAAGCTAGCTTTTACAGAGGATTCAGAACAGTGTTCTTCCTTCACTACCATTGCGATTAACATGAGAACCTAGTCAAATATCTGCACCATTGCTTACAGGGACATGCTAGTTAAGCTTCGGCGCGAAGCAAATTATCAGAGGCTTTAAGACTATGAACGCTGCAAAACCAGCCTCTCAAGCATCAGATTCCAACAAATACATAGCAGCTACATGCTATTTTCTACCAACCATTCCAGACCACCACAAGTACTAAAACAAATTGATAGAGGAGCCATGAAAGAAACTACCCAGATTCGGCCAGGTTGCCAAGCTGCAAGCCTGCAACTCGGTACAGAAAAGATCCTATTACATACAGTCAGGAACATAGTACATGGTCAACGAAGAAACTACATTACATCTCATCTATCTAGTCTAGATTCCAGCAACATATTACAGGCCATTGCGTTGCATCAGTTTATGTTTCCCCAGATGGCTTGCCCCGAGGTCACTTTGTTGCTTGGCCTTGCTGTCAGTTCATACAGGATCCGAGCAAATGTGTCCGAGTATTTCCCTTCTGATGTCAGGATCTCAGCAAAAGTGTTCTCGTGCACAAGGAGATGCATCCTGTTTTGAGGCTCAGAGACGAGGCTCTCCAGTATCATCGAAGTCTTCCTGCAGACCTCAGGCACGGGATGCGGCATCTTCACGATCTTTAGGAGTCTATCGACAGCCCTGGTACAATTGACATGGTAAATTTTACAGATTGTTAATGTCCCATCTCCAATATTAGGATGCTTTGTCTAATTGTATGAAGCAGACATTTACCATCGCTCACTGGCAAGCTTAAGCCTGCAATCCATATTCACTTCGGCTACATTGTACAGTGCACTAACAGCAGCAGCCTGTGCATCATATGCTGGTACACTCAATAGGTCAACTAGTCGTTTGTATATCTGCATCAAGTAAACCAATGTAAGTATGACACCTAAAGAGCTGAGAAACAGATAGCTTTTTTCGAATCCATCTGCATGCCATACAATACAACAGTAAACACTACTGCTAAATACAAAGAGTGATCCAAATTCCAAAAAACGTTTACCTGTGGAATGACAGGAAGAAGAAATGGCTCGTTGTCTGGATTTATTATCAGACGACCAATCAATTCAGCAGCGGCACAGTGCCATGGCTTCACAGAAGAAGAAAGCATACCCATTATGGCCTGAACTGCACCTTTCTCACTACCTTGGCAAAGAGCAGGCAAATCAGGAAACCTCAAGATAGAAATGAATTGGCAAGGAATAATGCAGTTCTAGAGTCATAACTTACGTCATTTTAATGAACGATGGTTTTGATGAGCTGAAGATCCTCAGGTCCAACACAGGTGCTAAATTGACAAGGGTCTCCACCATGTTTGTTATGAGCTCATCATCTTCTGTTCAATGACAAATAGCAGTACAATATGAGTTCCCAATTATGTATTAAAGTCTGTCAGAAAAATGGGTAGATTTAAATTTAATCTGCCATGACATGTCACATAGCCCAGGATAAATAGCTCACTCAAGTTACAGCAGATAGTCGAATTATTTCTGGTATATTTATCATAAAAAGGGGAGATGCAAGAGACTGATTCGGTTGAACTGGTCGGTGCATGCAACTCAATACATACCCAAAAAAATATATAATTTTCACATCATCCATATTTTGTAGAGTTAGACCAAACACAGTTAAAATAGGAACCATAAATAGCCAGTTTCTTTGCAAAGCTTGTGGAGAACTGAGCAATAGCTCGGTTGCAGAGCCTCCAGTTGAGAGGCTGTCCACCCAGGTGTTCACACTTCACAGTCACAGGCCCTGTACGTGCCTACTGGCACCTTAAGACAAAGCCAAGGGAAGTCACCTCGTGGGGATTTTTCGCAGAGCAATAATAAGCCTAGATGGAGCATATGCTGGTAACAATTGGACAAAAATAAACTAGAGCAATTTTGAAGAGTCAAACACATTCATGTTGCCTCATTTGACCATAATAAGTTAATCTATAAACTAAAAAACAAAGACACAGGACAATATTTCAATATTTACCTCTATTCTGGTCTTCTAAGCAGTGAAATACAGTTTCCAAGCAATGCCTATGTTGAACCATGATAATCTCATTTTCTGGCATAAAAAGAGAAATTGCGGATTATATTGGAGGCTGCAATAGCGCACTGCTGCCTTTCTGCCCCCCCTTCATCATCATTGTTAAACAAGCCATCCTCATCAAACCAAAAGCTTGCAGTGCGCTTCTTCGTGACACTGGGGTCTTCTGTCTTTGATTGATCATTATTAGAGGTACTGTAATTAGCACATTTTATAGAACATAAGCATGCTAGCAAGGGCCATGGATACTGAGATGGGTTGTCAGGATCTTGGTAAGACTAGTAACAACATACGTGGCAGTGTCAGAGTAGACTTTTTTCCATGTTCTCCTGGCCAAAGCCCGTGAGTGTTGTGTTGGCGCCCAAAGTTCTTACCCTGGGTGGTTTCATATGGTCCTTAGGCATTGAAATATCTCTCCATTCATCAATCTGCACAAGATATCAAAGCATAAGACAGAATGCAAAAGAAAATGATGGTAGTTTTTTTTTTTTTTTTTTTTTTGAGGAAATACACTGGAACATTAGTATGTTCCTTAGCTATAATTTAATTTGGTATAAGAAACATATGAATAAGATGAGATTAGAAAGTGATTGGGTTACCCAGTAATAATTGAATGCCTCTTTGACTTTATTAGGAAAAAAAGATTATTGTTAGTTATCAACACGACAGATGCTTCCACAGTTAAATCTCTATCTGCTGCATTTCCTCTCTCTCCCTCTCTCATCTCCATGTAAATGATGTGACTGACATGCCACATGATAAAAAAAGAATGTTGCCACTACCAAATCACCCAAAAAAAAAAAAACACCTACACTCGCCCTAGGGCATGGTTCACACCTGTTTTATATGACTCTGGACGAAATAGGGTGAACCCTTCTGGGATATGGGGAGGAAAACTCTGGGAAGCCTTATCCTTGCTCTTTTTGCATCATTTAAGATAAAATTAAAACAAGTGAAAGTTTTTGGGAACCATAATTAGATGACCTTTTTTCCTTTGTATTATAGCTACAAACCTACAGTGGCAATGGTGCAGTGCCACATCATAGTATGCATGAGGCCATTATCATTTTCTTCAATATCTATCTCAAAGGGTAATGCAATTGCTAACTTGATTAAATCTAGTTCAAATGCATTCTAATGCAAAAACAACTAGCACTCATTAGACAGACAGAACAAAAGATTACGATAGAAACATTTTATAAAAGGAATTCCATGATTAAGTAAAAGATACATACAACTTGAAGAAGAGCATCTAGGAGCCCAGGAACTTTAGCAAGAGGTGTTGTATCACGTCGTTGGTCGTCCTTCTCCTTAAATGAGAGTACTGTAAGGGCATTCAGTGCCCACAGTATCTCTGACTTCAACCCACTTTGCAATGCAAGGACAATTCTTTTTGTTGTTTTGATCTGTCAAACAGCCAATGCTGGTAATCGTTATTAGGAAATGATTACTTGTGCAGTTCAAGCACATGATGAAGAACATGAGATATCATCTCTAACAAATGGGATAAAACAAGAGTAAAATCAGACAACACAGACTATGAATCTTAAATATTGAGAGCAGGATCACAAAAGAAGGTGGTCATAATTGTAGCATGCGATGATTTGTGAGCTATACAAAATATCTGTTTTTTCAAAAAAAAAAAAAAAAAATCTGTTTCCAGATTGGGAAAATAAAAACATGTGCACACATTATAAATCTGTATAGTAAAAGTGCTTATTGCTTGCACCTACATACACTTTCAAGCAAGGATATGTGGTGTGCACAAGTATAAAAATATTATCTAAGTCCAATTTTTAGTCATCGCATAGAAACTCAGCTCTCATTTGATAGAGCTCCAACTCACAGCCAGATATGGAATTTGTCAACCAAATTAAAGTGGTTTAGATATTTATATTTACTCTAGAATAGAAACACAATGATACAATACAACCAAGTAATCTCAATGTAGCCCAGTTCCAGTTTCATGTATTTTAGAGCAAGGAACACTCAACTTCTGAAGGGAGCAGAAAGTTAAGCTAAATTAGCGGCGCTGTAAATCTTATCTTAGTTTGTATGACTGATGGTTATTTTTCTCCCAAGATTTTATTCAACAGTCTACACAATTACACAACGATTTTGCAGTAATAGCTCAACATAGTGGCTTTGCCAACGTAAGACAACATGGCAATGATGTTGCTTCTGAGAAAACAAGCCACAACAAACAGACCCCAGATCTCCCCCATAAAACGTGCACTCTGATGTGAAAATCTTGGACCCCAACGCATTATGCCTAAAAAAACACGGACCTTTGCAGCTCCAGCTGATTATTCATGGTCTAAAGCCCCTAATTTTGCATCCGACAACTCTACCCTAAGGAACGGAGGCAAGGGCAACAATTTAGAGGACTAGCACCCCCCAGTTCTTCAGGCTCCATGACCTAGAAACCCATATAGGCTCAAATGAACTGCACAAACAGACGAATGAGCGGATTACCTGACAGGGCTGATAGGACTTGGAGGGACGGCCCGACCAGCGCGGCGGACGCACCCGGGTCGACGACCGCCGCCGCCGCGGCAGCGGCCGCGGCTCCGCCGCCGGTGGTGCTCCCGAACGGGCGGCCGCGCTTCGCCGGCGTGCCTCCACCGGACCCGCCAGACTTGCCTGTCTGTTTCTGCATAGCTAGGTTTTTGGAGCTCGGAGCTTGGAGCGCGGAGTGAGGGAAAACGTCGTGGTCGGAGCTCGGAATTGGGTGGGCACCGGCGGCACCGCGACGGAGGCAGACAAGGGTGGCCGCAGGATCTTTACTCGGATGGTGGAGATTGAACGGACTGCACGCCGTAGCTCTACAGATCTGGCGATTCAAGGTGGGCCCGGTAGCCGTCCGTTCGGCAGGTTGCAGCTGCTGCGTTTCTTGGGCTTCTATTGTGTTAATTAATTAAAGTGCAGTCAACTCTTCTATAAAAAAAAAGTGCAGTCCAACGTCTTATCAAAAATGTTGTAAAAAAGTCAAGGGCCACACAGCAGAATGACAAAGGCCATTGGTTGGGAGCTCTCACTCGGGGGTTCAAATCCCGGGTGCGACACATTATCCCTGGATTTATTCTATAATTTTTCGGTGAAGTGGCAGCGACGCCCCCTCGAAGATCATCACTGCTAACATGATCATGTATCTCCTTTTATTTCATTGATGTATGCATTTTATTTTAAGGAAAACTTAGAGATTCCCACAACAAATTTTAGGAGTAAGAAAGGAATGTTTTCGTAATTTGGGAGTTTCTTGATTGCCCACCTATCTTAATCTTAGTTCAACGTATCTTTTAACCTGTTTAAAAATCTTTTGCGCCACAACTCCTATTGTTTTGATGAAGATTTATTGGCCGAAGATCATCTTTGCTAACATGATCATGTATCTCCTTTTATTTCATTGATGTATGCATTTTATTTTAGGGAAAACCTTAAGAATCCCACGACAAATTTTAGGAGAAGAAAGGAATGTTTTTCGTAATTTGGGAGTTTCTTGATTGCCCTCCTATCTTGATCTTAGTTCAACGTGGACAACTGGTTCTCCAACGCCTAAAATTTAGAAAAAGTATGGCTCACACCTTCACTTGCTTCATGACAAATGGACAGTTCTTTGTAAACCTTGCGGTGAAATACAGGTGCAACTATGGTATAGCTACAGAGAAGCACAATCGTTTCATCACTATTTTCAAAGTATTAGGGAGTAGTCACCCTCTCTGCATTCCTTCTAAACAATTTCCTAAAGTCAATTATGCTCTTTTGCGAAAGGTTTTTTTTTTGACAAGGAAACAAACCATCATAGATTAGCAAAGAGGAAGTTCGCTAGAACCATTACATCGTTAATGGTTATAAAAAGGAAGCGCATCTAGAAGAGGACACGCATGAGCATGTCTTTGGATTAGCACAAACACCGAAAAGGCTACATCTCCTGCAGTCACGAAGCTAAAGCTTGTTTAGCTAAGTAGTTGGCCATCATGTTGTTCTGTTCTTCTTATCCTCGAAGAAGAGTAGATCCCGAGGCTTGTAACATGGAACTGATCCTTTGTGTATGTGGCTTTGATCTCCACTCGGGGGGTTGGACTTGTAAAAAAAAAGCTAGCTAGGTTCACTTGCTTGATCTTGCTCTATGACAAATGCTACACTATTATTTGAGCAAATTATTTTCTTGGCCCTACTAAATGTTCCTTTTAGTTTCTTAGCCCTTTGTCCGGTGAATTTGGTTAATTGGACCACTTTAGAGTTTTGGTTAGTTTCTTAGTCCTTCAATTCTATGATTTAATGGGGTTAAGTGGTACGTGAAATCACTATTTTCTTAAAATAATCCACAATAATGGGGTCGTGACGTTCGATGTCTAGAACATATGTACGTTCGATGTCTAGAACATATGTACGTTGATGACCTTTTTTCGTTAGGGCGTTAGAGGGAAATGGTCATTTCATGTATATACTCCGTTCAAAATTGTAGTTTCACTTTTGGCTTTTCTAGATACATTGATTTTTGCTATGCACCTAGTTATACACTATGTCTAGATACATAGTAAAAGAAATAAATCTAGAAAAGCTAAAGTGAACTACAATTTTGAACGGAGGGAGTACTACTTAACCCTGTTAAGTCAAGAAACCGACGGAAGGACCAATCAAAATAATCAAATTTGTAAAAAAAGAAGAAGAACCAAGTGATACTATTAGTAGGGTCAAAGATATAATTTGCTCGCATTATTTTCATCGCTGACTGAATTATTATTAATCTACGTGTGCATTGTATGTTTGTTAGTAATTTTAAAAATATTTAGAAAAACAGTTTTAGAAAAAAAAAAAAAAAGAGTTGGTGAGAGGGGTTAATGAGTGAACCAGAACCTCCACACGGGAGAGCCAAGGCAGGCCCAGCTGCCGGGCCATCCTGCCTGGCTCAGACTCGGATGGTCCAGCCCCGCATGGAAACCCAGGGAGATACAGCAGGCCCAATTACTGGACCATCTTTACCTGGCTCAGACTCAAATTTCAGTTTTTTTTTTCTTCATAAGAAACCAGGCTCAGATGCCCTTTCGGCGGGCTCCCCAGGCCACTGCCCGTCTCGGGTGAGCTGCTGGCTCAAACTCACAACCCAGGATGAGGGGACCAGATTTCATCTGAGGCCAATTTCATTTTTTTCTCATCTTTTTCATTTTTTTTTTTCCCTCATCTATACAAGGATGAGGCCCAGATTCAAATGTATGCCTTTTTTTCTCGGCAGGCCAAATTTCATATTTTTTTTCCATCTCCCTCATCTATACAAGGATGAGGCCCAGATTTCATATATATACTTTTTTTTTTTTCCAAACTACCTTTTTTTTTTCTTGACCAAATTTCGGCCAAATTTTACTTTTTTTTTTCCTCATCTATACAAGGATGAGGCCCAGATTCAAATGTATGCCTTTTTTTTTTTCTTTTTTTTTTCGTTCCTCATCCAAACCTGGCCCCCAGAACGCTTTGTCACTGCACCAACTCTTTAGCCCTCCAGTGGCTGGAGTGACAGGCCCGCGCCACCGGACCAGGCGGCGCGTGCTTGGCTGTGTGCAGTTTTAAGCTGGGTTGCTAAGCCTGCTATTCGCGATTTGGCACTAAATGAGAGCGGGGAGAAGAATGGTCAGTGCACACGAGACTACAGACTACTCCCTCCGTCCCAAAAAAAATAAACGACGTTTTTCCTTCCCGGTAAAACATCCGTCGGTAATTATATATTAAAATAGGATTAATATTTATATTACATAATTAGTATCATTGGAAAGATCTTTTAATCTAGTTTTTTAACAAATTTATTTGGAGATTTAAATCTTCTACGCATTTTCTACAAATCGAGTCAAACTTCATAAGACTAAAAACCCAAAACGTCGTTTATTTTGGGACGGAGGGAGTACGAGAGATCCCCAGAAGCAGAAGGTAAAATAAGAGGTACTTTATTGCTTAGTCTAGCTTTTATGGAAGCTTTAACAATTTATGGACTGGTTGTGGCACTAGCGCTTTTATTTGCGAACCCTTTTGTTTAATCCTAAAAAAAGAAAATGAGTCCTTTAGATTAGATACTTTTTTTTTTTAGTACAGGAGATCTTTCACGGGTCAAACGAGACCAAGTGTAGTTTTTTTACTTAAATTTAATAATATTAATCTAATATGCCCATTGGTGTTCCAAAAGTACCTTACCGGATTTCAGGAGATGAAGAAGCGACTTGGGTTGACTTATACAATGTTATGTATCGAGAAAGGACACTTTTTTTAGGTCAAGAGATTCGCTTGCGAGATCACGATTTCAAGTGCCTGTTGAGCTTCTTCCGATCAATGTCACTACCAGCCACGCACCCCAAGGACGCCTTCGGCGCCCAGGGGTCACGGACCGACCATAGATCCTGTTCAATAAGTGGAACACATTAGCCGTCCGCCTCCCGGGTTGGGCAAGCAAGGGTCGGAGAAGGGCAATCACTGTTCTTAAAACCAGCATTCTTAAGTTAAGATCAAAGAGTCGGGCGGAAAAAGGGGAGAGCTCCCCGTTATTCGCCTAAACCAATTAACAAACTCTTGCTTCGATTTTTCGGGGTACCTTTCAAGTGTACCAATAAATACTTTGTTAGTAAGGAATCAAATGCCGGAGAATTCTTTTCTAATAGATACTCGAATGAAAAAATTCGATACCGCAGTCCCCGCAACTCCCCTCGTTGGATCCTTATCAAAAGCTCAATTTTGTACCGGATCGGGACATCCTATTAGTAAACCCGTTTTGACTGATTTATCGATTGGGATATTCTTGATCGCTTTGGTCGGATATGTAGAAATCTTTTTCATTATCATAGTGGATCTTCGAAAAAAACAGACTTTGTATCGACTAAAATATATACTTCGACTTTCATGTGCTAGAACTTTAGCTCGTAAACATAAAAGTACGGTACGAACTTTTATGCAACGATGGGTTCGGTATTTTTAGAAGAATTTTTTACGGAAGAAGAGCAAGTTTTTTTCTTTTGATGTTCACCAAAACCAAAACAATTCACTTTTTCTTTCCATGGATCACAAAGTGAGCGTATTTGGTATTTTGATATTATCCGTATCAATGTCGGTTTTATAATGAAAAGTGGAGGGCCTTGTGACTTCCCCAACGACTTCCCCATTAGGTAGGATTTTTTTAGCCCAAGCCTTTATTTGTTGAGGGGAAACGAGTCCAATTTGAAGTTGTTTATGTTTATATTGGTCAATCATAAAATAGAAATAAGAAAAAAATTTATATTTATTCCGATCAAACATCCTCCCTATTAACCTGGAAGTTCTTCTCAGATACAAGGAAATGGTTCAGTTCTAGAGCCAAAGATCGTAGTTCTCGAACGAGCACTCGAAAAGATTCTCGACGGATCCTCGTGATTAGGCACTCTTTTTCCCCGGCATCGTAGCATTAAGTATTTCTTGGCGAGCTATAAGATGATCAGTTGAATGGTTAAAGCGCCCAACTCATAATTGGTAAATTTGCGGGTTTAATTTCGCCGCTTTATTTTATCGCATTGGAAAAGACTGTCCATACATATTCTATGTACCTAACCCTTCTAGGGGATTCTATGTCGAAAAAGCGTGAATATTTATTTCATTCCATTAAAAATAACAAGCCAATTCTGTTTGTAAGAAGAAAGAGAAGCAGATCTATTCTATACTCGATAAGTGCCAATATGCAATGGGTAGCTTGGGCTATTTGGAAAAACAAAGAATAGATCCTTCATCCCTCTTTGTTTATCATTGATCGATCGAATCACGGATTCCTTTTTCTTTATTCAACTGCCTTACCTTCCTTATATGTAGAATCTTTCAATCTATGTATTATTTCAATCTATGTATTAATAGAATCTATAGTATTCTTATAGAATAAGAAAAAATGAAGATAATAAACTGCGTATTCTTTCTTTTCTTCCATTCTTACGTTTCCATATTAAAGTGTAGTTTTTTACTTAAATTTAATAATATTAATCTAATATGCCCATTGGTGTTCCAAAAGTACCTTACCGATTCCTGAGATGAAGAAGCGACTTGGGTTGACTTATACAATGTTATGTATCGAGAAAGAACACTTTTTTTAGGTCAAGAGATTCGCTAAGTAGATCACGAATCATATTACATGTGTCCGATGGTATATCTCAAGATAGAAGATGGAAATAGCGATATTTTTTTGTTTATAAACTCCCGGCGGGTGGCTAATCTCAGGAATGATGATTTTTGATACGATGCAAACGGTGACACCCGATATATATACAATATGCCTCGGAATAGCCGCGCCCATGGCCTCCTTCATTCTGGGGATAGAGGGACTTGAACCCTCACGACTTATAAAGTCGACGGATTTTCCTTTTACTAGAAATTTCATTGTTGTCGGTATTGACATGTAGAATGAGACTCTCTCTTTATCCTCGTCCGATTAATCCACTTTTTAAAAGATCTCGAAAACAATGAATTGAAGGATTTGATTACTCAATATTCGATTGGAATAGATTCACAATAATTCTAAAAAATTATGAATTTTCTATACCTCTTCATAATCCTTCCAAATTTCATTCTAAAAATAAAATAAAGAACCTATATTATAATATGGGTTCTCGTGATTAATCGTTATTACTTCAATTCGTTAGAACAACTTCCATTGAGTCTCTACACCTATCCTTTTCCTTTGGGTTCTAGTTTGAGAACCCCTTGTTTTTTCAAAAAGGGATTTGGCTCAGGATTGCCCATTTTTCATTCCGTGGTTTCTCGAATTTGGAAGTTACCACTTAGCGGTTTCCATACCAAGGCTCAATACAATCAAGTCCGTAGCGTCTACCGATTTCGCCATATCCCCATTTTACTTTTCTTTTCAACCAGATTCCTTGTATAATTTAATCCATCCATCTTTTAGTTTTTTTTTTTTGAATCATTGAATTCATTATTCGACGTAGTCTAGCAACTCATCTCTATTTGAGACACCCCGCTCGCTTATTGCAATTCAGAATTGAATTGATTTTATCGTTGATATATTTGCAATTCAATCGGAATGAATATATCCAAAAGTTTTTCTCTCTCCCGCCTCCCTCCTTCCTTTTTTAGAGTATTCCAAATCATACTATAACGCTTGATATTCGTTCTTTTTTTCTAAGCTGAATTAGAAATTTCATTTGCTATGATTCTATCTTCTCCTTAGTGAACTATTTATCCTTATCCTTAAATTATTAACAAAAAAAAAAACAAAATATCTCAAAAAATGTATATAATGATCAAATGAATTATTATATTATTCATATATATTCTTCTTTTCTATGTATTAGATTATTCGTCCGAGACATATCAAATTGAAAATATCTGAAATCAAATTCAATATAGAATTTGGAATAGATTCTATTAGAAAAATCCATTTGCGAATTAGAGAAATAAAAAGAAAGTTCAATAAATTCTATAATCCTATTTAAGAATATCATTTAGTTAAGCATATCAAGCTAACTTTATCTTTATGAAATTCTAGTATTTTTTTTCTATTTCTAAGTGGAACTTCCAATTTAGGACTAGTTAATAACTAAGATTAATAATTAAGATCTGACATTTTACAGATTCCCTATATATATTTTTATTTGTTACACTATTTCTGTTATGTAAGCCCACTTAGCTCAGAGGTTAGAGCGTCGCATTTGTAATGCGAGGGTCATGGTTCAAATCCGATAGTCGGCTTTTTTTTCTATCGATGTTCCATGAACAAGAATTTCTCTTTTTCTCCGAATTAAATGGGGAATCCAGGGTCTATTATGTCGTTTTACCTTACAATTTTGCTAGATACAAAGCATAAAAATAAATAATATATATACAAAAAATCCAGATGTTGATGAAATTCCATTTTTTGTGTTACTTTGAGTAGATTTTACTCTATTTATCCTTTAGTTTAATTCTCGTTTGAATTTATTTGTATTCTCGTAATGTAAATAGAACGAAATTTATTGTGTAAAATGAAATTTCAATAAAATAAAAAGGAGTCTTCATGTCCCGTTATCGAGGGCCTCGTTTAAAAAAAAATACGCCGTCTGGGAGCTTTACCGGGACTCACTAGAAAAACGCCTAAATCCGAAGTAATGTAAAAAGAAATTCCATTCTCGGGAAAAAAGAGCAATATATAACAATTCACTTTTCTTTCCATGGATCACAAAGTGAGCGTATTTGGTATTTTGATATTATCATGGAATTGACTCGATCATCAGATTATAAGTTCATTCCATACCGGACCAGATCGTGCACATTCTTATTATGAGAAGGGGTCATTCGAGCCTATGGAAATAGGATACTGTTTACATAGAAATCCCTACGTCCTTACATTCTATTTAGGATAATTTTTTATTTTTCCTTATCAGAAAAATACATGAAAAAGAAAGGAGGTAGAAAAATTTGTTGATTTATGGTTAAAGAAGAAAAACAAGAAAAAAGGGGGTTCTGTTGAATTTCAAGTATTCAGTTTCACCAATAAGATACGGAGACTTATTCAAATACCCCAAAGAGCCAGCTATATTAGAGTAATTATGTTAGAATTGAGCCGTATAGCTTCTCATTTGTTATGGCTTGGACCTTTTATGGCGGATCTCGGGCACCGTGGGCGAGGAGGGATTCGAACCCCCCGACACCGTGGTTCGTAGCCACGTGCTCTAATCCTCGAGCTACAGCCCACCCCGTCTCCACTGGATCTCTTCCCGGGATACCCCCAAAAGGAACCTTCTTCTCCTCAGCCATTTCATTTCGGGTTAAGAAGATGGGAAAGTGCCTTTCTCTCTATAAGAACAGTGCGTTCTGAGGTACCTTCTTTTCTCTTTTGTTGTGTAATTGTTCTATTCTAATTAATTGAATCGGTTCAATTCCAAGTTTAGCTCAGACGTAGCTGCCTTCTTTTTGGGCGTGAAGCAGTGTCAAACCAAAATACCCAATAAGCATAAGCATTAGCTCTCCCTGAAAAAGGAGGTGATCCAGCCGCACCTTCCAAGACGGCTACCTTGTTACGACTTCACTCCAGTCGCAAGCCTAGCATGATTCAAAATTTCCTTGCCAAGCTACATGAAACAGATTTCCGGACGTCCATAGAAAGATTATTGCTAACTGCCCAAAGTGAGAAGCAAAAATGTTCTGATAGAGACGTGTCCTGGGTTTTCTTTCTTTTCTCCGGCCAGTTAAAGTCCAACCCACCGTGGTGTTACGTTTTTTTTTTTTTTTTTTTGGCCAGTTAACAATTTGGAGTAATCCATCAGGCATTCAGGCAGGGACCGACGACGTAACTTGCGAGTTCCGCCCCTGGTTCCGAGTAGGGCGGTTGTGGTCCATGACCAAATGTGTTCCTTTGTTCGGATCCTATCGTACTAGCTAGTATTATCTTTTAATTAATGGCAAACCATCAGTTTATGTGCTTTTGAAATTTACGTGGTCGTCGGAGATAACCATGCCCATTGGCTATTGATCGATCATACCGGCCTCATTAAGACGATAGAACCTGCGATGGCTCCTCGGCCAGGAACCATGGCCACGTCGCCCTGAAACTTCCCTGTCGTTCGATCTCGCAATGGACGGCCAGGATTCCATCCGCCCGGCCAGCTTTTCCAGATTCTTGCCGAAGCCAGCCGGCTCAGCTTCTCTCGCTTCCAACCGAATCCAGCGAGGTGAATATATACCCAGCTTCTCCCTTCCTCCTAAAAAAAAACATCAGCCCAAAAAAAAGGCCGGCATCTCCCGTCTCTCTCCCTCACGATCTCTCCCGTTGTGGCGACGGCACAACGACAGCGCAGGGGCCTCGTGTCGCCATGTGGCCATGGTGGCCGCCCTCCTCCCTCCTCCTCCGCCATCTCCTCCTCCTCCTCTCCCCTTCCCTTCCCAGGTAGCGGTAGGCGGGAGGTGATGGCGCCGCTAACCCTAGCCTTGATGAGGCCGCCCCCAAGCGTGGTGCCACGGTGCCGAGGTGAGTCCGCGTCCCGCGGCGGCGGCCTGGCGGCGAGCACCCACCAGGTACACCCATCCCTTCTCTTCCCTACCTGTTGTGCAACACCCAACCCAAACCCTAGCTTAATCCATTTGTATTAGGGTCCGATCTAACTTTACAGTCTTGTGTGCCTACTGATTTCTCTGTTCATCCATGTGAGGCCATGTCTGATTCCCAATTCCTGTCTCATGCCTAAATGCTCTTGTGTGGAGCGGCTGATGGAACCAAGAGCAACACTAGGTAATTGAGTTCCTCCCAATAGAGTTGATCCGATGTTCCTACACCAGTCCTAAAGTGGCTCCATTCAGATTCCGGCTGCCGCTTGATAAACTTGGTTCCTGCTATTTATTTACTACTGATAACAGTGTATAGGCACAAATTTTTTTTAACAGCTCACCTTATTATTACTGGTGTTTGAGAAATTTTATAGCTTATCCACTACAGGTGAGATGGAGCCTTTGTTACCATACCGTGTATTAGTGGGGAAAAAGGCCATACAGTCATATTGTCATATATTTACTTTAATAAATTATCAATGAAGGTAGATAATTTGCATGCTCTTATTCATGCACTTTTTAGTTCTCTGCTCAGTTGTTTTTAGAAATCTCTAGGGCATTGTGGACTTGCCCATCCATGAAGGTAACAGGATTAAATATTCATTTACTGCAGTTCTTGCAGGAATAATGATTTCCTGGTCCTATGGATAGTACTAAAACACATTGATGTTCCGTGCACTAATTTGTACAACAATCACAAGATATTTGTCCTTAGATGACAGCACAACATGCTTCTCTTGCCATTTCAATAGTTTCATCTGAAATTTTTATAGCTAATTTCCAACCTAGGCGACAACTTACATATTTACTTGGTACTGTAATTTTATTACCAAAAAAAAAAATGTCTTCCTTACATAATTATTATAGCGCTACCCACTGTATACTTTTCCCAACAATAATCGAAGCCACAATAATTTTCCAGTGAGGCTAAACCAAATTCGAGTTACCTCATGGCCAAACAATAATATTGAATTCTTTAATTCCACCGCCAGCTAGGTCTGCCAAAATGATTTAGATTGACCATGATGCTTCTTAGTTTTTCTAAATCTGAAGCTTCTGAAGGTTACTTCAATGATACCCTTTGAGTTTAACATGCCTGTGCATGCTTATTTGACAACCAGGTCACACTCTATTTGAGATAATTATTTATTCAACTGTACCTTACATTAATGAGGATTCCTGCACATAATCAAACAATTTCAGAAAATAGATGGTTATAAATGAAAACAAAGCTTTGTATTTCTTTGAAGATTTCTTTGCTCTGACAAATTGATATGTGCCACTTGCAGTGCCTCTTGCACAGACATATGAGGGTGAGCACAATGTCCACTTTTGTTTACCTTCTTGATGGACTAGGTGAGCAGTGTCTATTTTGGTTAGCAATTGAAAATGTATACCTCATTGGGTTTGAGAACTTCTTTTTCTGTCCAAAAATAGATTTTAGCTAATGAAAGTTTTGGATGCTCTAAGACAGCTATATATCTTTTTCTCTAATGCTATCCTATAGGCTGATTTGAAAAGTCGCTGATTTGAAAAATCATCGCTTATCTTGATTCAGATTCAATTAGACTATAATAGGTTTAGATTTGGGTGTATTATGGCATTCATGATCCAAATTGCATATTTTAGTATTTAGCTCATTAAACTAAAGCTAAGTCTTGCAGTGATTTTAGATTTTAGTGTAGTATATCATTCATGATCCGAGTTTCAAGTTCGAGTGTTTGCCTTATTAAAGTACTTTCTGTTTACATTCTATTGCTTTTTCAGTCACATAGTTGCCTTTTGTTTTCAGCTGTGTTCATTTAGCTTCAATTAGAATAAAGTAGGTTTACATTTTATTCATGATCCAAATTGCACATATCAGTATTCAGCTCACTAAGCTGAAGCTAAGTTCATTATCAGCTTAATCCCACATGTGCTTGATTTGGTGAGTATGAAAGCGACCATCTTCTAACATATGGCTATTTGAATAGGTAAGTTTACTCCTCCTTACTTTGAGCATACTGATTTCTTAATTATGATTCCAATACTCCCTCTCTGTGTTTTATTTGTTGGAAAAAATACAGGAAGATCTCATCGACAAACAATGGTGGCCCACTATTTATAATCAACTTCCATCAGGCTATTCCTCATCAGTAAACGTGTGCTATTCTTGTTTTTAGGCCACCATATATCAAACTGACAGCGCCTTCTGTGGTGTTGTTTTTCTTATCTGTTTGCAGGCTAGAGTTGCAAATAAATATTGACTCCATGCATATTGACTGCATTAAGAGCTAAAGGGCATTACAAATTTGCAATGTCACCGTATCTTTCTTCACTATGCATGGAGTCAGTTTTGGATGCTATGAGAACAGCTCGAAGTCACCGATTAAAATGGTTTGTTCATAATTTTAATGGCAGGTACAGTATTCAGCTTCTATTTTCATACAAAAAGATGTCTACAGACTCTTTTCTGCATACCTTAGCCAATGTATGTGTTTTGGGGCTTTTTTAATCCATGGCAGCAACGAATGCCAATAGTCTAGCGCTACCAAATTCGCTTTTTGTATATGGATATCCAACTGATAGCATTCCTTTTTTTAAAAAAATCCAACATATAACTATTCATGTCTATGCTCATTCTAGATAGTTTGCATACATATAAGGCCAGCTTCTGTGCCAGTTTTAAACTTAGCATGTGCCAGCCAGTGTTTCCCTAAGCCTACCTAGCAAAAAAAAAATGTGAACTAATTGCTCCATGCCATCTTTTGCTAATGGGAATCCTCGGTTCAATTGGATATAATACTGTGCTCGGTTGGTTTGAAAACCAAAGTCCAAATTTGTTCCTTTTGATTCAAATTAGATCCATTTTTTTTTTTACCAATTTTGGCTGCCAACATTTATCACTTTTTTAAAGTTCTGCACTTGGTGGCCCTCGACTTTGTAGGTAATTTTATGCCCAACTGCTGAACATCATGTTTAGATTTACCCTTGCTGGATATACAATATGATCCCAATTTTGTTTCCTTCAGATAGTCTAAAATTCAACTTTGTTGCTATTTTTTCCTCAGTTCTAAGGCTTTTGCACAATTTTTTTTTGTCTGGTTTCCATTCAGAGGCTCTTGGCAGTGAGATGGTTTATCCTTTCACACAAAAAAATTGTCCTTCATCTTTAGCTGTCAGCTAATATGTAGTGCAGAACCTTGGTGAGCTTCTAAACTCCACTTGTGTCTGCACTCTTGTTGCTCAGAAATCCACCTGAGTTTAACTGTCTCCTTTTTTTTTATAGGCTGGAGATGTCGGCCAGGATGCTGAATCTATTTCGTATGAGCTCCTACGTGTACCTCTCAACTCTCTACTTACATGGAGTGCATGTAATCCCTTTTTTGCATTATTATTCTATTCTGTCAAGGGAAAAATGTTAAAAGCATTTATTTTAGTCTACATAGTACCTGTCATTGCAAATTGGCGCTCATGTGTTGTTATGGGCACTGGACAAGCCCTGTGTAGGAAATCGCATTCCCTTGCTCACATGAAGGTAGAACTAGAGTTCAGTTACCTTCTAGATGTAGTAGCCTAGGATCCTCCTATAACTAAAAAAAAAAATCAGAGATGACAGATTCACTGTGTGGTTGCAGTTCATCTATGCTCCTTTCTTCTAACTAATCCAACCATGTCCTGTGTGTTGTGCTTATCTTGGCTTTATTGCCCATCTTTGCTCACTTTCATTATCGCAACCATTTACATCCAGAGATTGTAAGTGCAAATAAATTATTGGTTTTTAGGAAACACTTCATATATGCCGTGATACATGCCATACTCGGTTAGTGTGTTACTTTGCCAAATTGGTAGATGCACAGGATTTTTGTCACAATTCCACAGAAGAGGTAGTTGCCTCAGAATAATTTTTTAATTCCATAATAATGATCTTGCAGACTGGAGATTTATGCCTGCCCTTGCTTTATATGTAATCTGTCTAATATATTACTATGACGCATGTTGTTTTACCAAAGTTATGAATCACATTCTAACTCTTTGGTACGAATCGAGCATCATCAATGCCTACCCTTCAGTTTCTTACTGAATGCCACACAGAAAATGACTCACAGTGGAGTTCTCTTTCAATAGAGCTGATCCCCCCCCAATTAGCAGTATTCAGATTGCAAGTATGTACAAACCACTCATCTGAATTTTTATCTTCTACATGCAAGATGCATGACGTTTTCAGTATATACTGATACTTAGTAGTAGAGGCATCAGAGGTCTTTGATTTTTCGTCATTTGTTCATATGAAATGATTTCCCTAATCGAGGTATTGCTTCCTCATTCCAAATAGGTCACCATGGCGATAAACTGATACACGCAGAAATCTGTTCAGAGAAGTCAGTGCAACAGCTAAGGTACCTTTACATTATTTTGTCAAAAGATGATCCACTAATCTAGGATAACAAAGTCAATGCAAATATTTACAGCAACATCTCCTGAAATGTTTAAATATGACTATCAGGAAATCACGGATGACGATGACCTAATCATAACAGGCGTTGCACTCAATGACGCTGCTACAACATCTGGTTCTGTTTTGGGACGAAGACTAAAACGGTAAGATGCAAACCTGCACATATATACACTTTCTCTTTTTGATTTACCATCCACAGTTGAGTTAAAAATAACTTTTAATGTAACATAGGCTTAGATCCAGTGGCAACAAACAATCTGTTTAGTTTTGTTACTCTGTATACACCAAAATAGCATGGCTGTGGTACGAAAGGTGTATCCAGATCAAGGTCGGTATTTTTTTTAGGAAACAAGGACGGTCTATTTCTCACCTTGATGCCAAATGTTAATACTACTCTGTTTAGTTTTGTTACTGCTCCTGTATACACCAAAATAGCAAATAGCATTCTTTGTCCTATTTGGCCATGGTTCGATGTGTATCTTAAATTCACAAAGGATAGAATAATATATTGTAACGAGGCTCCATACCTTACTATGCAGGTTACTAAAAAACTTTTTTGAAAAAAAAAAGAATTACATACCTTGGGGCTAAAGAGAATTCAGGATCTAGCTTTTTAGAGCAAGGTGGTGGTGGAGGTTTCCTCAGTATCAATTTGAAAATCCTGAAATGAAACATGTGTTTGCTTCTAAATAATTGCATTATGGTTCTGCTTTGCTTTTCTATTACTATGATGTGGTGCAAATATTTACAGCTTCTAAATAATTGCATCTCCTGAAATTATTGCATCCCCCTCTGTGTTTTAGTTAATTTGTAAGAAAATGAAACTTTCTTGCTTCCTTTCCAGCATGTTGAATGTATAATATGATGTGGCTATGGACTACACTTATGTGGCTATCTGATCACAACATGAACCAGATTAAAAATCTTTGCCGTCACGTCTTAGTTTCCTCATACTTTCGACAGCACGGCGCGTGTTGGTGCACACCATGAAAACAATATGTTTATGAGACCTCTATGATGTAATGAATTCATGTAACTATGATGCCACTATCACTTGCTATTATCTACTCAAGCACCCAAGTCTAAGTATATCACTGTTTTATCTCATAATATGACAAAATTCTCTCAAAATGTCACACCTGAAGGGGTCACACCTGAAGGGGCGCGGAGGGCGCGCGCCATTGTACTAGTATCTATATCATTCTTAATGGATTCTTTTGCATGCGGAAGTACCAACCAGCAACTGTTTTCAGCCAAAAATAAAAAAATAAAATGCGCCTGACTTTTTTTTGTTTTCAGAAACATCCTTCGTGCATGCACTTTAATAAGTACTAAATCCGTTTTTAAATTGTAGTTCGTTTGACTTTTTCAACCCCAACTTTGACCACTCGTCTTATTCAAAATTTTGTGCAAAATATCAAATCTTTTGTTATGGCTTGCTTTATTAACAAATGATATTTAAGAATGACTTAAATTTGACTGTTTTTGTGCAATTTTTTTAAATAAGACGAGTGGTCAAACTTAGGGTCCAAAAAGTCAAACGAACTATAATTTAAAACGGAGGGAGTAGCAATTATATTACAAACTCGATTAGTAGGAGAGATAAACCACACATGGCATACACTCTAACGTGAATGAATGAAAAGAAAAAGAAACTAGTGTGAGATGCCAGTTTGGGCTGTGGTCCGTTGGACTCACGGGCTGCCAAAGTGCCATCCGGTGAGTGCCGGTTCCACAGCACACATGAGAAACTGGGACGACTATACCATCCCATGAGCACAGCAGCACTCTCGACGAGGTTGCTGCAGTATACCGATTATTTCTTCCTCATCATCCACTTGTTCCTTTTCCCACCTCAAACCCAATCGCTTTACGTACTGTAGTTACGATTCCCTATTACTGCTATCATATATCATGAGGCTAAGAGCAACTCTAGCATAGCCTTCACTTCAGCCCCTATAGTTAAATATGGGGGCATATGGGTAAAAAAGAGCTCTGGTAGTGCCTCTACTAGGGCCACTAATTTTGGCTGGACACCCAAATCTTCCCCTCGGACCTCATTCCTGTGGCTTTCCCCGCTCACATCGGAAGGCCAAGCTGCCGCGGCGAGCAAAGTCAAGCGGGTTGTCGTGGATATCGGTGATAACGCCGCCTCCGTGCTCGACGGCGGCCTTGTCCTTCCCAAAGAAGCCAGGCCATGTAGACGTGGCCACCGAGGCCGGGCGCGCGGCCTTCAAGGACTAGCACCCGAGACCAAGCGAGAAGGAGCCGGGCGCACGGCGACGAGCCCCGGCTGATGACAAGGTTGGACGGGCGCGACCTTGGTTCGCTCCTCGGGAGCGAGCCCCACGCCGACAACGAGGGCGGCCGTGAGCTCTATCTCCGTCTCCCGCTGCCGCTCCTCCATCGACACTAACGCGCAGCCGACGCACATGGCAGGAGGTTGTGTCGTTGAGCAAGGCTTGCAGGTGCCCTCGCTCTCCCTCCCCTCACCGCCAAACCACGGACGAGGGCGGCGTAGCGGCATGGAGGGGCGCGCATGGCGTCCTGGAGGTGGAGATGCGACCACCCCGGCGAAGGGGAAGAGGAAAGGGTAAAAAACAACAGTGATTGACACGTGGGTCCACAGGAGTAGGGGCTCTAATCTAGGGCAGCTGTTGGAGTTGAAAAAAAATTGGCCAACAAAGTTACTCTAACAACAATCCTAACTCCAGGTAGCAAGAGTGTGTCTCTCACAGCAACATCAGTCAAAGTATCAGGTTCAAATTTTCAAAGTATCAGGTTCACATTTTCAAAAAAAAAAAAAAAAAAAAAATAAAAAAATCAGGTTCACATGCATGCCAGTCTTCGGCTCGTTGGTTTCACATGCCGCCGGAGAAGCCATCATCGCTCGAGCCCCACACCTCCGATGTCCCTACTTCGAGTTCGGCAATTACACAGGCACGCAATTTCCTTTCTGACCGGCCTGCGGCAATGTACAGCTCGCGCGCGGCAGTGGAGCGACGCACATGCCTCTCTGCATGCGTTGTGATTGTGATGTACCGTGAAGTGGACATTTGCTCGCTGCTATATGCTACCAAACCTCTTGTTTATTGCATAGCTGCATTGCACACTTCATGGTAGTAGGATGAATCGATCGATCGTTACGTTGTTGCCCTACTCTGCTCTGCGTCTTCCTAAAGAATTAGAAACTTTTCCTAGGGCTCTAGATGTGAATTTGTAGACTCATATGAATAGCGCTGCGGGCCAAGATCCAAAAAATACGTGGGCCTAGCTGTTCAAGTGTTTTTCCTTATATATATATTTTATGAATAAATTTGCCGAAACTTTGAAATTGTGTCATAAACCACAAAAAACTTGTAAAATAAAAACTCAATTTGATTTAGAATCCTCAAGAGTAGATCTATGTAGTGCATCCATAAGATGACATGCCTTAGTAGAAATTTTTTTCTGTAGATTTTTCCTATGCTTTTTAGGGGTAAAAACCATATCGATATGTCATTTTAATATACTAACCCTACTTTCATAAAGAAAGTATCACAACAACCGAAGATCCTATCTTTTCTATAACACCTAAATATTTTTGTGTTGTCAAGGGGCTCACAACGCAATGGCAAAGACCATTGGTTGGGGGCTCCCACCCGAGATCAAATCCTGGGGTGCGACACATTATCCTAGATTTATTTCAGGATTTCCTGGCGCCGACATTAAGTGGTAGGCGACGCCCCCGTCGATAGCGAGGCGCTGTGGTGACTTCGTGAACTTCAAGATTGCCGGCTCGGTCCTTCGAAGGTGCTCATAGGGGTAGGGTTTGCGCACGTGTTGAGCGCCTGCGTTATCTTGTGTAATTAAAAAAAATTGTGCTAGCTCTCGACCCCTCACGGCTTCTCCCTCATCGCAAGTATCCTCCCTCCTTAATAAAAAAAAATTAATTAACCCATTTTTCCTTCACGATAATAGTAAAAACATATGATAGTTCCATTCCAATACCGAAAAAACAATATACTACTCAAATAATACCTTCATGGTAAATATATTTGAAGCATCTAGGCCCCCTAGAATTGGGTTTCGATGATTGATGACAATATAATTACCATGACTAACGTGTGTTTTGCAAAAACAGGTTAGAGTTAGGTCATGGTAATGGTGATCTCGGGCGATGAGTTTGTTACGCCCCCGACGATGGAATTCGTTCGGTTTTCCAAGGATGGACGACAAGGTTAAGGGCGGCTAGTTCCGATTGTCGACGGATTTGGATGACATCGGATTAGTTGTTAGGACTTTGTTTTTTATTTTCGGCCATACTATTAAGGGGGTACGAACGATTAGCTTGACCTAGGCGAGTCTAGAGACGAGTTGTGGTGCACACTTGAGTTTCTTTAGCACTAGGTAGCTCAATTTATGCCTGAGACATGTTGGAGTTGAAGCAATTCACGGAGTCGCGAAGACGGAGCTGAAAAAGGGCCTCAAAGGCCGATCGGACCAGCGACCGGACGCACGGTCTTTGACCGGACGCTGCGCGCGTGCTTCCGGCCGGACTTTCGATAAGCCCCCGCAGCGCCAACCGGGATCTCGTGGCGTCCGGTCGCGACGAAGCACTAACCGGACGCGACGGTCGGGGCGGTCGGGTCGTGTCGTTTTCGACGGACGCGCCGATCGGAACCTTGACCGGACTCACTAGTGCGTCCGGTCGGGCTGATTGCGGCAAAGCAGGCTGATTTCGTGGAGTTGCTTGATGGAGGCTATATATACTTTGTCCCCTCGACCTTGCCCTCTCTCTTGCCCATTTGTTCAGCTGAGAAACACCCTTGAGAGTGCAAGGAAGAGCAAGAGCCCTAAGGTGGTCATCCATGCAAGATTAAGGATCATCCTTAGAGTGTTTGAGAGATTCAAGTGTGCATCCACTCTTCTCCTAGGCTTGTTGAGGTCAAGTGAGAGTTCGTGCTTGTTTCTCTTGGTGATCGCCATCACCTAGACGGCTTGGTGGCGGATCATGGCTTGAAGATCACCCGGTGGTGCTTGTGGGTGGCTCAAGCAAGCTTGTGAGCGGTTGTGGGCGATTCACCGCGACGGAGTGTCAAAGAATCAGCCCGTAGAGAGCACTTGGTCCTTGCGAGGACTAAGGGGGAGCAATACTCTTGAGAGAGTGCTCCAACGAGGACTAGGGGGGGTGTGGCGACACCTC
This sequence comes from Hyparrhenia diplandra, assembly GCA_015847255.1. Classification (NCBI taxonomy): domain Eukaryota; kingdom Viridiplantae; phylum Streptophyta; class Magnoliopsida; order Poales; family Poaceae; genus Hyparrhenia; species Hyparrhenia diplandra. The sequence continues at coordinate 50,038 of JADLZK010008739.1, forward strand.
GATACCTCGGGAAAACATCGCCGTGTTCCTTGCTCTCTTTACTTTCCGTATTTACATTCCGCAATTCTATTTCATGTCTTTACATTCTTAGAATTGCCATGCTAGAGTAGGATTGGAAACTAGGGTGCAAAACTTTGTGCGATAGTTGCTAGAAACACACTTAGGCACAAGAGGGTGAATATGGGCTAGTAGGTTGTTTACTTGAGTTAAAATTTTAGATTAGCCCAATTCACCCCCCTCTTGGGCATCTCGATCCTTTCAATATTGATAATGGAATCTCCAAAATATATAACAGGTTGTTGCAAACCATGGCATACATGCAAAAAAAAAAAGATGCACCTGTCTTATCTAAGTTAGCTTTAAAAAAGGTACATTTGTCTACACACAATTATCTTTACTCCATGCATAAAATAAATTATGCATCAAATATAATAATATGACATAATACGCCATGCGTGTGCGTCGTAAGGCCTCGCTTTTCTAGTGGGAACTGTACTAGAAACAGGGGTGGATCTGTGCCCCGGGCTGGCCAAGAAACAAAGGGCACAAGTTTCATAAAAACCTAGTAAAAAGGCTAGCTAGCGTAATAGCCCACCTTGACGCAGCGTGACTCCAGGAAAGCCTAGCAGCCCTGGCCACGCATAGCCGACTTGCTACTCTCGTGACTCGATGTGGAGACAGAGACCACCACACGAGACACAACAATCGCGGGTGAGTCCGTGCGAGCGCGACGGACGATGACTACTCTGTCTCTGTTTCACTGTGCCAATGCACCTCTTGCCCTCCGTTCTGTTCCGGCCCCGCAGCTACCCCCACATGAGCGGCTACTGGTGAGCCCGGTACCTGGCCGGCATACCACCCCCCCAACTTTGGTAGTGGCAAGTGAGATCCAAAATTCTAGATTTCAATATCCTTGTGTGATTATATATAACATTTATTAATGAATTATGGCATCAAACATGGTAACGAAGAGTGATCTCTTTTTGTTATCGATGACATCAAAGCCCCAAGGGGTGGGCTCGAGGCTCGAGCGGAGATGATACGTGGAGGAGGATGGTTCAACATGACTCTTCTCCATGAGCCAAGCCCTAAATGGGTCGGACAATAACCCCAAGGGGTAAGGCGGCAACCAGAGGAATTGGTGATCATGCCCCTATCGGACCCAATAAAGGAGAATGAATATCCTAGGAATATACGAGGGTCAAATTGTAATTGGACAAGTGTTGTAACAGAGAGCTACAAATAAGGAGCATTAACTCTTGTGTAGTGGTGGATGAGTACATTAATAATCCGAAACACCTAGTATTATTCATGTTTCATATTTAGCCATTTCTATGCTCCTTAGCTCAGGGCACCAACCGAGCCCTGTCAAATCACTATTTGAACAGAGAATGTTTCAAACTAACACGTAAGAATTTTAGGCTTATATTAGTTAGCATGGAGCGCAACTCATTTCTAGATCCGCCATTGACTAGAAACTTGGACGATTAGTAATGTATCAATCGTTTTCTTGAAAAAAAAGTCGTACCAATCATGAGCAAAGCATATCGAGTCTCTCTTCCCCGTGACCTATGTGTTCATGTTGTTGCAGCACCCTCGACAAGCAAGCTACAGTACATTCATCATGCATGAACTAAATGGCGTGTTTAGATGCTGAGCAGCCAGACAACAATCCTGACGATAGGCAGCTAAGGAAATCGATCGAGCGTCTAATTAAACTGTCTAGCATGTTTTTCAAGATAGATACTGTATGCAGGCTGTGTCTCGATCTTACAACATCGGTGTTGAAGCTAGTACTGCTCGTCAAAGGATGGGATCACATGCATGCCATAGTGTGTCTTTGGCTCGTTGTTTTCACTCGCTCTCAGGGAGCCCCCTGGCAGCCCACTGCAGCCGCGGCGCGTCAGAGGACGTGACGAGATTTAGATTCATATGCTGCCGGATCCGGAGAGACGACGACGACGACACCATAGCTAGGAAACTTAATAAGGCACGTCGAGCAGAAGCCATCATCGCCCGAGCCCCACACCTCCAGTGTCCTATAGTTCGAGTTCGGCAAGCAGGGAAAGCAGGAAAAGGCACGCGATTTCCTTTCTGATCAGGCACTTAACCCCGTTCTGCGTTAAGAGAAGTTGGAAAAGTTTTTACAACCTAGTGGACCCCTAGCGAGCTGCACGGGGGGCACACGACGAGGCTAACACACTAACGTAAGACACCGGATTGAGCGGTGGAGCTTAGAGGGTTGTGCTAAGATGGACAACAAAGAGCGACTAAAGCAAAAGCTTTAAAGCTAAGCGGACGGTCAACGACTGCCAACACGTCCACCACCGCGGCCGCGTCGCTGACGAGGCTGGGGCCCGGGACAGATAATACGGGCTGTCTCGCGCTTGTACTGCGGAACCGCACCTCTAAAGTGGCTGAGAAGCCTGTCGACGGCGGCATCGTCGGGTGTGGACGAGGTGGCCCCCTCGGGGCGGCCCTCGTAGGTTGTGATTGTGATGAGCCATGAAGTGGATCGACATTGCTCGCTGCTCTATGCTTACGCCTTACCATCAAGCTTTTCTTTAATTTCGTTCTTGCATAGCTGCATTGCACACTACATGATGCCAAGGGCTGGTAGCAATCTTGAGCGTGATGCTTGCTTTCAATTTAACCTTAATGAGCGAGAGAGCTCTAGGCAGCTGTTGCCTGGTGGTACCTCTTTTTAATCCCCACAATCCACCCATTGCTCGTCACCTCCCTCCCGGCCGCGGGACGCTCCAGTCAGACTCCAACAGACATTCCAACCCCGACGACCACCGACCCGACGGTGAGACGTCTCTCTCTCCTCCCCTTCTCAATTCCTGTCCGGCCAGCGATCGATCCTAGGTAGACTCGAATTGCCACTTTCTTTCCAAGAACCAAAGTGGGTTCAAATTAAGTTTTTTTTTCCTTCTCTCTTTCAAAGACTCAATGGATCAACTCATGATGAACCATTTCCTGCCTTAATTTCTGCGACGTACGACGGCAGAACGAGAACGAACGGACATATCTCTTTGTTTTTTGTTTTAACTAGTCGAAATGCACGTGCGACACGCACGTGCCTATGAAAACTATTTTGTCGTATACACCAATTTATATCAATGTTAGCTTTGCAAACTAATTAATCAAATATAATGAACAAGTGACAATATTCTTTACATATATATATAATCAAGTATCCAATGCTCAAATAAAAAAGCAAGTTTCTAGAAAGGGAAAGCTTAGCAAGAAACAACGCGCAAGGACAAACTCACAGTTGGTTAGATCTTTGTTGCTCCCCTTGAAAAACATTTTCAACCACTTAAATGTGATCAATCAAACCATATACGTTGCAGAACATTTTTCAACCTCTGTCACTGCAACAAAAAAAAAAAAAAAATGTGATGAGATTTTCCCTTTTTTTTTTCGAACCGAGGATCTTCCCCATTACATTGCGTTCCCCAACCGTTAATATATGTTTCTGGATGTGAAATTAGGGACTGTTGGCGCTGATTTCAGCCTTGAACTCAAAACAAAGAAGTTTTTGTCTTGGCCGAATACACCCCACAGGTAGTGTTTCCTTTCAAAAGCTGCAAAATTTAACTTGATGAGAAGAGAAAGGAAAATAAGTTAAGTACAAATGCAGTGGAGCCGAATCTGTTTTTTTTACACTAAAAAACCTGAAATAAAGCAGACCCAAACACCCCCCTTATTACTGCTAATAACTTTGAACGGCCCAAGAAATTGAAGATAAGATATTCTAATCAGGCATGACATGATTATCCGAATGAATAATTATTGGTAACATGGTACTCCCTCGTTCCAAATCTTATGAAAAATAATATCAATACTGTAATTATAATTATAATGTTAGAAATTAGAAAGTAATAAAGAACAACATATTAATATTACTATTACCTCAATTAAATAATGCTTCGACAACGTTTCTTGGAAAACTATTTCTGGCATTCAATATAAGAATTAATGTTTCCCAAAACATCTCTTTCAACGGATAAATGCTTCTTTAGGCAACATTTTGGTAACATCTAAAATACGGAGAAAATTAAGTAAATAAATGGAATGAAACATTAGAACCGTAACCATAATACAATAATCTGTATCTATACAACCCAAATATATCTAAATGAAAATTGAAATCATACAAGGTTCCAATACCTTGGATTCGTTTGAAAAAGATAAGGCACCTAGGAGAGCATGCAGAATTGGTTTGATCGCTGATTTGCTGGCGGATGCTCTCTGTGGCTGCAGGCCATGACGATAGGACTGCCGAGGCTGATTCACCCAGCGCCATGGATTAGTACAAATATATTATGTACTGTTCATCTTTTGGCAAACACACAGAAAGAATGCAAATCCCACATCGAGTACGCACCGGTTTGATGCAACTGTAAACGTACGACGACGAACATCAAAGACCACATCGGTGCCCTTCTCGATCGCACAGGAGGAGGCCAGCCGGCGACTGCTGGGGCACTGGACGTCTATCGAGGCGGAGTCCTGGAGAAAGCGCATCGAGTCCAGAGTCATCATAGATTCATACTGGATGAGTGAGGAGGAGGCCAGCCGGCGACTGCTGGGGCACTGGACGTTTATCGAGGCGGAGTCCTGGAGAAAGCGCATCGAGTCCAGAGTCATCATAGATTCATACTGGATGAGTGAGGACCTGCAGGTTGGAGGATCTGGTGTCCCACCGCACCAACGTCTGCCCGTTCGCCTTCGTCGACGTCGCTGCCGTGAACGCTGAGGACGACGCACCGGAAACCGCCTACTCCTCCGCCTGTTCTTACTTGCAGGGCGGTTAAAGGCAGATCGTGAGGTGGGAGCGCGCCTCCGTCGGGACGGGCGCCCATTAGAGTTTGCCGATGGGAAACCGCAAGAGGCCAAGGCGGCATTTGTGTCACGGTGATTCGGGAAGGGGGCCATCGAGGGCGATGCAGTTCAGTATCGCGGAGACGGAGTAGGCGTCAAGGTCGGCGTCGGCCCTTGGCCGCCTAGCAGCCGTGTCGGCGGCAGCCTTCTCATTCATCTCGCCGGGCGTGTCGCGTGTAGTCCGCGCTTGCTCCGTGGAGAGATCAGCGACAAGGCCGGGCGGGGGCTTCGATCTCGTTATTGGGAACCGGTGGAGGGACGGAACCGCCCTGCAACGCTCGTATGCGAGTCGCGCGGGAGGCACAACGTGAAACCAAGGTAAGCGTCGCGGAGGCCGAGGGATACACGCGCGGAGGCGCTAAGTGGGGACCGGGTTAGTCTCGTGGGGGTTGGGCTGGGAGTCGCGCGGGACGATCGCTTCGCGCCGTATCGGGAGGCTTCGCGCTGTTTCGGAGCCGCGATTATTGTTGAGTCGCGCGTCGTGGTTCCGAGAAGCGAAGGTCGGCGAAACACCCGTAACCTAAGGTTCGTCACAACTGGATAACCGTTGGATGCAAAACAAAGACAAATTGGACGGATCAGATGGAGACATGTGTTCATGAATTCCTTCGCTCTTTTATAGTATAGATATAGATATAGATTTGGCACTAATCGATCAGCAGAAACTTATGCTTTGCATCTCTGTCTGCACTGTCCTGTATGTAGATGTCCCAGTTTGGATCCATGGACAAGCCGCCGCTGCCGTCGTCCACCCGGAAGAAGAAGAAGCAGCTTCCGTCGTCATGGCTGATCGCTGGAGTTAAGGTGCTGAGCCTGAACGCGGCGGTCCTCTTCGGCTGCATCTACGTCGGCTCAGCCGCCTACAACCTCTTCGACCCCCAGCACGGCCCACCATCTTGCCCTTGCCAATGCCAATGCCAATGCCTGGTTAGCCATCCGCCCGTCCGCTGCATCCCATTTCATGCATTGATGATTGATCCACGATTCCACATTCAAGTGAAGTAATCACGGCCTTCATTCATGCGCACTAGCTCTCCGCGTATTCGATCCCATGGATGGGTGGTTGTGGCGGAGTGCCGGAGCCGGAGCCGGAGCCGGAGCCAGCGTGGTTGTTCGTCCGGCGCTTCGTGCAGACGGACGCGGCGCTCCCCCTCTTGCACGGGCTCCTGAAGTGCAGCGCGGCCGCGGCGGGCACCGCGTCCCTGGCGCTGCTCGTGGGCGGCCGCAGCCTCGGCGTCCGGGCCGCTGCTTGTGTCGCCCTGGCAGCCATGGCCGCCAGCCACTGGATGTACCTCAGGATGCTCGGACTGTTCCGCGTCGACAGCCCGGGAGACCTCTACCTGGCCCTCGAGACCGCGTGCGTCGTCGCCGCAGCAGCGCTCAACCTGCTCGGGTTCATGGCGTTCGTCCTGGGCGTGGGCGGAGACGGCGAGCAGGCCGGCCGGGCTCCGGCCCGGGCCGGGTAAGCAAAGCATGCATCCGCAGAGATCACCTGGTGCTCCATGGATAATTGCATTTCCTGGAATCATCTATCACTATCAGAGACCATGGATGGTCAGCTTACTTAATTATACTTCTCATCAGTGCTTTATTTGCTCAGGAATATGTGTCCGATCTCGGATAGTGTGATGGACAATCTGTGTGTCATGTCACACCGAGGCTCTACGTGCCCATGCATCACCTAGCTAGTCGTAGCTGACTGTATCGATATGATGCGTGTTTAAATTTGATGAGTGTTTATATATGATGATGATCAGCTATCCAGTTTTATTTAATCGTGCTGAATGAAATTGCTTTTTTTTTTTTTTTTTTTTTTTGCTTGGTTTTTAAGGGGAGAATGAAATTGCTTGTTAGGCGCATTTCCTTGCGCGGTTGAGCCATTATTTTTATTGCGTGGAGTCTGTGTTTCTGATCGATACTATGTGCATGAGCATGACTATATTGCTTGGTATAATATTGTTGATCCAGTAACAAGTTTTTTTTTTACAACAATGACGAGTAATAATAAGGTTGTTCAACAGGGAATGTACCAAGCTTGCATGAGCAGAGTCTCTCACCCCCGTGTTCTCCTGTCGTGTTACAGCAGCAGCACCCTCTCAACGAGCAAGCTGTATACATAGTACATCCGATCCGATGATTTTTTTTTTCTTCTTCTTCCTCCAATCCAACACTTTTGTTTGTTTTTAGTTTCCCACCCCTAGCACTACTATCATAGCAAACTAATTAAACCGTAGTACTGCATGCTCGTCAAATTAATGCATTGGTCTTGGGCTCGTTGCTTAATTTCACTAGGTTCCAGCGAGAGGGAGAGGGAGCCCAACCAGCCCTCTGCAGAGTGCAGACGTGACGAGATTCACGTTCACATTCACATGCCGGAAAGAGGGACGATGCCCAATAGCTAGGAACGGCAATACGACACACGCGTCGAGCAGAAAGCCATATCATCGGCCGAGCCCCACCTCATGATGTGTTCGTACGAGTTCGGCAAAGGAAATTTTCCTCGCTGACTACCGGGGCAACCAATAAGGAACGCAGGCTAAGGGCCTGTTTGGTTAAAGGTAACTTTATTAGTCATTAAAATGCCAAACATCCAACTGAGGGTTAGGAGTTACTAAAGTTTAGGGTCTTATAGTTACGAATGTGTAGTTTTATTTTTCTCTGCGACTTGATAAGCTTTCCAAGCAACAGGATTATACAATCTTTGGTCAAGAGATGAAGACACAGGACGGGGCTGAATGCCACAAACCCATCCTAATGTCGTTTGAGACCTATCTAGCTGGCACATGATCAACTTGATTAAAAGAGCGATTTGCATACATCAAGGAAAAATCAAAGAAAGCTGCCCTACGGACTTTAATCGATCTCTTGAAGAATAGGGGAAACGCAAGATCGTTGAAGTGTACATGAGACCACTACTTTAGTGAGTAATTAAAACGCCAAACATCACACTAAACTTTAGAGGGGAATGAACCAAACACCACATAATTCGACGACTCTCATCAGTTGGGCAGATGCATGCTGCTTTTCTATCCTCGGCTGAGTGTGGTACTGGAAAGGTGATGCCATGTTTGGGTACCTCCTCGCCAGAACGCTTGCGCGCCCTAACCATTGCCTTCACCTTTTGTCAGTCGAGGAGATCGACGCTGACAATATGTGAAGCTATCAATCTACCTGACCTAGAGTCTGGCTTGGACATGGCACATGAAGGCAACACGCCAGCCCGGTGTGTTGGGCACGGCCTAAGTGACTAGACTGTGGCAATAGCTCACGTAGTGTGTGTACGACTACGTTCTATCGAAGTTAAGCAGTTGTGGTTTTTGGTCTCTTGGTTGGCTTTAATGTTTGGCCTTTGGAAAAAGCAAAAGCAAGTAGAAAAGCTCGCGGCAATGCGTGTGCGTTCTAGCGAAGTTAAGCAGTTGTGGTTTTGGCCTTTTGGTTAGCTTTTTACGTTTGGTCTTTGGAAAAGCAAAAGCAGGTAAGAAAGCCCAACTAAAGAGAGGTGAGGTGCTTTGTTGCTAGCTAGCTGTAGTATACGCCGCCTGGTTATGTTCAGCCAAACCAGTGATTCGATCGATTCACACGGGTATGGTTGTGAGATCAGCGAGAGTGACATCAGCATGATTCAGAATCTATCAGACGGCCGGCATTGTACTCGGCTACTCGCCACGTGTCGACCGGACCGATGCCAAGGGCTAGTAGCCTTCCTGAGCGTGATGCTTGCTTTCAGCTGGTGCCTACCTGGGGGTAGCTCTTTTTAATCCCCACACGGCCACACATCTCGCTCCAAATCATCTCCAAATCATTGCTCGTCGCCTCCTGGCCGGTCGCCGTACGCTCGAGTAGTGCAGACTAGAGAATTAAGCGCGACAGCCGCCAGCAACACCTCCAGCCCCGGCGACCCGACGACGGTGAGTCCCTCTCCTCGATCGATCTCGCTTCTCCACCACACCACTCCTGTCCGGTCTGGCCCTTTGGTTTATCTCTCGTTCGTCATCGCTCAAAGAAGTTTCGACGGTCTCTTTTCGCATCAGAACTGCGTTCGGAACTTCAGTCTAAGTGGTTTGAAAGAACAAAAGTTCACTTCCTCTTTCTTTATCAGAACCAAAGTGGGTACAAACTAAGTCCGTTTTTTTTTTATCTCTTTCCTTTGATTGAAAGATTCAATGAACCACCTCATGACGGATCATTTCTTGTTCTTGGCTTCATTTCTACGACGACGACGTGTCATTTTTTTCTCTTAATATATATGCAGCTGTAGTTTTAATTTGGTAGAAATCAGCAGAGACTTACGTTCTACTGCATCCGCTGTACGCCCTGTAGATGTCCAGGCCAGTTTGTTGGTGTTAGATATATGGGTGTATAGAGTTTTTCCTCTTTGTGTAAGGGCCTTTGTGCATATTTGCATGCCCTCTCTTGTACATGTATTGGGCTGTTGCCCCCATGGAATATACGAGCTCCATTCTAACATGGTAACAGAGCTAAGGTTCTAGGGTTAGGGGCTCAACTCTTCTCCTCCTGGCGCCCTCGCCTGGAGCTCCGTCGCCGGTCGGCTCTCTCCCTCGCGTGCTATTCCCGTTGCGCGCGTTCTCCGGTAATTGGGCGCGGCACCTCCGTCGCGCACCCTTCGCGGCCGGCGCGCCCCTTTCGTCAAGGCGTCCTTCGGCGGCGAGTCTTGCCGCGAGCCCACCACAGCTCTCGCCATTGGGCGCCCTTCTGTCGCGCCCTTCCCTCCGCTGCTCTGCTGGCCGCGGCTCTCCTCTGCAGCTGTGCGTGCTGCTCTACGCCGCAGCGTGCGTGCTGCTCTGTTCTGCAGCCGTGAGTGCTGCTCGCTTTCTCGCTGCTTGCTCGCTCCGCTTTCTTGCTTGCTCGCCGCCCGGTGCGGCTCTGCTGCTGCTTGCCGTCACAATTCTGCTAAGCGCTGTCCGCACCCGCGTCTCCAGTTGGTGTTGAGTAAAAAAAAAAAAAAAAAAAAAAAAAAAAAAAAAAGAAGAAGAAGGATGGCATCTCCTCCTGTTCCTCTCTGGAGGTGCTCAGATTCAGCGTTGTCCGGTGATTTTGATGGCACCAATTATCATGATTGGGTTCCACATATGCGTTGGCATATGCGTGGTCTTCGGCTTTGGGAGTTTCTCGGTGGTGAGCTACCTTGTCCAGCGTTGTTGATCGTCCGGTCTGACAGCCCGGTGATTCCTCGAGTAAAAATCGAAGAGGAACAAAAGAAGTTGCGTGAAGATTATGATGATGATATGGCCTCTTACATGTCTCATTTTCGGGCTTATCGGACTTGGTTGGATGAAGATGCTCGTCTTTGGGGCTGTTCTTCTTGCTAGTATGGAAAAGCATGTGGCGGGGAGAGGTTACTCGGCTTGATCATCTTTGCTTTCGATGTGGGCCTTTCTCGTCGGCGCTATGAGCCCTCCCGGTCAGTCCACTTATATATTGCGCTTTACGTCGGGAGCAATTTATTCTGGCCAGGTGACCCGATTCGATTGAGGACTTCTTTCGGCGATTATCGCGATATGGCGTGAGCTTGACACTCTTAGTCCTCGGTTGTCCCCGGATACTTGTGACTCCCGCGAGAAAGCAACAGAGTCACCTCGAGCCGTCGCACATATGACTTCCGACTTCGTCTGCGTGCTGAATTTGAGCCTCTTCGTGCTCAATTACTTGCTCGTGAGCCTTGTGTGTCTTTGATGGAGGCTCTTGTTGCTGTTCGTAATGAGGAGACTTCGTCTTCGTTCGCTGGTCTACTTCGGTCGACGCCCGCCGATTCCGCGGCGGCTCGATCCGGCATTCTTAGTTCTCCCAAAGTGCCCGCCGGTATTTTCCCGGCAGCTCGGGGACTCGCGATTCAGGTGGCCTTCATTGTAACCCCGTGTGGAAAAGATGGGCATGATGAGGATCACATTACGGGAAGAAGAGGCGGGCTCGGTCTCGTCGAGGTGGTCGTACTTCACGGGCTCGATCTCGGCATCCCGATGCACAACGGGAGATACTCATGTTACCGTGCGTCTTCTTGTTCTGCACCTACTAGAGCCGGTTTCGAAGTTACGCCACCACTTGGAGCTGCTGGCTCTGTCACTCATGCCCCAAAGACTATCTCTCTGGCCGCCACTCCTCGAGTCTTCTATTGAGAGACCACCATCCACTCGAGGTATCTTGCCATGGATTCTTGATTCGGTGCTTCTTTTTCATATGACACCGGCCGAGACTGTCTTTCTTCTATTTGCTCTCCTTCCATTCCTCTCATTTGTTCAAATCGCCGATGGCTCATCTCTTTCGGCTTGTTGGGCTGTGGTTCTCTTTCTTCTTCTTCATTTCAAGTTCCTAAAGTTTCTTATGTTCCTGATTTGACCATGCAACTTATTTCTGCTGGCCAACTTACTGATCATGGTTGCCGTGTTATTCTTGATTCTCACTCTTGTCGTGTTCGGGATCTCAAGACGGGTCTTCTAGTTGGTGCGGCCCCTCGCCGCCGTGATTCTCGGCGTCTTTGGGAACTTGATTGGCTTCGTCTTCCCTTTGCCTCTCGCCGGTCTTGTGGGCTCTGCATTTCCTACATCGGCGTCTTCTTTTTTTCCGATGGCATCATCGCTGGGACATCTATGTGGTTCCGTTTTATCGGCTCTTGTTCGTCGTGGTGTTGCGGGAAACGTTTCCGGTGATGTTTCTTTAGATCACCGTCGAGGGGATGTAAGCTTTGGCAAAGCAGATCCGGCTTCCATATCCCTCTAGTAGGTCTATGTCCCAAAGCGTCCTTTTGATCTTGTCCATTCGGATGTATGGGGTCCAAAGACCTTTGTTTCAAAAGGGGGTCATCAATATTATGTCATATTTATTGATGATTTCTCTCGCTTCACATGGGTGTATTTCATGAAACATCGTAATGAAATGTTATCCATATATAAAACTTTTGCTCGAGATGATTCGCACTCATTTTGATGCTCCTATTCGTGTTTTTCGAGCCGATTCTGGCTGGGAATATCTTTCGGGTGCTCTTCGCCAATTTCTTTCTCGAGCGGGGGACTCTCCCACAATTTTCTTGTCCCGTGCACATGCTCAAAATGGTGTCGCCGAACATAAACATCGCCACCTTCTTGAAATCGCCGCGCTCTTATGATTGCTTCCTCGGTCCCCCCTCATTTTTTGGGCTGAAGCAATCTCCACCGCCACCTACTTAACCAACATTCAACCCTCATCTGCTCTCAAAGGTGGCATTCCATTCGAGTGCCTTTTGGACATCCACCGATTACTCTAGTCTTCGTCTTTTGGATGTCTATGCTATGTTCTTCTTGCTCCTCGTGAACGCACTAAACTCACCCCTCAACTGTTGAGTGTGTTTTCTTAGGCTATAGTCTTTGAGCACAAGGGCTATCGTTGTTGGGATCGGTTGCTCGCCGTATGCGGATTTCTCGGGGCGTTACTTTCAATGAGTCTCGTCCCTTCTATCCTCGGCCCTCCTCGATGTTTCTCCTCGGTACATTTGTTGAGCCTTTGTCCTTCTTAACTTTTCACGATACACCTCTGTCCACTATGCTTCCTCCGCCACCTCCACCACCTCCACCACCTTCACCACCTTCACCACCTCCACCTCCACCCTCTCCTCCACCACCACCTCCCTTTGCCCTCCGAGCTGACTTCCCATGCTCCTCGGTCCATTTATGATTCCGGACCTCTTGTGATTCACACCTACGATCGCCCGGCTCCGAGACTTCCTCGCCTTCGTTGAGCCTCCTTCGATGTCTCTTCTCTGTCGAGCCATCTTCGGTTGATGATTCTTTATCTCAACCCTCCTCTCATTATAATCTTCGCGATCGTGGCTCGGCCGAAACCTGTTGAACGGTATGGTTTTGGGCTTCGTCCTTTTTACGAGCGGCCACATACCATGATGCCATCGATCATCCTAAATGGCAACTTGCTATGGCTGAGGAGATTCTTTGCTCTTGAGCGCACGGGCACTTGGGACCTTGTTCCTCTTCCTTCTCATGCACGTCCCATCACGTGCAAGTGGGTTTATAAGATTAAGACTCGCTCGATGGCTCTCTTGAGCGTTACAAGGCTCGTCTTGTTGCTCGTGGTTTTCAGCAGGAGTATGGCCGTGATTATGATGAGACATTTGCTCCTGTCGCTCACATGACCACTGTACGCACTCTTCTTGCTGTGGCCTCTGTTCGCTCTTGGTCCATCTCTCAACTTGATGTCAAAAATGCCTTTCTTAATGGTGAACTCCGTGAGGAGGTCTACATGCGACCACCTCCTGGCTATTATGTTCCCGATGGCATGGTTTGTCGCCTTCGCCGCCTTCTCTTTATGGACTCAAACAAGCTCCTCGTGCTTGGTTTCAGCGCTTTTGCCTCTCGTGATCACTGGCTGCTGGTTTTTCTCCGAGCGATCATGACCCTGCTTTGTTTATTCACACATCATCTCGGGGTCGTACGCTCCTTCTTCTTTATGTTGATGACATGATTATCACCGGTGATGATCCAGAGTATATTGCCTTTGTCAAGGCACGTCTCAATGAGCAATTTCTTATGTACGATCTTGGTTCTCTTCGTTATTTTCTTGGGATTGAAGTCTCTTCCACCTCTGCTGGCATTTATTTATCTCAAGAAAAATACATCCAAGATATTCTGGCTCGCTCTTCTCTCACTGATCATCGTACTGTTGAGACTCCCATGGAGCTTAATCTTCAACTTCGTGCCACGGACGGTCAACCTCTCACTGATCCCACTCGATATCGTCATCTTATTGGGAGTCTTGTCTATCTAGCAGTGACCCGTCGACATCTCCCATCTTTGTGCACATTCTTAGTCAATTTTCTTCTGCTCCCACCAATATCCATTATAGCCATCTCCTTCGTGTCTTGCGTTATCTTCGTGGGACCATCACTCGCCGTCTTTCTTTCCGCGTTCTAGCTCTTTTCAACTCAAGCTTACTCGATGCTACCTGGGCTAGCGAATCTGAACGTCGCTCCTTTACGCCTATTGTATCTTTCTTGGTGGCTCTCTCATTGCTTGGAAGACAAAGAAGCGGACTGCTGTATCTCGTTCGAGTGCAGAGGAATGAGTTGCGTGCTATGGCTCTTGCAATGACAGAAATCACTTGGCTCCGATGGTTACTTGAGGATTTTGGTGTTTCGATTTTCTGCACCAACTCCTCTTCTATCGGGCAGTATCGGTGCTATCAACATAGCTCGTGATCCTGTGAAGCATGAGCTCACCAAACATATTGGAGTTGATGCATATTACACCCGGGCTCAAGTACAGGATGATGTCATTGCTCTTCAAGTATGTTCCTCCGAGCTTCAGGTGGCTGATTTTCTCACAAAGGCGTTGCACAAGAGCACAACATCGGTTCTTTCTCCAAACTCGGTGTTTGTGATCCACCCCGAGTTTGGGGGTGTTAGATATATGGGTGTATAGAGTTTTTCCTCTTTGTGTAAGGGCCTTTGTGCATATTTGCATGCCCTCTCTTGTACATGTATTGGGCTGTTGCCCCCATGGAATATACGAGCTCCATTCCTAACAGTTGGATCCGAGGAGAAGCTCAAGAAGCCGCTTCTGGTGTCCGCCATGAAGAAGCAGCCGCCGTCGTTCCTCTCTGAAGCCCAAGTGTTCATCCTGCTGGCGGCTCTCCTCTTCGCCTGCTTCTACGCCGGCTTCGCCGCCTACAACCTCCGCGACCGCGACCCTCAGGTTTTTAGCCGGCCGTTCCGTCCGCGCTAGCTGCGCCGTTCAATTCGTTCGTGCAGGCTGCACACTGGCTAACTACGAACGTATTCGATCGGTGGCGGAGTACGTGCAGGAGCCGGAGCCCGCGTGCCTCGTCCGGTGCTACGTGGTGACGGGCGCCGACGCCGTGGGCGCGTCGCGCGCGCTCTTGCGCGGGCTCCTGCGCTGCAGCGCGCTCCAGGCGACCGCCGCGGTGCTGGCGCTGGCGCAGCTTGCGGGCGGCCGCCGCCGCCGCTGCCTCGGCGTCCGGGCCGCCGCCTTCGTCGCCCTGGCAGCCACGGCCGCCAGCCACTGGATGTACCTCAGGATGCTCGGACTGTTCCGCGTCGACAGCCCAGGAGACCTCTACCTCGCCTTCGAGACCGCGAGTGTCGTCGCCGCAGGAGCACTCGACCTGCTCGGGTTCTTGGCGTTCGTCCTCGGCGGAGACGAGTAGGCCGGCCGGCCGGCCGGGTAAGCAAACAAGCATGCATCCGTAGAGACTTGCTTGGTGCTCCATATGCATATATAATTGCATATCCTGGGATCATCAGATCGATCGAGACCATGGATGATATGTGCCCGGCCGGTCTGATAGCGTGATCGATCGATGATCGTGTCATGTCACGCATGCTCTCTGTGTGCTATATCACCTAGCTAGCTATATGGATGGACTGTGTGTGACCCATTGTTGTGATCGAATAATCCATGTGCAATGCCAGCTGGCCCAATGTCGCAGCCGTACATGTAGCTTGTTAGAATTTTATGCGTGTCTATATATGATCAGCTATCCGGCCAGCTTATTTTTTCGTGATGAATGAAATTGATTGGTACGTAGGCGCGTATTGGCTTGCGCCATTGTGTGCAGGGCTGCACGGAAACGCTCTCAAGAACTTTTATTTGGTAGCATAACACCACGAATTATAATGTCTCCTTGCACACATATATTTCGCAAAAGAAAAGTACACAAGCAAAAACCTCATCACAGTTTGAGACGTACGTCTTAGCTGTACTAGAGATACCTAGGTTAGGTATGTACACGCTCTGTTCGAAATTATAGCACATTTTAGCTTTTCATGATGCATAGCTTTTGCTATACATATACAACATGCCTAGATATATATACATAGTAAAATCAAGGGATCAAGGGACCCCTAAATGCAATATATGTATGTATCTAAAAAAAACCAAAACGAGCTAAACCAATCATCAAGGATGCATTAATAAAAGCACATAGTTTATATATAGTTAGAGCTCGCCAATTTATAAGCTTCTCTTTGCTAAAACACCATGCGTCCCTGGACAGAAATAAACAAATGAACAACGCCATAGATTTACCACAGGCATACTCGGTTTGATCGGAGGGATCTTGCATTTTGATGTGCACTGTAAGGGCGTGTGCGGGGGCCTGGTGCGGCGCAACATGCATACTACGCCATAATTTACAAGCGGGGCTCATATGCACATGTCATAATAATTTACAAGCCATATATATTGGCCATGGAGCTGTTAGCATTCTTCCATTGCGACTTGGAGTAACCAATTAAAGTGGAACAGCATAGGCCCCAACGTAGTCAACCAATCAGCATAGGCCCCAACGCGATATCTGTTCCATCAGAGTTTTTGCAACATTGAAATTAAAAGAGATTTGTGAACATGCAATAGCCATATATATACTCATAACTAGAGAAGGGCAGAGACGACGAGTGTGAGTTAATTTTACCTTTGTTTTTATAGCACGCAGGTCAGCTAGGTGACGCATTGTTGGCCTCCCATGTGGACAGTTCCAAGGAGACCTTAATCCTGTCAGGTTTTTAAGTATCTGAAAGTACAAAAGCAAAAAACGGGCA
Source organism: Hyparrhenia diplandra (assembly GCA_015847255.1). Classification (NCBI taxonomy): domain Eukaryota; kingdom Viridiplantae; phylum Streptophyta; class Magnoliopsida; order Poales; family Poaceae; genus Hyparrhenia; species Hyparrhenia diplandra. The sequence goes on from JADLZK010008739.1 coordinate 66,488, forward strand.
CGTCACTGGGTAGTTTTAAAGGAACGTTTGCCTTTCAAAAATGAGCAGACACAAAATGGGATGAAAGCATTACATATAGCCATATAGGAATACTTTTTTAATATTATATCCATCCATATAGACGAGTAAGAAAAGTTGTTCAACAGGGAATGCTAGTATGCTACATTAGTACAGGACTACAGGGCAATTTGCCATATTATTATTTTTTATTTTTTTGGAAAGAAACAGGAGGGGAGTCCCCTACTGAGCTATTATTAAAACATAAGGGTCCTTACAACAAAGTCTCAAGAAACAAAAAAAGGAAACAAAGAAAATAAAGAAAATTACACAAAGAGCTCAATCCATGGATCAAGGTGAATTTGGAGCGAAGCTTTAGCTCTAAGCTTAACTAGAGCTAGTTCATGCCTGAAAACTCTTTTAACAGAGGCCAAAGAGTGAGGAGATTGCCTGAAGATAAGGTCATTCCTGGCCGACCAGAATGCCCGAAACATAGCCGAGATTATTTCAAAAGAGGCTGGACTCTGTAAATTCAACTTGAAGAGTATAAAAGAATCCAAAGATATTCCTTTGGTTGGTTTTTAAAGATCGACTAAGTACCAGAGAGCTTCTAAAAAAGGAAAAAAAAAACATGGCTCTTGACAGTTATGATTGTGTACTTTGTCATCTGAACATAGAGGAAGACCTTCAGCACCTGTTTTTACACTGTCCTTTTGCTATGTCCTGCTGGAACCTGCTGGGTTTAGCTCATCTAATCCAGCCCAACATTTTGGAATCTTTTATACTCTTCAAGTTGAATTCAGGTTGGCTGGGTGGGGGAGTTCGGGCCACAGAAGCTTAGTTGGCAGGGCCGGAGCCATAAACAACAGTGGAAAAAATAGCACTCCCGTCGACTTGGGGAAATTGAGGAGAAGCAGACTTCAGCCGGTGGTGGCTCTACCCTCCCTACACGCCGGAAGGGTCGGCGTTCTGGAGAATCCACCGGTGCTCAAGAACCTTTTGAAGATGAAGCCCATAGCCGCTGCACCGCCTCGACAGGGTCCCTCTCAAGCATGTCAGCCTGGGCACTTTTTAAACCGAAAAACCGAACCGAACCGCACCGAACCGAGGCGAAATATCGGTTTTTTCGGTTTTCGGTTTCGGCTTCGGTTTTAAAATCTATGAACCGGTGCTTTCGGTTTCGGTTTCGGTTCTCAGTCGCCCAACAACCGAACCACCGAACAACCGATTAGAAGCAGCAACTTGCTTAAAGCAGCGACACAGATACTCACACGTAGCAAGTTAGGAACGGCCCAGCCAAGCCAAAGGCCCACCAAGTGGAGTATAGCCCAGCACCCACCAAGCGCACGCAACAAGCCAAAGCACCAGTCGCCCTCGCCCACCTCCTAACCCTATTCCCGATAATATGACGATATCGGAGTGGCGGCGGCGGCGCCATGGCGGCAGCCAGCAGCGCGCGCGCCGCGCTGCACCAGGTATCGGCGATGTGTGTGGGCGGCGGCGCTGAAGCGGACCCCGAGGCGGGACGACCGGACGAGGGCGGCAGGACAGCGACGCAACCGCAGCCGCCAACGCCCGAACAGAGCAGCTCGGCGCAACTGCGCAACAACGGAGGTTCGTGGATTACGGACGTGCTGAATTGCATGGCGATGCAAGTACCCTCGTCAAGCAGCTCAATCTCCCCAGCCATGGCTTCAAATCGCGTATTGTTATCTTCTTTTTTTCTATTCCTTTTCCTTTCATCGGTTTGCTCGGTTAAAAACCGAAGAACCGAATTAAAAACCGAAAACCGAATTTATCGGTTTTGATTTTCTGAGGAACCGATCGGCTCTGAGTTTATGGAAACCGAAGTTTTTATGAACCGAATAAACCGAACCAAATTTTCGGTTAAAACCGAATGCCCAGGCCGACAAGCATGTGCAGGTTTTGGGTTTCAAGAGACCACGCTCCAGATGAAGCTCTCGACAATGTGTCTTGCGTATCACACCCATCGCTGGAGGCACCAGGTGAAGTTTTCATCTGCAAACATGTGTAGGCTTCACCGACTTGAGGGTCAGCTAGGATGATCTTTGGCCCGCCTATACGTGCGATCTAACTCCTACCGTTGTGGTGACCTAATCATCAACAAAAGGTAGATGAGAGCTCTACTAGTGACGAAATGTGAGTTACTGAACGCATCTCTACAGTTCAAGCTTGGCAGCATATTCCAAGATTAGGTAAACCCAGGACTGGTCATAGAAGTACCCATACAGGCTAAGAATATTTGGATGATGAAGATGACTCTGAATCTCCACTTTGTGTCACAGCTGATGCTCCACTTCAGATTGTTTGAGATGGCTCTTGAAAAGAACTTTCAAAGCCACAATAAGACTACTCTTTTTCTCTGGCCAGATAAACATGGCCAAACTTGCCCAAGAGGTTGCCAACCTCGAAATCAGACATTATCCACCTCTTCTCGTTCACATGGGCTGAAGCCTTGTCCTCACTGTCATGTGATTCGGTGGTGATAACCATGGCTAGAGGAGTAGCAAGGAGGGGGGGGAGGGGGAGGGTAGAGATGGGGAGTGGCGAGGCAAGTCAAAGTTTGGAAGTATAGGGGTAATTCTGAATTCTAAAAGAGAGAGAAGCAACATTTAATTTAAACTGTAATAAAGACCAAAGAAGTACCATCAAAAGCTAATTGAATGTGTAATTACCTTCTTCATCTCGGCTTTTGTTAGTGGATCACCTATCATAGTAGACATTCGGCAAGCCCTAGAAGCCAACATAGCACGAACCCTCGAAGGGCAAACAGAATCGGTTGTATCCAGCTTGTAGCTACTTATCATTGAACAGTCTCCTTGACTATCAGCAAGCATGGAGATCAGCTCCTTTACATCTATAAATCAAGAGATTTCAGAATAGGACCATGTTTGAAATGTACAAAAACAAAAATTCTGACACATGAAAATAACAATTACCTTGAACACCAAATGTAATATTTTTTGCTGAAAGGCACAGCTTTCAAAAGATAATGGTTACCAGGGAAGCATGCAAATCTTCTACAAAAAACAAAACCATTTTTTCTGAAAATTGAGAAAATGGAAGAAAACATGAGGCAAGAAGAGCTGTTGTTAAATAGTAAAAGTATGAAACATACAATGTGTTTCCCAGTGTTAGTTATATGATGCCTACATAGGAAAAAAGGCATTGCAAAAATCAAGATGACCAAGTTGGCACACAGTTGGAGATTATGTCAGGAATGAATTTGATCATTTCAATATTAAACATATGCAGCAAAACTTTTTATGGAAGCAAAACACAAGGAAATGATCGATGAATAACAAGAGTTATATTACTTATACCATGTATTTGCTTTTAAGCAATAGAGAACAATAAAAGTAAGTACAGATAGCAAACTATACATGTTTATCTTAGTGGTGGATGTGCTCAATATGCTCATTAGCAACGCAAGCATCAATGATATGCTCCAGCCCCTCCTCCCATGACAGTAACAGTCAGCAGGTCTCTATTTACGTTTTTTTTTTTTTTTTTTTTTTTTTGGCGACCGAACATGGACACAACAAACAGCTAAGCTAGTCAACAAGTGGCTAAGCAATACCACAAGGTCCTCGACCCTATAGTTGTGTCAGTCACTTAGTTTCTTGGTGGATTTAGAAACATAGGAGGCTGTGTGTTTTTAGGGGGCCTCACCTAGACTTAATGTCTAACAGAACATTAAAGATGAGGCCCATTTATGGTGTATGTGGCTATGGCTATGGCAACGGCCAAAGGTCTCAGGGACTTTTGGCCATAGGAGTTGGTTACGGTCCATTGGTTGTAGTTTTTATTCTTTCTTGGCAACCCTATTGGGCTTGTATGAGTTTTCTTAGACTTCTTTTTCTCTCTTAATATAATGATGTGCAGATCTCCTGCAGTTTTTGGGGAAAAAACTATACATGGACAACGTGAGTTGTGAGTTATGGGCAAATATTACAAGACAAACTACCAAATAATAAAGAGTAAATGCACCCCAGGTCCTCAAACTATTCGCCTCCTCTCATCTACGTCCTCAAACTTTTAAATCAACTAACTAGGTCCTCAAACTATTATTTTTCTCATCTACGTCCTCAAACTTTTAAACAACTATCTAGGTCCCTCATCGGCCCATGTGCATGGTGCTGTGCCACGTGGCCGCCTCTGGTTGGTCATGCACCCTAAACAGTAGCATGCATGACCAATCAGAGGCGGCCACGTGACCAGCCAGCATGCGTCGATAAGGGACCTAGATAATCGGTTTGAAAGTTTGAGGACGATGAGAGGGGCAAATAGTTTGAGGACCTAGGTAAATTGGTTTTGAAAGTCCGAGGATGTAGATGGGAGGAGGTGAATAGTTGGAGGACTTAGGTAGTTAGTTTGAAAGTTGAAGGATGTAAACGGGAGGAGGCGAATAGTTTGAGGACCCACGGTGCATTTTACTCAATAATAAATGTGATGTAGTTTCAACAAGCAAATGTATTTTTTTTCCTTTTTAGACATAACAAACATCTAATTCTTACATAATCAACTGGATATCTTCATAAAAAGACGCATACTCATCACTATTTTGTTTGACACTAGAGTTAATAGCAGACATATCGAATTGAAGCAGTAAGACAATCCAATACCTGATGGTGCTCATGTTCATAGAAACAATTACTTCTTCCTCTGGTGATAGATCAAGTCTCAGTGGCCTGCATTTGAATATACCCACAAATACCCAACAGAAATGAGGCATATGGCAATTTTGGCTAATGGTATGGAAAAATATTTTGCCAACATTATCAATCCATACTTGGGAAACATTCAAAACACACAAAGTTTTGAGTTCAATGCGCAGAAATAGCAGGTAAAAATCATGGGTTCGTTTACTTACTGGAGAAGAGGCTGTACGTTTAAAGTTGTAGACTGTGAAAGGCACTCAAAGTTGTACTTCTCATCAGCAGCATGCTAATAACAAAAACAGAACTTCAATCATTGCACCTTGCAAGTTGCAACTCCCGTATCAAGTGGCTTGTATGACGATGTCACAACATTCCACAAAAAACTACAATAAGATACCTGATCTACAATAAACAGATCTTGGTCGAGCTTCCCAATGATAAAACCAAGATTAAATTGCCCAAGAACCTAATAGATGAAATAGTTAGTTCTCCAAAACAATTGTATAAAATGAATATGTATCAAGCAAATAATAAACAAATAGTTATAAATGTCCGAATAAGATGGGAGGAGGATGGATAGTACATGTATTGAACAGTACCCAATGGGGATACATGTAGTATATGAAACCCGCCAAACCCTAGATTAGATCAATAAAAATTTTACCCTTAACAGCAGTAAAAAATATCTTTAAGTTAGTTTCCTTGTAAGCTACTTTCCAAGTTTCCAAAAATTTGGCAATACTGCTAACTTAAACAGTTAACCACGAAATGAGTGTCAACTGTCCACGTGTCCAATTTGACCAAAAATCAATGTACTCCAACATATCTTGACAATATAATTTGAGGAGGAACCTGGGGTGAGTTTACTAGTATCGTGGGTGGTGGGTTAGCCAATCTGGGCTACCTCCCTTCTACAAAAAATCATTGAAAGGAGCGTCCCCTTTCAACCTCATTTAATAATATAAAATAACATGGAACCTTAACAAAAAGGAGCACCAATATTAAAATATATATCAAGCACCTCCATTTCTCCAAAATCATCCTTACTGAAAAGCCTGTCCAACTCATTGGTGGCTTCAGCTAATGAATTTGATTTTGCCTCATCAGCTAAGGGTACATTAATATCCAGTGTTGCAGCTTTATAGCACCTACATTAAGGAAAGTGAAACTATACATTATACATAAATAGTAACACAGATCCTGATAATAACACAAGTTGTTTGCGGTAACAGAAAGTGTTACCTTGTTGTTTTCTCAAGACAATATGGTTTATTTGTATGGGATGCCATATAACCATTCTTTCTTCTTCTCCTAAGCTCGGCAACCGTAAATTGAATAATGGGATATTGTACAGGTGCATAACATACACCATCATCATAATCCCGAGCATCAGGCAAAGGACTATCAGCCGATGCATTCAGATGTCGTGATTCTGAATGTTTGTTGGGAGCACCAGAAGCTGAAAAGCATTGATGACGATATTCATCCTGCAAGGATTCGGCAGTTAATCTTATAAATGAAGTGATAAAAAGACCCAAAGAAACTATGAGTTAGCTTCATACTGAATCATAACATAGGTAACTAAGAAACTATTCCAGAAGCAATTTCTATTATTTACATAAACCAAACCAATATGTGAGTTACAAATACCAAAATTAGATTGGTGGTGCCTAATCAATTTACAAACAAGAAAATCACCATGAACTCTAAATGTAAGACCAGAAGGCAAAGCATTTAACAAGAGAAGATTTAAGAATAAAGGTGAGCAAGCAACATAAGAACAGGAACACATATTAAGGTATCTGCAGTCCAAATATAATTGAAACCTCAAGAACTCTGAATCTAACAGCAAACAGTTTGCCTACCACATCAGATTTTGTAGTGCGAACATCACATGGACCTGATACCTCCGCCCCCAAGGGTCACAATATTAGGTTGTTCAGAATGTTGTGGTGAAACATCTGTCCTCACAGTTCTAAAAGATTGTGGCAGATGTTGTTTTAAAGAGTTTGTTTCAGAGGTAAATTGAACTCAGGAATCTTGTATGTGCTTGAGCTTAATGCAGGTGCCAAAGTTGCTTCTAAACTTGTTCCCCTCACTTGTTCTGAGTTTGGCCTTCTTCTCAACACCGGGGTTTCGGAAATAAGAGTGCAATTGTCATCGTGCTTCTGCTTATCTGGTGATGCAAAGTCGACTTCTAAATTTGTTCTCCTGTCTAGTTCAGAGCCACTTCTCAGCACTGGAGCTTCAGAAATAATGCAATCATCTTCATGGTTCTCCTTTTCTGGTGTAACAAAGTTTGCTTCTAAACTTGATCTCCTCACTTGTTCACGAGCATGTCCCTCTTCTCAGCACTGGAGTTTCAGAAATAAGAGTGCAGTCGTCTTCATGCTTCCGCTTGTTTAGTGATACATAGTTCATAAGAGAAGACTGAATGGTACTTGAATGAGTAGATTTTGCAGCAAGCCCAGTTCTGAAACGATTTGTTCCCCAATCCAACACTTTTTTCCTTGTTTAGGCGATCTTTTGGCTGGTCATAGTCGAAGGATGGAAGCCAAGAAGATCTATCAGCCTGAGTGGCTGTGCCTCTTGACAAGGGGCTTGCATCTCTAGACGTTGCTTCAATGGGTACCTTTGCCACTGAAGAAGGCAACTCCTGGTTCTCTGGGGAAGCATGATCCTCACTGTCTGTTTCTTCATCTTCATCGATATTGTCAGAAGCTGAAACATTCGCCCTTGTGATAGCATTGGTGTCTTCATTATGCCCATCAGTAACAGCACCCCCTTCCTTTTCAGGATCTTTGATGTGATTGACTGAGAAACTGCATTGCAGAGGGGGAGTACAGATTTTCAACAGCTTCACGTAAAGACTGCAGAATCATGCTCTCAGGCGAGAAGAAAACTTTTTCTCTTATCAGGTGCAACATTCACATCGTAGGATGTAGTTGGAATACGGAAATCCAGGATAACCACAGGATATTGCTTGGCATTTGAACTTTTGTATAGCTCATTGACAAGTTTTGTGACCTTTGGCATATCAATAGGTCTGCCATTCACATAGAAAAATTGTCTATCTCCTGAACTGCGGCCAGTACCAGGTCCAGGTTTTGAAAGAAAGCCCTCTATTTGGCAGCCATCCGAGGTGGTAACACTGAAGGGCTCCAGACATTTGAAAGTGTTTGGACCAAATACAGTGATGATATTGTCTTTCATAGAATTGCTTCCTTGAGTTCTAAGCACAACCATTTTAGAATTTTTTCCAACGGTATTAGTGCAGAGTAATCTAACCCCTTTGGCAATCAAAGCATAAGCCTGGCACAGGTAAGATGTAATAATTAGTAACATAACTTAACTGGGGACAGCTACCTTAATCATTTGGCGTGCTCCTCAGTATCAAACATGCGAAAAAAGTACTTATAAACTGAAACATAAAAACTCACGTTGAGCAGAGAGATCACTTTCCCATACTCCTTCCGAATGTTCCTGCTAAACTCCTTGCTCCGTACCGGCAATGTGGAGAATAATTTCTCTACTGTCACCGTGGTTCCAACCTGCCGTGCGACCTTCCTCTCACTAACCACCACGCCCGAGTGCTCGAACTCCAAATGTGTCCCAACGGGCTCGTCCTTGGTCCTCGTCTCAACCGTCAGTTTCCCCAGCGCACAGAGCGAGCTCAGTGCTTCGCCCCGGAACCCGAATGTAACCACGGATCCGAGGTCGGAGAAATCCGATATCTTCGACGTGTGGTGCTTAAGAGCAAGAGCCTATTAAAGTGTCGGCAACATGGTTAGCGACTAGCAATTGGTGGCAACGTCTATCTACAGCAGCGAAATGGGGGGGATGGGATTGGTGAGTCCACGCATTGGCCCTCACCTGGAAGTTGGAGGGAGATATGCCGCATCCGTTGTCGGCGACCTTGAACCACTCCTCGCCGTAGGCCTTGGAGGCTGACCTCGACGGAGGTGGCGCCGGCGTCGAGGCTGTTCTCGACGAGCTCCTTGACGGCGGAGGAAAGGTCGAAGATGACCTGGCCAGAGCAGATGCGGTGGACCACCGCCTTACTGATTGGCTTGATCGCCGGCGAGGATCCGCCGCGCCCGGCGCCTCCCCTCCTCCCGCCATTCCCCGCCTAAACCCTACGCCTCGCGGTGGACACCGGAGAGGAAGAGGAAGGGGGGTTTTCGGCGTCGCCTTCCTCTCGATTCTCGAAGGAACCCGCGCCACCTCGTTACAGGAAGGAAAAACCGGCAAGCGAGACGCGTCTTTCCTCGGTTGGGCCTTGAACTGGGCTCGATCAATCTAGGCCGCAAAATGGGCCCTTTGTATAAAGAAGTTTTAAACCCATATTATTTCAAGAAAAAAAAATCAGGGGAAAAAAAACAGAGCACAAGGCCGACTTGGATGCTACCGCGTCCCGTCCAAAGAACGTGGCGAGCTTGAACGTGACGAGTCCAAAGCAGAGGGACTCTCCCGCCGCCAGCGCCAGTCCACGCCCACCCGTGCAGGTCCTGCCACACGGCGTTTCCGCCCGGCGCGATCTGCTGGATGTGGGTTGGACTGGTCCGGTGGGCGGGTGGGCGCTGGTGCGGCGGCCCCGGGTTCACCGCCTGTGACCGGTGTTTGACCCGCCGCCCCGAGCCCGAATCGCGTTGGTTTGATGACTTCTCTTCTTATTTACAAATCACCCCTTCCCTGTCCGCTGATTTATGTATAGCTGCAAGATACCATTTCGGTGCAGGGGTGGCCATCGATCTGTCTTCTTTTTCTTTTTTTTTTTTTCTCAAAAATTTCGGTTACTAAAAGCACAAAAGCAATTGGTTAAAGAAAGTTATCAGGACCAAACAAATTCAGTACATAGTTTGGCTCAATCTTGATTAGAACCGAACTAAGCATAGTAAAGAAAAAAAGAAATACATAGAAAAAAAAAAAAATCAATAATTAGTATTATGGCTCAACTAAAAATGTGTCCATAGTCTAGACTACATATCTAATTGTGGAGGAAGAGCGCTGGTGTTGTTAGGCGCCACCACCCGAACTATCATGCCCATAGAAATTGACGACAAGGATCGCTATTCACAATCCTACATTACTAGTTGTATTCGAGTTGCTCAATAAGTCGATTGATTTCGGTTGGACCGAATGGTGTTTGGTGGGAGAGCATAAGTCGAAAACAAGCTAGCTAAATAGGGCTTGATCCATTAGAATCGAATCCTCTTGTACCGGTTTTGGTCTACTACAAAAACGCTAACGTTCTTTCTTCGATCGCAAGGAAAAGGTATGGAACAAACTAAAATATTTTTTTTCATATAACGCAACATGTGAAAAGAATCCTACCACGTCACCCACGTGTGTGGATACTAAAAAGAATTCTAGCTATTTCAAGGACTAAAAAGAAACAAGCTCTGGTATATAACAAGAACCAGACATACTTTCCCTCGTCACAGCCAGGAAGAGAAAAGAAAAGAAAATAACTCGGAAAAAAAAGAACGAGACGCCGAAAATTCGAAGGGGAAGAGGGGAAAGCGAAGCAAATGGCGGAGGGCCCGAGCAAGATCGAATCCATGAGGAAGTGGGTCGTCGACCACAAGCTCCGAGCCGTAGGTATGCCTCGTTAGTTTACCCACGGATTCGTTTTCTTCGCCCGGATCTAGTTATTAGGCGTTGGTTTCTGATGTATCCCAAGTCCCATCCCCGCAGTTTCTTTATTACACTGTTTTCTTATGCTATTAACGGAGTTGCGAAATCTGTACTGTGAAAATCTATAGCGAATTTATGAGAGTAATTTTGGGGAAAAACAGTATTTTAGATTATTCCTCCTGCTGGATGCAAAGTGTTCTTATTGTTGTTATTTTATTTTATTTTTTTGGAGAAAAGGTTGCCTCTGGCTAGGTGGGATCAGCAGTTCGATCGCCTACAACTGGTCACGGCCCAATATGAAGACTAGCGTCAAGATCATCCACGCAAGGTTTGTTTCGTTTTCCATTTATAGTTTCACTAAGTTAGCTTCTATCATTACATTGTAGGCAGTCTTGTCTATCATTGTCATAGGTAAGATACTACATTCGATTCTTTTTCTTGATGAAGATGCAATTATGGTTTTGACCATTTCTTAGCAAAATATGGTTTCTAAATGCTACAACTACCACAGAAAAAAAGGTTGATTTTTCATATGTACGAATGATTGTTTCCTGAAAAGCCAAGGAGCTAAATGTGCATTATGAACAGATCCAGACAACTTAGATTTTATCTATATCTATATGAAGCTTGGGTGGACTTTCCGTATGTGGGTTTATGGAAATTTCTGAAAGGAAGTAACTTAGTATGCATATTTAACTTAGTAATTGCTAAAATATCAGCTACAGTTGGTTGCTAGGGCTTATTTAACATCACAGGTAAAGGATAACAATCAGGCAGATTTTGGAATTTTGTTACTGACTGCAGAAATTTACTATTTTTATTTGTTGCAATTGTTGCCAAGTGATTCTGAAGAGGTAGTGTTCGCATAATTACAGTGCATGGGGTTTATAAGGCTGCACAATTGTTTGTTCTGTGAAAGATTTAGTTTCACAATTTATGCTCAGGTTTGTGTGTCAGACTGATAGCATTTCTTTCAAGGAGCAGTTTAGCTACTCCAGATCAGGAGCTTACTAGTTGTTGTGCACTTGCACTTGATGATCCACTTATTTTTGTTAGGTATACAGATTTTATGTGTTCCTTTATGTTGTTAGTAATTTATTAGGTTCTTCCTAGTTTGCTGGTATTTGTTTGATACAAGTGCAGGCTTTAAGGGGTAGTTTAGGCAACCTCTTGTCGCTTGTAAAGTTGGAAGAGTAGCAAGCTGTGTCTGTTTATCTGCGCGCCTCAATGCATTGCTTATGCTCGTCGACCACCCAGCCTAGAAAGAACCTCAGCAAATAGCGCTGTCCAATCCTTAATGAGAATGAGTGTCCTAGTTGTTAATTGTTAAGGGGTAGTGTCCTACTTGCATCCTAATTGTCTGTATGCCCACTGTGGCCATGCCAAGCTGCCAAAAATGGTCACATCACCAAACTCAACACATGTTTGATATGTCTCTACTCCCTAATACCTTCAGCATGCTACCAACATTAGGCAGACCTTGCTTGTTTTTGTGCCGTATGTGACCAAACCAGACTGCTGCTATATTGATGCCCCAGTTTTGGGCATTTTTTTTTATCTGATGATGAAATTAGTGGATCAGAATAGTGAATACAACAACAACAACAACAACAACATAGCCTTTAGTCCCAAGCTAGTTGGCGTAGGCTAGAGATGAATCCCAAATTTAATTTCTAATATGTGGATCTTCGATGTTTTTCCAAATTTGCAAACTTAGTTACCACAATTGTAGTCTGTTGATGCACAATACTGCATAGGAAAGATGAAATCCTTGATAAACATCTTCTTTCACCATGGCTCTTGAAAAGGGACAGCAATCCTCACCTCAATGCAGTATGCAAAAAAGATATTTGAATAATCGTTGAGCTGTTTAGAGTGTGTTGAGGATTTTGAAAAGATAGTTTTCTTGTAAATTTGGTACAAGCATCCAACAGCTATTCTCTCTGTCCACAAATATATGCAATTCTCACTTTTTGAGGAGTGAAACTATTTATTTGAAGTTTGACCTAATTATATAAAAGAAGTACATACTAATATTAATGAAACAAAGTACCATTAAATTAATATGAAATATATTTTCGTTGTAGACCTAGTTAGAGACTATTCATTGTAAACCTGGTCAAAGTTAAGCTAGTTGACTAATAGCCCCATAGTTGTATTCTTTTGTGGACTTAAGGAGTATTTGTTTTTTAGATTACTGTTGCCTTGAGTTGGAACTTAGAAACCAGCCAAACCCTGGATGAACACCCGTAGCGCCCATTGCTGGACATAGCCATTTCATGTATTGTGGATTCAATTATGCTAATATAAACTTGATTTTTGCTTCTAACTGAATTCAATTATGCTAATACAAACTTGATTTTTGCAGGTTGCATGCACAGGCTCTAACCCTAGCTGCATTAGTTGGTTCTGCATGCGTGAGTACTATGACAATAAGTATGGTTCTTCTGGCCCAAAGGTGGACAAATACACAAGCCAATACCTGGCCCATTCGCATAAAGATTAAGATCTCCATGTTGGTTCCTGCGTACCGGATTAATTTTGGGCCTCTGGGTGCTCATGACCCACCCATCCGTGGATGCTGGATGTTTATTCTTTTTATCTTCTTATTATTTTCAAAATGATGGTGTATGTACCAGGGAAATGATAATGAGGCTGTAATGCAGATATTGTCGTGACTGCCAGCTTCTTTTAATATTTTATATTGAGAAAAGGAAAGGAGATCCTGATTTGTGCCAAAATTTTGAATTCTCTGTGCCCCTGTAACTTCTGCTCAGTTCCTGTGCTTGTATGGTTATAAGGCAGATGCAAAAATGTTTTAAAGTTGATGTGGAGATCATGGATTAGTATGATTAGGAGATTCCGACAGGATATAGATGCCCTATCGGCCTATACAGGGCCAGTTAATTTAGTCTTGTGTTGCCAATAAACGATAATTGTTGTGTCACACTGAATTTGTGTTAATTTTTTCACCACTCTTTTCAGGTCTAAGATGCCTTAAATGAGTTTTTTTTTTAAAGGATGCCTTAAATGATTAATTGACATACTACTTCTACCCTACTAATGCACTAACTTCGCCAAGGTTCAAAATTATTCAAATAAACGATCCAGATTCTTTCCTTAATTTTTCTCTCATCACTCAAACACCATCCGGACGCCAGGATTAAGTGTATGGGCCTTACTCCTAACGGTAGGCAAATATATGTCAAACGCTTCACCTGCCCGTCATCTCTGCGGCGCAATCATCGGCAATTTCCTCTTTAACGCCAAGCTCGATCGAGCAGATCCCGTTGATGTCCCAGGGCCAATGCGGGCGGCCATCCCGTGCGTGGACCTCTCGGCTCCGGGCGCGGCCGCCGCCGTGGCCGACGCATGTCCACAGCTTTGGGCTTCTTCAGGGCGCGACCAACCACGGCCTGACGGCGCGCGTGGCCGAGGCGCTAGAGGCCCGCGCGATGGATTTCTTCGCGCTGCCCACGTTTGAGAAGCTGGACATGTCCGGCGCTGCCCGCCCCATGGGGTACGGCAGCAAGCGCATCGGCTCCAATGGCGACGTCGGGTGGCTGGAACACCACCTCCTCTCCGTCAGAGCCAACACCGTCAAGGTCTCCTCCCTCCCGCCCTCGCTCCGGTAAGCGAGCTAGCTATTGATCTTGCTTCGTCTTCGCTGTGCACGCTCGCGCACGCACACGTGGGTCGTCGATTCACTTGATCGGCGGCGCGGGGCGGACGTGGCAGACATTGCTTCCGGCTGGTCACGGTCAGGCGGCGGGCGGTGAGAAAGGAGCGGCGTGACGAGCGGCTCCTGCGACCTGCAGTCCTGGACTGCTGCTTAATGAGGCTGGTGCTGCTGGCGGCGTCCGCTGTGCCGGCCTCTGTCACTGGTCTGCGAAAGGTTCCAATTCCATCACCGTTGTCCTGATGTCCTGAATAGTCTGTTCCGTGCTGGAAATTGTTGAGCAGCTGCGTGGTGTGGCGCTGGAGGCCGGTGGAGATCGGGCGGTCAGTGTTGGCAAGCAGTTTCGTGCCAGTCAATCTGTTGCCGCTGGCTCAGGTTTAAACCCTGAACCAATTCTGATGATTGATCCCTTCCTCTCAATTTCATGCATAAACAACGTAGTTGGCTTTAACAACAGTATTCGTGGTATATAACTCTACCATTTTTGGTTTATGGTTTCAGGTCTAACTCTCAGTGGTTTAGGAGATTAAAGGACCCAAACTTTGGTAATTTTGATCCCTAATTCAGAGTTCAGATTTATTTTTTCATTCGGCAACACCTGTTCTGTGGTCATTTTCTACTGATTCAGTTTATAACTAACACAATTGGCCTCAAGAAAATAGGTTACGAGATCATATCATTTTCTATTGGCTCTGAACTTTGTTTTTTGAAATTTCTTGGATTAGTGCTTAAACGCTTGTAATAATGATTAGCCATATGCATCAGTCGATGCATAAGCTGGGATATCAATATATTCCCTCTTCTAAAAAAAAATACTTCTATGTGTACCTTTTTTTCATTTTGCCACGACTTGACATTGGTCAATTTTACTGTAGCGTTAGTACATTTTGATGAGAAAAAGGTACTTGCAGCCGCGCCAAGCCAGTGACTGAGGTCTGGCGGCTGTGGCACGTACGGGAAGCTAGGGCCGGCGAGTACCCACGGCCGCGAGGCACAACGTTTATATTTCTTGATTTTCTCGTATTTCTCTCGCAGGTCGAGAAAACATCTTGAGGTGAACATCATATTGCTTTTGTTTTTCTGAATGTTGACTGCATATACACTTTCATTTATTTGGTTGATTTATCAGTCCTCAGGTTATATTGCATAATTAGAGTAAATTTTATGATAAAAGTATTTTGAACAATTGTTTTTGAGATACACATATATTTTTGTGAAGGAGGGGCTTATTAGGCCCCTATTGAAGAGCAATACAGAATTATGAGTGTTCAACTGACCCCTCTATGGATGAGGTTGCAATAAGCTTGAAGCCCTACATGATTATTGATGTGTAGATGCATTTCTTTTTTACTATACATCTGCACATAGTGTATTACTAGGAGCACAAAAAAAATAATGTATCTAAAAAAGCTAAAAGTGAACTATAATTTGAAAACGGAGGGAGTATTATTCATATTTAATTAAGTCAGATTGTCCTCTTTTTAAGTTTTTTTTTTTTTTTTTTTTTTGGTTATTTATGTGTTGCCGTTGCGTTAGCACGGGCATTATACTAGTTTACATAATCCGTAAACAGCAATAGGTTGACGTTGATACTCGAAAACAAGTCCACAGAAATCGAATCATGCAACAACATTGTTCTTCTACACTCTGCCAGTCTGTCTCACAAGTCACAAATTGGCTTTCCACTCTCTCCGAAAAATTATAGTTTTCAAATATGCAAATTGATAAGCCGATGCCACTACTCCCTCCGCTCAAAAGGTAATATAATTGTTACTTTTTCGCAAAGTCAACCAATTTAAACTTTGACCAAAGTTTTATTAAAAAAATACTACCATTTACACTATAAAATAAGTATCATTAGATTAATGATAGAATACATTTACGTAATAAATCTTGGTTGAGATATAAATATTGATCATTTAAACTTGGTTGAACTTTTAAATTTGATCGGCATGATTTCAATTTCAAATTTGTCTGTGTGTTGGGGGATGTGGGTGTATTTATTTATAGTGGATGAGCTAGAGTTTCACGGCACCACATCTCGGTACTTGAACGAAGCCTCCATCCTGTGGTACAAAAAATACGAGCGTTGGTTCAATCTCGCAATGGTTGTATGTGCAACTACGGCGGTGGAAACCATCGATTCTGGCATGGTGTTTGACAGGATTCTTTCGATCCTAACAGTTGGTAGATCGCAGATTTGATACCACGGCCTCTGCCTCGCGGTACATAAAGCACTGAGCGCTAGCTCAATGTTGTGATGGTTATGTCTGCGGCGGGCCTAGTTTAGAGAAGTTTTTACTAAAATGGGCAAGAGCCATGTGCTTGAGAGAGCTTCTGGTTTTGGATAAGTTAGCTAGGGATGGGATACCTACATCTAGAAGATCATCTAGTGGTTACTAAGTTCCCTCACTAATAATTATGCATCTAAATGATCACCTCCTTTCATCCTCTGTCATAGTAAATTGTTCACTCTTTTTGCACATAATCACATGAGTGATGGTATGCAAAATTCTTTTTTTCTAATGTAGAAATGATGTCACTCCGTGTCACAATTAGAAGACGTTTAGGATAGTGACACGGTCAACTTTGAGTCTTTGACTTCTCTTTTTATAAAAATATTCATTGAGAAGTAATATTTGTATATTTTTTATGAAAGCATTTTAAAGAAAAATCTATTGATATGTTTTTCACATTTTTAAACTCAACGACTTAAAAGTTATTCATGATTTATATTCAATGTTTGACCAAAACCTTATCTAAGACGTCTTCTAATTGTAATATATAGAGGGAGTGCATCCTTCCTTAGTGGGCTCATCTTCAATGAACAAGTGCGATGGCCGTGATATGAAAAGTACACGTTCACATCATAGACTTGATTAAACGATGGGTCAGATCGGGTTGGGTAATTATGATTTTTTTTTTTTGGATTCGTGTTGGTCGTCAAACAGAAGCATGCGTAAAGTGGTGTTGTTAATTTCCTTACTCATTTTGTAGCTACTTTGAATGGGTGGGTTGGACATGGGATGATGGTGTAACACCCCGGTGTTAATCACACTAAAACGACATGTCATCATGATCATTGCAAAGCATGCATGATTAGCCCACCATGTGTTGCATTGAACTAAAATAAGTTTATTTTATGCTTGGTGTCGATGTCGGTCGAAAAGACGAGAGAGAAATCAGATTAGGAAAGTGTCCCTTTTGGCCGGGAAACCCTAATTCTCAACCCTAGTTTGTCCCTTTTTATTTTATTCAAAATTTATCAAGATTTTGGGTATGGTAATTAAAGCATTTTTGTAGAGTTTTCAAAACTGAACAAAGTTGGTATTTTGAGTTTTCAAAGTTTAGTTTAAAATTTTGAAGTAGTTTTGAATTTCTTTCAAACCCTAATTGCCCCCTTTTCCATATTTCAAAATTTATGCAAAATTTGAGAAAACTTTCAATAGTTAGTTTGTAGATCTTGTTGAAAGGAACAAAAGTCATGTACAAAGTTTTTCAAGTTGCTACATGATTTTAAAAGTAATTTTGAATCCAAATTTCAAATTTTGAAACTGTTTTTCAAAAAGTCCTATTTAGAGGCAGATTTTTGAAAATGGTCCAATTATGAAAATTGTAGATCTTGAAAAATTAAGGGGGGTTACTTTTTGGAAATTTTTGAGTTCAGTTCAAAATTTGAAAGTAATTTGAAAAGTTTGGAGTAGGGTTTGGGAACTTCTGATAAGAGGTCGAGCCTATGGCCGGCGCCATGGCGGGGCGTTGAAGTTCGCGCCGCCGCCAACGGACGCGTCTTCTCGCGTCCAGCGTGTGAGGAGGTTCTCGACGTCGCCATCCACCTGTCCATCCTCCCTCTTCTATATATAGGTCGCCGTCGCCGTCGATTTTCTTCTTTTACCAAAATCCGCCGCCGCCGGAAACACCTCGCCTCGCGCCAAGCGCCGTCGCCGTTGAGCCACCCTTCACCCAACTAGCTACCCCATTCTCTTCGCAACTTCCCTTGCGCGCCATTTGAGCCTGGAATCGTAGCCTCTCCTCCACCATAGTGGCGGCGCATCGGCGTCTTCCGAGGTCGAAGAGCGCGCCGCCGCCATCACCTCACCGTCGCCCGGTCACGTCGGTGAGCTTCGAGCCCAACTATCTTGCCTAATAGCCGCCTCGTCGATGCGATGCTCGTGCTTCCGCTCTTTTCGCGGCGAGCGTCCGGACTTGGCCGGAACGCCGTCGTCTTCGCCGGAGTTCGTCGCCACCGCCGCCCGTCACCGTCGCCGATCCGCCTCCGCTCCGTCTCGCAGCGCCGGCGCGAGCATCGTGCTCGGGGTGAGCTCCCGCTCGTGCTGTGCCATTCTTTCACTAGTTCGTGCCGTGTCGGCCGGAACGCGGTCGCGCCGGCGGAGCTCCGCCATGCCATAGCCGCGCGCGTGGCTCGCGTCCGTAGGGGGCGGGTTTTGTTCGACTAAGTGAGGGGAAATGATCCCCCTATGCGTCGCCGAGACAGGTGCTCGCCTCGCCGCCGGACGGGAGGGTCCCGAGGTGCCACGCCGTCGGCGGCGGCCGCGCCCGGCGTGTCAGGTCGGGCACTTGCCCAAGGACCTGTTATTGAGAATAGAGAGAAGTCCCGGGGACTTTTATGCAAAGCTCGTGACTCATAGGAATAGTGGTTAGGACCTGTTTGTAATTATGGAAAAAACGTGAGGTCTATTTTCGCAAAATAGCGAGGGCCAACCCTTGGAACAGGGCCGCGTGGGCGGCCTGCTCCCTTATTTGCCAAGACGCTACAAGACGCTGAGCAACTGGGCCAAATACGGCCCGAAAGTCTTTTTCTTTTATTTAAAGGTTTTACTAATTTCTATTTTGATGAATAGTGATAGTTTTTGTTATTTTCATAGAATTTCAAATATAGCTTTAAAAATTCTGAAATTTTTGTGTAGCTTTCCCATGAGTATGTCTATCCATGAAAAATTTGAAACTTGAAATTTGAATACTTTTGGCATGATTTAAAAATACAAATTTTAATTGAAAAATGCATCTTCCTTGATTTTTAATAATTATTTTATTTATCCAAAAATTATGAAAATTATTTTGGTACTGTTTTATGACCTAACCTACTTATACAAAATTTTTGAGCATGTTTTGAGAAAGTTAAAATTTTCATTATTTTATGCCCTATCATTTTTATGTGTTAAACCTTTTGTTTTATACTCCACAACTTAGGGTTTTGGGGCGGATTTTGGGTTGTTTTGTGAACCTTAACCACACAACTGTAAGATGGTCCTTGAGAACTCCTAGGGCAATGGTGATGATATCTCATAGAGTAGTTCAACAAGTTGGTTTTGTTAGGTTGCAACTTTATCGTGAAGGAAAGTTGTACTCGAGTTGTTTATCATTCCATGCACCCTTGCACCCCATGTTTATATGCATGGCATCATATTAAGCATGCACTATTCTTTTCGTATAGTGAGCGAAGAAGATCGTGAATTGGTTGATCAAGTCAGAAGAGGGTTTTTTCGTTGATTCGAATTCAGAGTATCGAGATCCGTCGTCCGAATCAAGCTTCTTCAGCGATCAAGGCAAGCCCCGGTTCATTTAAACCTTCCTTGTGTTTTACAAAGCTTTATATCACCTTTGCTTTATGCTTTGCATTAGGTGATAGGAGTTGAGTGACAACCTAATTGATGCATTATCCATCCTTGATTATTTGCGATATCTACCTTGATAACTTTGTTTTGCTAAAAATGCTAGAACGCTTAGCCTTGCTATATTAGTTAGACTTTTGAGTCAAAATGTGACAAGTCCCTTTATGATAGCCCGAAGTGGCTTTTGATGAAAAAGGATGCTATATGATGAAACCATCTTTGGGATATGGTGATAAAGTTGAGACCGGTCGGGTAATTTGCACCGAGAATGGAGTCTCGGTGTAGTATTTCCGGCTTGTCGATTAAGGACCGCGGCGTTGTAAGTAATGTGCACCGAGACTATGGAACGCAATCTGCGCCTGAGGTCGTTGGACCAATGGCACGTCTGTCATGGGTGTTACCCCATCACAGTCGACCCTAGTTCCGAACACATACTCCGGTAAGCCCAATCTTGGGGGTGTCAAATCGGAAACGCATACAACCCGCGACTTTGGGAGTGGAGAGATGGCGGGAGTACATGTTACCCTCGTGGGTTAAAGTCCCGGATTGGAGGTGTACGGTATTCTCGGGTGGCGTAGGACGCGGTTCCGTTTTGAGTATCCAGGAAAGGGTTGATATATACAAGCTTAAGTGCTACATATGTCGTGTGGAAAGAACTCCCCAGCTGGGTTAATCGATTTCGAAATCGCCGTGCTTCTCGGATATGGAGACTTGGTTTCCCACTTACATCGTAGTTTAATTATGGAACTATGAAGAGATGGAATAAGTGATGGAACTTCTACAAGTGTTTGCTATAGTGTAAGATCACCTAGAATAGGTGAGAAACTAAATTGGGATTAAAATGGAAAAGTAAGGATTCACTACTAGTAAGCTTTTACGCAAAAATGAGTCCTTGATTCTTGCTAAAAGCCTTACCTTGATTCCTATTAGACCAAAGCATTCCGAGTCTCCGCCTATTTTCTTTAGTCGGGTAAGACTTGTTGAGTACTCCCGTACTCGGGGTTTGTTGCCCCATGTTGCGGGATCACGGGAGTCATGTTTGCACCGGGCGTCTTTGCATGACGGTTCTTGAGGAAGAAAGTGATGAGGAGTGAAAAGTGAGACCCGTGGGCAGGGTCTAGTGGTGTCTCTTGTAAAATAAACTTCCCGCTACTCCTACTTTAGTTTTTGGAAAACTTGTTTTAAATAAAGAGTTGTAAAATTTTTGTAATATAAATCTTCCATTTGTTTTACTCGATTATGTAAGAAAAGTGTTGTAATACTACAATGACCTTGTAACGGATCTGGTTGGAAAAGTTAATAGTACTTTTCGGGTTATAGGTGAACATATGTGACTATTAAAGGTTGTTGAACCGATAATTAGTACATGTGGGCCCCTGTAATTTGGAAGGTTTACATTACAGGGTGGCATCGAGCGCCGTTACTGTTTCTTGTAGCATTACTTTATAAAACTTCAAAATAATTTTGGTCAAACTAATTTTATTCTTACTTTGGTCCAAATTGCTTATTCTCTTATCTTATTCTATTGAAAAACTTTCTTATCTAACTTCAAAAGAATATAAGTGGAGTAGCCTTCTATATTGCCCTATTTGTAAAATCTTCTAATATAAAAGTTTTATTTGATCGTTACGTAGGTTCGATTCATGCATCATGTTTAAATCACTTGTTAATGTTTACCTTCCCCTTTAATGTGGTTTGGGTTAAGTAATATCAATCCCGTTCTTGCTAAACCTTTAGATCCTCCTACGAGCACGGGTAATCGATCTTAACTATTCTACAGGATGGCCCGTACCAAAAACGACCCCTAGAAAGAAGACAGGACCAAAGGGCGTCCCGCATCACCGACTTGCGGCAAGGAATGATCCCTGAAGCAAGCACTAGTCATGTCAACACTCATGAAGGAAGCGAGTAGCAAGACCAAGGAAGATCTTCAAAAGAAATCGGCGCTGACCGGGGACTTGGATGAAGGCTTGCTAGAGATAGGCTCCGTGATGGAATTAAAATTGGAAGGCGCAAGTTGAGTTGAACCGAAGTGCTCAAAAATATGGGGAATGTAGTCAAAGCGATTGAGACGGTCCACGAGAAGATAACACTCCAACATCGGTGTGACCATCTCATTCAAGACAATCATCAAGCGGTGGCTTATGCAATTCGGTTGGAAGCTCAAGAGGTCAATACGAACATGCAAATTCATCATATGAACAATCTTCTCAACCCAAATCATCAACCTCAAGCAAAGTACAAGAGGATTTGGGTGAAGTAATACAAGAGGATGTGGAAGCTGAGGAGAATCCAGAAGAAGAGGAGCCTCACGTTAGTGATAATGAGTCAGAGAATAACCCTTAAACTAGGAGTGAGGTTTTTGTAGGATATGTAACATAGCTTGTTTAATAGTAAGTTACCTAGATGAGCCTGGGGTAGATGTATAATAGAACCTCTATCCTTAGAATAAATGCTATGTGTTGTCTTTGTTTGTTCCTTTTAGAAGTTCAATAAGATTGGTTGAGTGTTATATATAGTTTCATTTTAAAAGCAGATGTCGCAAGGCAACAGTGCCAGCTCCCAGCATAGGGATGATCTCCCACACCCTCCAGCAGTCCCAACAAACTTGACTGATGCCATAGCGGCTCTGGTTCAAGCTACTACAGAGAATTCTCGTTTGATACGAGAAGTAGCCCAGCAGAACCAAAACAATCGTCGTGGCCACAAGGGTCGAAACGACGATGGAGATGATACTTCCTATCCAGAATTCACGGGCTCAAAACCCCCTATCTTCAGTAGAGCTGATGAGCCATTAGAGGCTAACGATTGGCTTACTGCTATGGAGGAGAAGTTTGAGATTATGACTTGCACGGAGTACCAGAAGCCCTTCTTTGCTGCCCAACAACTTCGGAATACTGCCGGAGTTTGGTGGAAAAATTTTAAAGCCGAGCAGCCCGCCGGACACAGAATCACCTGGGATGAATTCAAGAATGCTTTTCGTGCCCACTTCATTCCAGCAGGAGTTCTGGCTAAGAAGTTAGATGAGTTCTTAGCCTTAAAACAAGGAGAAGATTCAGTGTTGCAATATGTGGGCAAGTTTAACCATCTGTCACAATATGCTCTGAGAACTTGTGAATCTGAGATGAGAAGAAGAAGGAGTGGTTTATTAGAGGCCTTCATCCAAAACTCCATGCCATGATGAATATCCGTAAACACGATTCCTATCATGATGTGGTGAATATGGCCATATCATGTGAAGAGAAGAATCGTGTCCTTACGGAGTATGAGCAGAAAGAAGATAAGAAAAAGAAAAATTCCTCCTCTGGTTATTCTGGTGGCAAGTCCAAGCGCCAGAAAGTGATTTACCATCCTGTGAATCACTTCCGTCCTTCTTATCGTCCACCCCACAATTCCAACCTAGACAGGCGATCGTTTGTTCGACCTCGGCCGCAACTTTTTCCTTATCACGCATGGCCGAATGCCCCCGGCATTCGCAATCCTTCCCCACAAAACAATACACCTATATGCTATAATTGTGGAAAGCCCGGACATTACTCGAGAATGCCCCGGTCCTCGAAGATATAACCCGGGTTTTCGGGTCCCTTCGGAAGTCATTTTGCAATCACGGAATAAGAATAATATCCGGAAAGATCGAGAAGGGAAAAGGGGAAAAGAAAAACTGGAAAAGTTTACTACACCAATGTGGAGGATATTCTGGGGGAACCAATCATGATGGGTATGTTCCCCGTCGCAAGACACCTGCAGATAATATTATTTGATTCCAGTGCATCGCATACATTTGTCGATAAAACATTTGTGGAGAAAAATCGATAGCCATTGGGGAAATGAAGGATGAGTTTATTATACACTCACGAGGGGGACGTATGAGTACTAAAGAGGTGGTATATCAGATCCCCATAACCTTAGGCGGATATGATTTCCCCACCAATATGATAGTTCTAAGGGATCAAGATATAGACGTGATCCTTGGTATGAACTGGTTGTACCAATATGGTACTATTATCGATCTTGTCAATAGAACTGTCAAGGTAAAGTTGCCCGAGAGAGATTCGAACTCCTTATTCAACTTCCAATTGTAAAGAGGACGGTTGAAAAAGTTTGTGCAACTTGTGTGAAGGAAATCAAAGACATCCCAGTTGTATGTGAGTTTCCGGATGTATTTCGGATGATTTGCCCGGACTACCGCCCGGAAAGAGATGTTCAATTCGGTATAGAATTGAAACCGGGAACTGCTCCCATCTCTCGAAGAGCTTATAGGATGGCACCCAAGGAATTAGCAGAAATGAAAGCTCAGTTGCAAGAGTTACTAGACAAAGGATTTATTAGACCAAGCTCTTCACCTTGGGGGTGTCCAGCTATTTTTGTGAAGAAGAAGGATCAGACTTTGAGGATGTGTATAGATTATCGTCCACTTAATGATGTGACGATCAAAAACAAGTATCCTCTGCCCCGGATTGATTTACTTTTTGATCAATTAGCCGGAGCCAAAGTCTTTTCCAAGATTGATCTAAGGTCGGGGTATCATCAAATTAGAATTAGACCTGAAGATATTCAGAAGACCGCCTTCACCATCCGATACGGTCTTTATGAATATTTGGTTATGTCCTTTGGCTTAACAAACGCCCCGGCTCATTTCATGTATTTGATGAATACAGTGTTCATGTCAGAACTGGATAAGTTCGTGGTGGTGTTTATAGATGATATTCTTGTTTACTCCAAGAATGAAAAAGAGCATGCCGAGCATCTCAGAATAGTTTTAAAACGACTGAGGGATCATCACCTTTATGCTAAATTTAGCAAGTGTGCTTTTTGGCTGAAGGAAGTACAGTTCCTGGGTCATGTGTTATCATCCGGAAGGAGTTGCCGTTGACCCGAGCAAGGTAAAAGATATCCTCAACTGGAAACCACCAACAACTGTTCATGAGGTTCGTAGTTTCCTTGGAATGGCAGGATATTACCGTCGATTCATTCATGATTTTTCAAGAGTGGCAAAGCCTATCACGGAGCTGTTAAATAATCAAACCAAGTTTGTATGGTCACCAGAGTGTGAGTGTGCTTTTCAGATTTTGAAGAAAAGCAGCGACCCTTTGCCTTGATCTTAGCCCAACCGGATATTGAGAAACCATTTGACGTTTATTGTGACGCATCTGGTATTGGTCTTGGTTGTGTGCTAATGCAAGAAGGCAGGGTTATTGCCTATGCATCACGTCAACTAAAACGTCATGAGGAGCATTATCCAACCCATGATTTGGAATTAGCCATGATGGTTCATGCTCTAAAAAAATCGGCGTTATTATTTGTTGGGTAACACTTGTCATGTATATACGGACCATAAAAGTCTGAAATATATCTTTACCCAATCAGACTTAAACATGCGCCAGAGAAGATGGCTAGAATTAATAAAGGACTACGACATAGAAGTGCATTACCATCCTGGAAAGGCAAATGTTGTTGCCGATGCACTCAGTCGGAATCCTCAATGTAATTGCCTTATAGCCAATATAAGGGATAAAACCCTATGTCAAGAATTAGAGAAGTTGAATATTGGAATCGTTGAGCATGGCATGGTAACCAATGCCACAGCAGAGTCAACTATCAAGAATCAAATTATTGATGCTCAGAAGGTCAGTAAAGGCATAGCACATATCAAAGAGAAAGTTAGAAGTGGAAAACCCACATGCTTCAGAGTTGATGAGTCAGATGTGCTATGGTTTAAAGATCGGTTAGTAGTACCAAAGAATCCTGAGTTACGTCAACAAATCCTGGATGAGGCCCATTTAACCGAGATATTCTATTCATCCCGGAAGCACCAAGATGTATCGGGATTTAAAAGCGAGAGATTTTGGTGGACAAAAATGAAGATTGAGATTGCCCGATATGTAGCCGAAAGTGTGATACTTGTCGGCGAGTCAAAGGCGTGCACATGAAAGCCGAGAGGCGGTTGCATCCTTTGCCTGTCCCTTCTTGGAAATGGGAAGAAATCAAGTATGGATTTTATTGTTGGATTACCGGGACATCAAGAGGATTCAATTCTATCTGGGTTGTAGTTGATCGACTTACCAAGATAGCCCATTTCCTACCAGTGCATGATAAGTATGATGCAATAGGGTATGCCAAGTTATATGTCCAACGGATTTTCAGTCTACATGGAGTCCCAAAGCACATTGTAACAGATAGAGGTGCTTTGTTTATGTCTAAGTTTTGGAAACAAATGCAGAAGTCACTTGGAACTAAATTAAATCATAGTTCAGGTTATCATCCCCAAACGGCGGTGACGACGAGAAAAGAGTGAATCAGATTTTAGAGGATATGTTGAGAGCGTATGTTCTCAATTATTCAGAAAAGTGGGATGAATGTTTACCATTAGCAGAGTTTGCCTATAATAACAGTTATCAAGAAAGTATTCAAATGGCACCGTTTGAAGCTCAGTATGGTCGCGAGATGTAGAACCCCTTTGCATTGGTCGAGCAGGGAGAAAGATGGTTCTACGGAGTAGACACGTAAACGAAGCCGAAGAAAAAAGTGAGATTTGTGCGAGATAAAATAAGAGAGGCACAATCTCGACGAAAGAGTTATGCCGATAAAAGGCGTAGGTGTTTGGAATTTGAAATAGGAGATTATGTATATTTGAAAGTATCACCCATGAAAGGGGTGAATCGTTTTGGAGTTAAAGGTAAAGCGGCACCTCGATACATTGGTCCATTTCAAATCTTGGAAAAAGAGGGACCGATTGCCTATCGACTTAGGTTGCCGAAAAGATTATCGGCGGTACATGATGTTTTCACGTATCTCTATTGAAGAAATGTTTACGAGTGCGGATCAGTGGTTGATTTGAAGGTGTTAACTTAGAACCGGATCGACCTACTCGGGAATATCCTATCCGGATCTTAGACCAGAAAGCTCGAGTTACCCGAAGCAAAACTATCAGATGGTACAAGATCCAATGGAATCAACACTCAGAAGACGAAGCTACTTGGGAATCAGAAGACTTTCTGACGGAAAACTTTCCCAAGTTTCCACTTTCTTAATCCTTGTAAAAGTAAGATCCCTTTTTGTTTTATGAAATAGTTAGAGATGTGTTTGCACGACACATTTCCTTTGCCGCTATTAAACCCTAGGACTTTAAATCTCGGGACGAGATTTCTTTAAGGGGGAAGGGCTGTAACACCCCTGGTGTTAATCACACTAAAACCTGACATGTCATCATGATCATTGCAAAGCATGCATGATTAGCCCACCATGTGTTGCATTGAACTAAAATAAGTTTATTTTATGCTTGGTGTCGATGTCGGTCGAAAAGACGCGAGAGAAATCAGATTCCGGAAAGTGTCCCCTTTGGCCGGAAACCCTAATTCTCAACCCTAGTTTGTCCCCTTTTATTTTATTCAAAATTTATCAAGATTTTGGGTATGGTAATTAAAGCATTTTTGTAGAGTTTTCAAAACTGAACAAAGTTGGTATTTTGAGTTTTCAAAGTTTAGTTTAAAATTTTGAAGTAGTTTTGAATTTCTTTCAAACCCTAATTGCCCCCTTTTCCATATTTCAAAATTTATGCAAAATTTGAGAAAACTTTCAATAGTTAGTTTGTAGATCTTGTTGAAAGGAACAAAAGTCATGTACAAAGTTTTTCAAGTTGCTACATGATTTTAAAAGTAATTTTGAATCAAATTTCAAATTTTGAAACTGTTTTTCAAAAAGTCCTATTTAGAGGCAGATTTTGAAAATGGTCCAATTATGAAAATTGTAGATCTTGAAAAATTAAGGGGGTTACTTTTTGGAAATTTTTGAGTTCAGTTCAAAATTTGAAAGTAATTTGAAAAGTTTGGAGTAGGGTTTGGGAACTACTGATGAGGTCGACCTATGGCCGACCGCCATGGCCGGCGTTGAAGTTCGCGCCGCCGCCAACGGCGGCCGCGTCTTCGCGTCCGCGCGTGTGAGGAGGTTCTCGGCGTCGCCATCCACCGGTCCATCCTCCCTCTTCTATATATAGGTCGTCGTCGCCGTCGATTTTCTTCTTTTACCAAAATCCGCCTTAGGAAACACCTCCGCCTCCGCGCCAACGCCGTCGCCGTTGAGCCACCCTTCACCCAACTAGCTACCCCATTCTCTTCGCAACTTCCTTGCGCGCCATTTGAGCCTGGAATCGTAGCCTCTCCTCCACCATAGTGGCCGGCGCATCGACGTCTTCGAGGTCGGCGAAGCGCGCCGCCGCCATCACCTCACCGTCGCCGGTCACGTCGGTGAGCTTCGAGCCCAACTATCTTGCCTAATAGCCGCCTCGTCGCCACGATGCTCGTGCTTCCGCTCTTTTTCGCAGCGAGCGTCCGGTGCCGAACGCCCGTCGTCTTCGCCGGAGTTCGTCGCCCACCGCGCCGTCACCGTCGCCGATCCGCCTCGCTCCGTCTCCGTCGCAACCGACGCGAGCATCGTGCTTTCGGGGTGAGCTCTGCTCGTGCCTGTGCCATTCTTTCACTAGTTCGTGCACCGTATCGGCCGGAACAGCGGTCGCGCCGTGCGGAGCTCCGCCATGCCATAGCCGCGGCGTGGCTACGTCCGTAGGGGCCGGGTTTTGTTCGACTAAGTGAGGGAAATGATCCCCTATGCGTGCGAGACCGGTGCTCGCCTCGCCCGTAGACGGGGAGGGTCCCGAGGTGCCACGCGCCGTCGCCGGCCGCGGCGGCCGGCGTGTCCAGTCGGGCACTTGCCCAAGGACCTGTTATTGAGAATAGAGAAGTCCGGGGACTTTTATGCAAAGCTCGTGACTCATAGGAATAGTGGTTAGGACTGTTTGTAATTATGGAAAAAGCGTGAGGTCTATTTCGCAAAATAGCCCCAGGCCAACCCTTGGAACAGGCCGCGTGGGCGGCCTGCTCCCAGCTGGGCAGCGCGACGCCAGCGCTGAAGCAAACCGGGCCAAATACGGCCCGAAAGTCTTTTCTTTTATTTAAAGGTTTTACTAATTTCTATTTTGATGAATAGTGATAGTTTTTGTTATTTTCATAGAATTTCAAATATAGCTTTAAAAATTCTGAAAATTTTTGTGTAGCTTTCCCATGAGTATGTCTATCCATGAAAAATTTGAAACTTAAAATTTGAATACTTTTGGCATGATTTAAAAATACAAATTTTAATTGAAAAATGCATCTTCCTTGATTTTTAATAATTATTTTATTTATCCAAAAATTATGAAAATTATTTTGGTACTGTTTTATGACCTAACCTACTTATACAAAATTTTTGAGCATGTTTTGAGAAAGTTAAAATTTTCATTATTTTATGCCCTATCATTTTATGTGTTAAACCTTTTGTTTTATACTCCACAACTTAGGGTTTTGGGGCGGATTTTGGGTTGTTTTGTGAACCTTAACCACACAACTGTAAGATGGTCCTTGAGAACTCCTAGGGCAATGGTGATGATATCTCATAGAGTAGTTCAACAAGTTGGTTTTGTTAGGTTGCAACTTTATCGTGAAGGAAAGTTGTACTCGAGTTGTTTATCATTCCATGCACCCTTGCACCCCATGTTTATATGCATGGCATCATATTAAGCATGCACTATTCTTTCGTATAGTGAACGAAGAAGATCGTGAATTGGTTGATCAAGTCACTGAAGAGGGTTTTTTTACGTTGATTCGAATTAGAAGTATCGAGATCCGTCGTCCGAATCAAGCTTCTTTCGATCAAGGCAAGCCCCGGTTCATTTAAACCTTCCTTGTGTTTTACAAAGCTTTATATCACCTTTGCTTTATGCTTTGCATTAGGTGATAGGAGTTGAGTGACAACCTAATTGATGCATTATCCATCCTTGATTATTGCGATATCTACCTTGATAACTTTGTTTTGCTAAAAAATGCTAGAACGCTTAGCCTTGCTATATTAGTTAGACTTTTGAGTCAAAATGTGACAAGTCCCTTTGATAGCCCGAAGTGGCTTTTGATGAAAAAAGGATGCTATATGATGAAACCATCTTGGGATATGGTGATAAAGTTGAGACCCGGTCGGGTAATTTGCATTGAGAATGGAGTCTCGGTGTAGTATTTCCGACTTGTCGATTAAGGACCGCGGCGTTGTAAGTAATGTGCACCGAGACTATGGAACATAATTTGCGCCCGAGGTCGTTGGACCAATGGCACGTCTGTCATGGGTGTTACCCCATCACGGTCGACCCTAGTTCGAACACATACTCCGGTAAGCCCAATCTTGGGGTGTCAAATCGGAAACGCATAAACCGCCAAGACTTTGGGAGTGGAGAGATGGCGAGAGTACATGTTACCCTCGTGGGTTAAAGTCCCGGATTGGAGGTGTACGGTATTCTCGGGTGGCGTAGGACGCGGTTCCGTTTTGAGTATCCAGGAAAGGGTTGATATATACAAGCTTAAGTGCTACATATGTCGTGTGGAAAGAACTCCCCAGCTGGGTTAATCGATTTCGAAATCGCCGTGCTTCTCGGATATGGAGACTTGGTTTCCCACTTACATCATAGTTTAATTATGGAACTATGAAGAGATGGAATAAGTGATGGAACTTCTACAAGTGTTTGCTATAGTGTAAGATCACCTAGAATAGGTGAGAAACTAAATTGGGATTAAAATGGAAAAGTAAGGATTCACTACTAGTAAGCTTTTCTGCAAAAATGAGTCCTTGATTCTTGCTAAAAGCCTTACCTTGATTCCTATTAGACCAGCATTCCTGAGTCTCCGCCTATTTTCTTTAGTCGGGTAAGACTTGTTGAGTACTCCCGTACTCAGGGTTTGTTGCCCCATGTTGCAGGATCTGGGAGTCATGTTTGCACTGGAACGTGCTGCATGACGGTTCTTCAGGAAGAAAGTGATGAGGAGTGAAAAGTGAGACCCGTGGGCGGTGGTCTAGTGGTGTCTCTTGTAAAATAAACTTCCCGCTACTCCTACTTTAGTTTTTGGAAAACTTGTTTTAAATAAAGAGTTGTAAAATTTTTGTAATATAAATCTTCATTTGTTTTACTCGATTATGTAAGAAAAGTGTTGTAATACTACAATGACCTTGTAACGGATCCTGGTTGGAAAAGTTAATAGTACTTTTCAGGTTATAGGTGAACATATGTGACTATTAAAGGTTGTTGAACCGATAATTAGTACATGTGGGCCCCTGTAATTTGGAAGGTTTCATTACAGATGGTCGGGCTTGGCTTGCATCCCTTACTGACTAAAGGTGAAACTGGAAATTCTTAGACGAGTAGGGCCCAAAACATTTCTTTTAACATAGAAAAGCCAAAACGATATATAACTCGAGAATAAAGGGTGGTATTTATAATTAGGGATACAACAAGATTAACTTACGGCACATAATTAATTCCTTAGGTTGTTTGGTTTTGGAGGATTGACTTTATTTGTCATGGGGGTGGTTCTATCCAGCTGCCGTCGGGAGTGTACATGTATTCACGTTTTGTTCGGTCAAGTAAAATTGATTTGGTGTGAGAGAAAAATATTCGTAAGTCTTGGCTAATAAATTCAAGCGAACTAAAACTTTTGGCACACCAAAATGTTTTTTTTTTTTTTAAAACGGCACACCAAAATGTTAGCAGAGGCGAGATGATACCATTTTCACGTGCGACTGCTAGTGCACAGCACAGGTGCTTTGACTTCCGTCCGATGCTCGATGGGCTACAGCGACCTTCATAGAATCTGACAGGTGGCCCGGCGCATTACCCTGGCGCGTCCCCCGCCGAAACCTTTCCCGGGGAGGTGGCGGCTCGTTGTAGGATGCCACACCAATGCGGGCTCGGGGAACCATTGGTCCGGCCCTCGCCAGCTACGGCGCGTCGCGGTCGCTGCTCGCCGGAGCGCATCTCCACTGCCACCTACTCAAGTCCGGCCTTCTCGCCGTCTTCAGCAACCACCTCCTCTCTTTCTACTCCAGATGCCGCCTCCCGAGCGCCGCACGCGCGATGTTCGACGAAATCCCCGACCCGTGCCACGTCTCCTGGTCCTCGCTCGTCACCGCCTACTCCAACAACGGCATGCCGCGGGACGCGCTCTGGGCGTTTCGGGCC
Source organism: Hyparrhenia diplandra (assembly GCA_015847255.1). Taxonomy (NCBI): domain Eukaryota; kingdom Viridiplantae; phylum Streptophyta; class Magnoliopsida; order Poales; family Poaceae; genus Hyparrhenia; species Hyparrhenia diplandra. Next base: position 98,147 of record JADLZK010008739.1, read on the forward strand.
ATGCGCAGGCGTGGCGTCCCGTGCAACGAGTTCGCGCTCCCCGTCGTGCTCAAGTGCGCGCCGGATGTCAGGTTCGGCGCGCAGGTGCACGCGCTGGCTGTGGCCACGAGGCTCGTCCAGGACGTCTTCGTCACCAACGCGCTTGCAGCCATGTACGGTGGTTTCGGCATGGTGGACGAGGCCAGGAAGATGTTCAACGAGTCTGGAGGCGAGAGGAATGCCGTTTCTTGGAACGGCATGATGTCGACGTATGTCAAGAACGACCGGTGCAGGGATGCCATCGAGGTGTTCCGAGAAATGGTGTGGAGCGGGGAGCGGCCGAACGAGTTCGCGTTCTCGTGTGTAGTTAACGCGTGCACAGGATCGAAGGATTGGGAGACTGGGAGGGAGGTGCACGGCATGGTGGTGAGGACGGGGTATGACAAGGATGTGTTCACAGCAAATGCTCTGGTTCACATGTACTCAAAGCTGGGAGACATTGAAATGGCAGCGGTGGTTTTTGAGAAGATGCCTGCGGCAGACGTTGTCTCATGGAATGCTTTGATTGCTGGGTGTGTAACTCATTGGCATGATCACCGTGCACTGGAGCTGCTGCTACAGATGACGTCTTTAGGGGTGGTGCCCAATGTGTTCACATTATCTAGTGTTCTGAAGGCTTGTGCTGGTGCTGGTGCATTCAATTTGGGCCGGCAAATCCATGGGTTTATGATCAAGGCTGATGCAGATTCTGATGATTTCGTCGCTGTTGGCCTTGTTGACATGTACTTGAGGGACGAATTCTTTGATGATGCGAGGAAGGTGTTTGATTTCATGCCCGAAGGGATTTGATTCTATGGAATGCACTGATCTCAGGCTGCTCTCATGACGGACGGCATGGTGAGGTGCTGTCACTCTTTCACAGGATGAGAAAGGAGGGGCTTGACCTTGATGTCAATAGGACGACACTGTCTGCTGTTCTCAAGTCAACGGCAAGCTTGGAAGCAATCTGTCACACAAGACAGGTTCATGCTCTTGCAGAGAAGATAGGGCTCCTATCTGACCCTCATGTTATCAATGGGCTTATTGATTCATACTGGAAGTGTGATCGACTCGATTATGCAATTAAGGTTTTCGAAGAAAGCTGTTCTGATGACATTATATCTTCTACGTCCATGATGACAGCTCTCTCAGAGTGTGATCATGGTGAGGATGCAATAAAGCTGTTCGTGCAGATGTTAAGAAAAGGCCTCGAGCCTGATTCTTTTGTACTAAGTAGCCTCCTGAATGCTTGTGCTACTCTGTCAGCCTATGAACAAGGGAAGCAAGTGCATGCTCATCTGATTAAGAGGCATTTCACATCAGATGTGTTTGCAGGGAATGCTCTTGTGTACACTTATGCAAAGTGCGGGAGCATAGAGGATGCAGACATGGCATTCTCTCGCCTGCCGGAGAAGGGAGTCATCTCATGGTCTGCAATGATTGGAGGGCTTGCACAGCATGGACATGGGAAGAGAGCATTGGAAGTGTTCCATAGAATGCTCAATGAGGGCGTTGCCCCAAACCACATCACGTTGACCAGTGTTCTCTCTGCTTGTAACCATGCCGGGCTTGTTGATGACGCAAAGAAATACTTTGAATCTATGAAGGAGATGTTTGGAATTGACAGGACTGAGGAACACTACGCATGCATGGTTGATATTTTTGGTCGTGCAGGGAAACTAGAGGATGCTATGCAGCTTGCCAACAACATGCCATTCCAAGCAAATGCTGCAGTTTGGGGCGCACTTCTAGGAGCCTCAAGAGTACACCGAGATCCAGCGCTGGGAAGGATGGCAGCTGAGAAGCTCTTCACCCTAGAGCCTGAGAAGTCTGGCACACATGTCCTGCTTGCAAACACTTATGCTTCAGCAGGCATGTGGGATGAAGTGGCTAAGGTGCGGAAGTTCATGAAATACAGTAATGTCAAGAAGGAGCCTGCAATGAGCTGGGTTGAGATAAAGGATAAGGTGCATACTTTCATTGTTGGCGACAAGAGCCATCCAAGGACAAGGGAGATATATGGAAAGCTAGCCGAATTGGGAGATCTGATGAATAAAGCTGGTTATGTTCCAAATGTGGAGGTTGATCTGCACGATGTAGACAGAAGCGAAAAGGAGCTGCTTCTTTCTCATCACAGTGAGAGGCTGGCCGTTGCGTTTGCATTGATTAGCACCCCAGCTGGGGCCCCAATCAGAGTGAAGAAGAATCTGCGCATATGCAGGGACTGCCATGTTGCATTCAAGTTTATTTCAAAGATCGTTTCAAGGGAGATTATCATCAGAGATATCAACCGGTTCCATCATTTCACAGATGGGACATGTTCTTGTGGTGATTATTGGTGAAAATGGTTTGGCAGATTATAATTTTGCAGCTTGTTGAGAATTCTGCCTTCATGGAGGCTTATAGTTTCACAAGATTTTGTAGCCAATCAGATGAGTGATGCAATGCAATTTTTTGTTTGACATTCCCATAGCCCATGCATTTTGCAGTTAAATCTGCAGTAGGCACTAAGCCATAGCCGTTGTAGGATAGAAATATTCCTTGTGTCATGGCTTTTTATACACTCCCATTCAATTATTTTGGATACATCAATGGGCACAAAACTTCAGCCAGATCTTTCCCTAAATATTGGATTCAGCTATTGACAGTCTTCTCTATGTTTAATGTGTTTCTATGGGAGGGGGTCCTACCGCTATGTCAATTGAAAGGTTTGGCCTTTGAGAAGGAACCTTCATTTCTTAATATTCATGTGCAAACGCACATCCTTCACATAGAAAACTGTGAATAAGATTTTATTTGAAAGAGGAACAGAGCTCTGTGAGGCCAGATTGATGGGAAAAAAAAATTACAGATCTGTGAGGCACTTTGAAACATACAATGCTTACTTTTAGAAACTGTTTCTTGGAAAGGAAACATATATTAATATAATATAATGTGTTTGGATTAAGTTAGTTAACAAAACAGACATGCTTCGCGAGAAATGGTCTTCCACAACTCACATATCACAAATCATGTAGGCACGTTGCTAGATATCAAGGGCAGCAAAAATGTCATTTCCAAATAATATGTACATGAGCTCATCACAGCCCATAAGTTCTGCATTCCAGGAATACTCAGTGACAACTTATAGAACTCTTCTACAAAAGGATGACAAAGACGTCGTAACTGGTGTATCTTAGCACCGAGAGGGGCAGAGTGTACAATCTATTGTTCACAGTTGACTGATTATACTGATCCACAAAAGTAGAAGCACAAGTTCAAGAATCCTCTATGAATAACACTAAGTTGCCTATGTCTTTCTAACTCCGCGTCGTCTGTTGTGAGTTGGCTCTAGAATCCAGCCTTCTCAATCTCATATTGCGAACAATAGCAGCTTGCTTCTGGCGAGGGCTGTAGCTCTTTCTTTTGCTGCACAGATAAATGAAAGCTTGAAGTTCAACAGAAAAGAAGGGGTATGAAGTGCAAGCTTCCAATGTGCAATCTTAGCAGGAATTTAAGGCATCATGCCAGATAGTTGCAAGATTACACTGGAAAAGGGACAAAATCAAGTTTTTTTTTTTTTTTCCCTCATTTTCCTGTAGACCCATCATCTATAAATAGCTCATGCAGTATCTATTTCAAAAAATATAAAACATACTCAGATCTACAAGAATTATTTATGCAGATACTTAGCACCTAATTGAGTTAGGTTTTGTAAAGTGAAAGAGAAGGAATATGCAATACCTGATAAATATAAGGCCAGCTGTGAGAACCATTCCACCAATTGCCCATGAAACTCTTTCACTGACAGGCATTTCTCTTGCCCATCTCTGAAAATCTTGAACGTCCCATGAAGCCACACCGCTTAAAAGTCGGACGGTCTTTTGAAGAAGTCCATGAATCAGAGATGGAATCCAAACTTGCTTTCCCACCATAGCAGAAAGTGTCATCAACTCCACCAGAGCTGGTGCTGGTCTCAGAAACTTGAACAGAGAAACCAGCAAGATGGCATAACTCTGTGCCATTAGAGACCCATTTATGTACTTTTGCCACAAAGGATGTCACCTAAACCACAAGGAGATAAGGCCTGACATACCAATAAGGAGCATATTCAGAACCAAACCGTGAAACATATAATCAACAAAAAAAATATAAGGAGATGAAGCTAAAAATCTCTTAGCACAAGAAAAGGGAACTTCAGCAGAATCAACAGCTATTCAGAATGTACGCAACAGACATGGGCTAGAACACGACTGTTTAGTAGTGTATAATTATAATCTGACCATGGAACTATCAAGCTTAATCTAGCAGCAGCACTTATACTTGTGCGTCAGTACATGTTTGAGATATCAGTACCCACTTGTCTCAATTATGTCCCTTAATCAGAGTGCTTACCTGTGTTTTCATATCTATGGAGAAGTATGACTCTGAACAAGCTTTGAAGACCATATCACAGAATGATGCACATACAACAGGAGGTCCAGGCCTGATACCCACTCGTGGATCACATATTGAGCACTCAAGCAATTCCCACAAATGAATACATTCTTGACTGCCTTCACCCGTCAATGCAAGGTTTCTCACTGAGACCAGAGCAGGAAATGTCTGCATCACATCACAACATGTATTCTGGCGGAATATCCTACACAGTGCTAGATCTCTGCGCCCTTTGGGTGCTCTTCCAGGAGGCTTGCCTTCAGATGAAAAGGCAGGGAACCGTCCACCTGGTGAAACACATACACCTTTTGGTTGTCCTGGGGAAAGAAGAGATAGACAGCATAAAGTACGAGATATATATCAATAGACCATCGCTACCACAACCATCTACTGAGCAATTACAAGCCTCATGTCTCTTAACAAAGATCAACCATTCAATCTGCAACCACAATATTCATATAACCAAGATAATCTGCATTGCTCATCAGTCTTGCAACAACCAGCAGTAGTATCAAGAACCTGAACTATATGGCAGTAAGGTAAACAAAGCCTGCCACAGTACAGCTTAACTTAATACAGCATCTAACAAAGCTTGTAAGTTGTAACAGTACAGCTTTCACTTGATATGATCATAGCTCATCTAACAGTTCCTTTCCAAACCAGTCCTCTGCATTACGAATTATGAAACTTCGCAAAATGCCAACAATAACTTCAAAGTAAGGCCTAAAGCGCGCACAGGTAGCATCTGTAAACTGGCATCCGTCGTTTTGCTATAGTTTAAACCTCTAGCTCCAAGACCAACTAAATCTACATAGCAGACACAATTGGAGGGACCAAAGACACGACAAGCAAAGGATAGGATCCATTCAAAGGCAGCAAGAATCTCTAGCACCACATGCGAAAACTTAGGGAAAAGCTCACTTCCTTTTCCACTGATTAAGTTAATGAAACCAAATATGAAGAAACTATAAATGAGATCTCGAGCACTCGCAGTCGCAGGCGCGGCGGCTGTTCCGTACCAGCTGACGCGAGCGGCGAGAGGAACAGCAGCACCAGAAGGAGAGTGAAACCGGTCGTCCTCCGCGGCCGCGTGGGAGAGCCCATACCCATCGAAGCAGCCTGCCCACCGGCCGGCGGCGCGCTGCGGCGACGAGGGGAACGGAACGGCCGGTCGGCGAATCGATGCGCCATCCCCTCGGCGGCGTCTGTGACTCTACACCATACAAGTCAACAACCGGGCTCCCTCCTCCGTTCGAGCAATGGGCCGGATGTGACGGGAAGCCCAACAGAAAAACACGGCCCGGTTTCGCTTTCCTCGCTCAGGTTGCCTGCCAGAGCCGTCGTCTGCACCCGTTGCGTTTGGTGGAGAAGAGGAAATAGCACCGTATCGGCTGCCGAAGGCTGAGCGCGGAGGGAAGGAGCTTTAAAACAAGGGGCAGGACACCAGATCATCTCATTCCTTTCGCGGCCTTTTGGCTAAGATTATCTGTTTTTATCAGTTTAATATCTGATATGTGGGTCATGTGTACACTTAGATATTAATCTTAATTTTTGTGGGGGAGGGCTCATTACAGTGCCACTGGGGCCCTCAAGCGTTGCTCAGCCGTTGCACTGCTGGTAGGGCCTGGTGCACCCCAACCAAAACAAAACTAAATTGTTATGTGGGCCGGTGGTCATTGCTGGGCTGGGCCGATATTTGAACAGCTGCTACTTGGAAAAAAAACGCAAGTCGTCAAGCAAAGATCAAAAGTCCAACGGCACAATTTATTTAATTCACCCATTCTGAGTAGACAGCAAAATGATGTGCCCAACGGCAACGTTAATCACCCACCCGTGATTGGTTATGCAATCGATCTTGTGTGAAACCAGCTTACTTGTGTGATTTTAAACTTGCGTTTCGCACGGAAAGGAATGTTCGGTTAGCTCTAGATAACTTTTAACAGGGCAATTTTTGCCCCATCGTTATAGTATTTAATCTTTGAATGAAATTTACCTTTCTTAACAACAACAAAAAAGCCGCCCAACCTGTCATTTCTTGTACAGTATGATAGATAAATACTGATACCGATGCAGTTTTATTATTATTGGACGACATAGAAATTACACGACATATTGAATACAATAAGAGAGGAAAGAACAAATAAAAAAAATACAAAACATGCATTTCCCTCCAGGTGCACCGCAGAAGCCTCCAAACTTGAACAGAGCTTGCACACAGAGGATCAACTCCAGTCGGTGATCCACCGTTCACGAGACACAGTTAGCTTTGCGTGCCAAGCATTGAGAGACGTAACAAAAGGTAGAGGCGGCCCGCTGCTAACTACTACTGGGACGGCCGATCCTGATCCACTTCATGAGGTGGGGCCCATCCAAGTCATGACCATCTTATCCAGTGGGTCCAGCAAGATGCCACGCACGTAGTACTACTAGCTAGCACTTCTGTTGTGCCTGCGGTGGGTCCCACGTGGATGAGGATGAGCTGTCACATACTTCGACAATCACTGTGTATCTGTGTTCATCCATCCATCCGTGATGCTCTCTGTCTCTTGGATCATCTCTTGTTCATGAAGATCTAGCCCACCAACTACACCTACACGGAGAAAACCTTGGTTTGTTCTGGCCACGCACAGTAGGCGACTCGCCGGCGGCTGCCGTGCACGGTGGAGGCACCGGCACCCGTGCCGTTGCCGCAGCTGCTGACGGCGTGTTGCTCGTCCATGACGATCTGCTGGCATCGGCACTCCTCGCTGCAGAACGCCCGGTCGCCTCTGCAAGCACGTACGCATATATGCACATCATCACATACAACGCCGGCCAGTCAAACACGCGTAACAAAACAAAGGCTGGTGAGATAGATAGCCTACCTGTACATGTAGATGTCCATGTCCTCGGCGAGCTCTCTGTGGCACAGGCAGCAGCGCTGCAGGAAGGAGGAGCCCGGCGCGGCCGTCGTCGGAGAGACAGAGACCTGCTGCTGCTTGTGGATCACGAGGGTAGCCTTGCTGATGATCTGCGCGGCCGACGCCTTCCCGGGATGGCTCTTGCCGTGGGGCTCTAGGAGAACGCTCAGCCCGGCCATGGAGCCAGAAGCCTACAGCAGAGTAGACTAGCACCTAAGTAGCTACAACTACTTGTAGGACGCTCGATCTAGCCTTTTTTTTTTCCTTTGTTGTTTTTTTAACCCTCGATCCTTTTTTTGTGTGTGACGGATGGTATACTTTACTCCATGGAGATGGAGGGGAGATCATCTGGTGCCTATATAAAGGAGGAAGGAGGAGGGTGTGCGTGGCAGCGTGGGGTGGTGTGGTGTTGCGTTGCGCGTAAGGACGAGCAGGGTTTTTTTTTTTTTGACCAGTAGGACGAGCAGGGTTAGCGGGCGGGTTTTGATTGGGCAATGAACTCACCAATAGTTGATTAATCTCTATCAGCTATTAGTTCATTAATCTCCAACAGCTACTTGCAGTGGACTAACTCCATGTCTGCAGAGTCATCAAAGACCGTGTTCCGAATGGGTGCACGCAGAGTGGTCGGGGATGCCGCGGCAGCAGCTGGTGGTGGCCTCCAGCCCGCTGAAAGCGAAGGAGCGTACGGGCCACGGCCGTCTAGGCGTTTGGTGCGCGAGATTACTGTTTCGACGTGTCGCTAGAGACCAGAGGCCAGAGCCCCAACAGCCCATTGTTGGGACAGAAAAATTGACGGATCACTAGGCGTAACAAGTACTCCCTCCGTCCACAATACTTGCCTGTATTTCGACTCATATAAAAGCTGTGTTTGACCTCTCATCTTATTCAACTTTTTTTAATAAATATTACCACTTTTTTGTTATGACTTATTACATCACTAAAGATATTATAATGACGTTTTTTGTTTGTTTTATAATTTACATAAAAAATTTGAATAAGACGAAAGCAGTCAAACATAATTTATATGAGTCAAAAGAATTGCAAGTATCATGAATCGGAGGAGTACTACTATTACTAGTCATGTGCTATAACCTTTCCAAATGCACACACGTGACACACGTCCTCCATTAATTGATCCTGGCTAAAAAACTGGACCTTATTTTTGTGTGTCGGTGTTTCGGTGCCGTCCAACACCAGAAAGAACAAACAGTTCATTCACACAGAATCATTCATGTTACATTGTACATAAAACATTGATTTGCTTATTAAAAGCACACAAGGTAAACACACGATGCCAATATAACTACATACACACACGCACTCCTACGCGGCTACACACTGGCACATATTTGTTGGCATTTTAGCCTAACAACCCTAAAAAAGGTCAGGCAAACAGACTAGCAGAGCAAGTGCTCAGCACACTAATATCATCGTAAGAGCATGAGTCATGACCCAACCTAACGACCTCTACTTGTTAGTTGTTACATCACATAACGATTGACATGGTATACCCCCCACCCCCAAAAAAAGGTACACCCTAAAGAAAGGAAACGAGCACTTAACAGTCCAGATAAGTCCAGTGGAACAGGAAGAGTGCCAGGATTATGGCCTCTTCACCAAACTTCAGAAAAAAAATGCACAGTTTTGTTCATTCAAAGAATGGACAAACAGGTGAAAAACTTCTTACAAACACCAAACAAGAACCCATATCTAAGAGGAAATACTGAATGGCTACAGGCATAACTCAAGTGATCCAGCAAGAAGACGTGGGAATTAATTTAATTGCGCCTTGCTTTGATAATAAGGACGATGAAAATGTCACCCGATCGTTCCATTAGAAAGATTTGATGCTTCGTAATGCAGATTGCAGAACATCCAGCAGCTGTTTCTGTAGCTGATCAGTTTGACTCCCTCTGAACACAAATCCAGCTTGCCCTGTAAAGGATTTTGCCAAGAGGAGAAAATGTTAGTGCTTGAAATTGTCTTTTCTAAGATACTAGCATTTCTAGCTGCAAAGATATCGGCATAGTAGCCGGTAAAGAAACCAGACCTGTTCCTCAGCTTTTCTCACAGAAATCTTCCTGGTGGCCATCATTCTTCCATTCAGTTTCAATCATCTGCTTCTCCTGTGGCATCATTCTCAGCATCGCTTTCACTAGCTGTTTCCCACTCCGAGTCATCAGCCTCTTGACCAAACGCATCACTAGTATCTCCTTCACAGTGGACACCACCATGCTTCAGAGCTGCTTCCCTGAATAGCCAAGCAGCACGCATCTGCTTCTTCACCAATCGCTCGGCATAATCAGGAACTTTGTTTTGCTTCAGGGACAAGTCAGGATCGTTTGACTGAGAGCACTCGTTTATGAAAAGGATTGCATCCAACAAGCTCTCTTTTGCAAAACCAAGCATATCGTATGCTTGAGCTCTTCTCCACAAACTCTTGGCATGACGATTCACAGGGTTATGAAGGCACAATGCTCGAGTAGCATCGCTTATGGCAGCCAATGGCTGCTGCAGGAGAAGGTAACACTGAGCTCGATTGCTGTAAAGAACCACCCGCTCTTTCTTGGACTTCATTGGACATAGCGCAAGTGCTTCAGAGTATTTCTCTGCAGCTCCTGCAATGTTCCCTGAAGAGAACAATGAATTTCCTTCCAACTTGACAACCAATGCCGCAGCTTGTTTTATATGAAGATCCTCCTTTGGCATACTCTTTTCCAATTTCAAACTTTGCTTGGATCTCAAAAGCTCATCAATTTCTGCTTTGGTTTGAGCACTGATTGCACCACGTGAGTTCCCACTCTGTTGCATACATTCTTGGAGGACTGTGACAATTGTGTCACCAAGCTTTTTATAATCACCTAGTGTCGAAATATCTGCTAAGTCTATCAATGTTGGTGCAATTTTATCTACAACCTGCACGAAGGGAGGAATAAAAATAAGCGACTAGAGTTAAGAAAACTAAAGTTTAAAAGATAGCACTAAATGAATCTGGATTGAATCAGAAAGAAACAAATGTATGCATTTTAGCTCAATGCTATTTCAGGAAACCATTGCATAATTACTCTTGAGACATTCAATTAGGAGGAATTAATTATCCTGACCTGGTATTTCAAAGATTAGATTAATATTCTTATTTACTGTTTATGAGGAACTCTGTTATTTTTATTCTGTTCTAGTCATCATCTCTAAGCTGCTGTGCATATTTCATGCCTTATTAGGCCTTAAATGTAACCGATTTAAGCAGGCAAAATGCATTTAACAAGATCTTACCTTCTGACAAGTACTTGCATCCTGCACTAACCAGATCAGACAATCAACTGCCATGTATTGCCAGTCATCTGAAGAGCGAGCAATGTTACATAAAGCATCAATAGTACCAGGAATGTTAGCAACATGACCTCGGCCAACTTTGCTCTGGCAGATTGTTCTTAGCAAACCGACACCAGCAGGTGAGTTCTCATTTACAAGTCCACCCCACATTCCAGGTAACTTGACTAGAAAATCAGGCTTGCAAATATCATGGAGGAATTCAGGCTTAAATGCAAAGCAGTTAATGAGTTGCAAAGACCAGCACTGCAGTTGACTGGCCCATTCCTCAGCTTTGCGGGATTCCATTTCCACACCACCCATGCCACGAGTAAGAAGGTCGCAATGGTAGCCAAGTCTTCGATCCACAAACTGGTAAAAGTGAGAGTACACAATCTCTAGGGAGCTCGAAGCAAGTTGAATGGCAAGTTCAAGTACTTCCCCATGATCAGCAACTGCAGGAATGTACCAGGATATGTAGCCAAATGCCCCAAAGCTCTAACAGCAACTCTTTGCTCGACCCACGTCAGCCTACCTCTTAACAGTTCGACTAATGGAGGTATTACACCAGCACGAACAGCACGCTCTGCAAACTCCCCCATATTCATTGTGTATGATCCAATTATGTGAGCTGCATAATATGGGATGTAAATATTCTGATCATGTGCAAGCCAACGCCTGTTTTTCAACCCTTTCCATATGAGAGCTGCCATGCATTCAAATATGCCCAAGTTGATGAACTCAGGATCATTCGGGTGAGCCATTGCCGTGTTCCAGAGACCACTAATAGGGAGAACTTGACCATCATCATCTTGGGAAGGAAGTTCCCTAAAGAACTTTAGCACACTTGCTCTTCGTTTACTAGGGTTTGCCTCCTTCATAACACAAAAGAAACATCCAGGATAAGGGCAATCGGATTGCATCTTGTCCATTATGGGAGGGGAGCCAATTGATTGTAGAAGCTTCTTTAACCAGAATCTCAACGATCACACTTCAAACTGCATCAGAACAAACCACGAGCAAATTAATACACAAAGTTCTCCAATGAAAGAAGCTAAAGGACTCCTAGAGGCATTATAGGAAACTAGTTACAACAATAAGCAAACAACAACTCTGCCATTTTATAATAAATTCTTCCTATAATTATCTGCTAACTTGGGGAAGGCCAGATTACTAAAAGTGGTGAGTACATCTTCTTGGCAACCATCGGGAAGCAGATCTGGGGCACAAGAAGCAACTTCAGCAAAATCAGGGAAGCACTAGAATGTTCAGACTTTTTAGTGGCTGAATGACCACGCCAATTTTTTCACAATTCACGAGGGATGATAACAAGATGTACAACTAATCAAATTATTTAGACTATCTTAAGTGAGTGATGATACTAGTGAATAGATTGGCACTAATTTCTATGCAGTTTACCTATACTGTATGAACAGTGGTTTAATTTAAATAAGTAGGAATTTTCAAAATAATGCATTTGTAGAAAGTAAGGTAACCTAAACACATTAAACATAAATTCAATCAATTGAGTAGGCTTTGTTGGTGGTCGGGAAGATGAAAAATGGGAAGTGGATTCAACACTGAAGAAAGGGATGCAACAACTTAAAAAGTTAAGTGGCAGACACACCATCACTCCAAATTTATCATTTTCCATCACTCACTTTCAAATTGCATCTAGAGTTAGAATAGATCAAGAGCATGAAAAGAAGAGTGAACTATCTATGAGCACAAATTTCGAAAGGTGCGAGCGGCGGCTGGAACTTCCAGCTGCGAAAGGGGGCACGAAAAAGGAGCTCCTAATGAAGAGCTGGAGATTTGAAAAATCCGGCAACAACCCGAACCTCGGGAGCTACCATACCATGAACTCCGCAAAGCGAAATGGCACCTTACCATTCCAACGTGGCGGGACGCCTTTGTACGGGCAATGGCGCTGGGCCGGGGCAGCACAAATTTCGGTGCGGGCGCGGCGGTGGCGCCGCGGCCGGGGGCCCGGTATCCAAGCTGGGGTTTGGCGAGGAGCGCGCGCGAGGGCGGCCAGCAGCGGGGCGGCCGTGGGTGCCGCGGAGGAGAGGTGGGATGAGGGAAATGGGCGAGCCGGCCGGATCTCCTCCGCGAACACGGCGACAACATGGGCGGGCGAGAGGGTCGAAGGCACATGCGGTTTGGGGAGCTAATTGGGCGGAGGACGACGGACGGGGCACGAGCGGCGACGGGAGTGAGCGACGCGATGGGCGGACTCTGGTCGGGTCCCACCAGTCCGTCCATCTCGCGCGTCGGCGGCCACGGCGGAGCCGCACCACGAGCGGGCCGGGGGTCCGGTCAGGTCCACCCCATGTGACGCGCGACGGACGGGCCTCGCCACCCACCGACCAACCCGACCCACGCGACCGGTGTCGCGCAACGCGACGGGTCCCAGGCGGGCCGCCCGTCACGCTGCTCCCGTGCGTTGCACCCGGCTCGTGGTCGTGGAGCCAGCCGCCCGGCGGCCGGCGGGACCATGGCAGCGGCTGCCGGCAGCAGGTCCCATGTCCATCCCATGATTTATGAGTCCCCGTCCCGTCAAACCAAATCATGGCGCCCGCCCGAAACGGCCACCGGCGCCCGCTCCAACTCCACATGTGCAAACAGAAATTTGCGTGGCGCTGCATTTTAATACGTCTACAGTAACACACACACAGAGCAGCAGTAACGGAGAGGACGATCGATTTATTACGAGTGGTTTGCGAGCTGAGTAGAGTAGGCAACCCAGAGGTTTGGTTTGGCGCTAATCTGATTTGAATCCCGTCCTGTCGTCCTCCACTCCAGTGCGATGCGATGCGATGCGGCCGTGCAACTCTGGAATGGCGACAAGGCGGGGCAGGGTCCGTACCTGGGATGCTGCTCGTTGATGCTCCTCGCATCGCATGTTTCTGCGCAACAACGGTGTCCAGGCCAGGGTAAAAGCCGCATACAGAACGGCGTAAACAAAGGACGGGGAGCATGGAACTCCAGGTAAATTATGGGCCGCTCTCGTCCTTTTTGCGACCCCCTCCTCTCCTTTTGGCACTACCCGCTTGGTGGTTTCTGATGCAAAATCTCCCTCCAGTGCGATCTTTTGCGATGCTTTTGTGCAACATATAAAGCGTGACCTACTCGCCTTATTCAACTTTTTTTAATAAATATTACCACTTTTGTTATGACTTATTACATCACTAAAGATATTGTAATGACGTTTTATTTGTTTTATAATTTACATAAAAAGTTGAATAAGGCGAAAGCATGGGCCAAACGTTTATGCGAGTCAAAGAATTGCAAGTATTGTGAAACGGAAGAAAGTACTGCTAGCACGCAGTACGCGCCATTGTTTTTAAAAATGAAAATTTGTTTTTAGACGATTTTTTGAAACGAATATTTGTTAATTCACCGGCTACGGAGCTCATAGCTTCAAGATCAGTTCGGTATGGATGTCCTTTGTCTCGATTTCCTTCGCATCCGCATCAGGTCCAAGAGGGATATCAACAGCAGGCGAGCAGAGCAGTAGAAGAATCCATAGGGCTGAAAAAAAAATCGGTTCTCAGATGCACGCTAATGTTTCCTGTGAGCAATCTAGGACAAGGACAAGTGGATAAGAAGGCGGCCTATCTACTGCTCCTATAAGAACAAACCCCACTAGCTAATTCTTTACGTTCTCATGAAGCCACATCATCAAAAGGACCCACATCCACCATGAAAAGTCCCAAGCAGTCAAAGCATGAAGGATGCAAGTGACTCGAAGCGTCCTCCAAATATTCACGTCGGTAGCTCAGGCGACACTCCGTTTCGAGTCCAGTGGTGCCCAAAACGAATCGTTGCAGTCCATTGGTCTCCCACCACCTCATCATCTTCTTTGCACCTACTCCCTCCGCCCCTCTGAGAGTGCCGCCCACGAAGCGCGTTTGTGAGGAGGACACGGTTTTCCAACAACACTTTCGAAGAGACAGAGGGAGTAAGCTGCTACTCCTTTAAATAATGAACCAGCGGCGATGACCACACCCAAGCCAAAAGCCCAAGACCCAATGGAGTAGTACAAGGACATGGCTGACGTAGCGGACGGTGGCGATGAGCATCAGGACAATGGAGGCACCTAACTTTGTGTAGGCCAATAAGAAGTCGGCAGCTCAGTGCCAACGTAGACAGAGAATAGGCGAGCGAATAAGGCAGAGCAGGGGACGAGGACCCATGTACTTTAGCTATAGGTGCTAAGCTTCTCTCTGTTCCAACTTTCAACAGCCTGAGATTGGCGCAATGGCGTGGTTGGTCCTATGGCTGTAAGTAAATACAATACAATATGCGCTATCCTTTATACTTCTCTGTCTACCAATGTTGAAGCAAGCTTCTATTTTGTTCCACTTCTTGAATATCTCAGGCACGGGAATAAGTGGAGCAAATCCTTTGCTTTAGCATGCCAACCCTATATTAGTGCGTAGCGTAGGCAGAAGGCGGCGCCTGCACACCTCTCGCACCACGAGAACTCCTTTCTCTCCCCTCATCTTCTACGCCACGGCGCGCTGCGCCCTCCCGCCACCTCCGGCTCTCTCCGCCGCCCCGGCCAGTGCAGTGCGGGTGCCCCTGACCTCGCCCACGCCTCTAGCACGCCCGCCGCCCCTTCGACCACCGCTCAACCGTTAGCGGTAGCTCGGCGAACCCTACCGCCGGCTACCGCTTCCCCTTCCCCTATCCTCACGCCCTTGCCCGATGCGGCCATGGCGAACTCCGGCGAGCTCCTCGGAGTCCGGCCATGGCGCCCCGCCCGACCTGGCCCGACCACCCCCTGCTCCGCCAACGCACCTAAGTTGCTCGTCCATCATTCCCCCTTTATGCACGTCCTACTCCACGCCTTTTCCTCATCGCGACCATTGGGCGGCTTTGCGCGACCTGGCGTGGCGTGGGCGCATACCCTTCTACTCCACGGTAGTCACGATCGACATGCGGCAAGCGGCACCACAGCCCCACCGCCTCCTTCACCCCCTCAGCTCGTCGTCGGCCAGGCTCGGGGTTTTCGACGGCTGTGCTCGGAATGGAGATAATTGCCATAATAGGACTCCAAACGTGTGGTTTCGCTAAAATAGGACTCCTAACATTTGCTTCTCTAAACTGACATCCAAAATGTTTGCATTTCGAACTACATGACATTTGATCATTTTAATTCATTTTGATAATAAGAAATACATGTATCTTTTTATTAATGACCGTATTGCCCTTCTGGATTAAACACGTATCTAATCTATCCCGGTTCGCATCCTTCCTTTTTGTCTCGTGCGTGCGGCATGGCGGCCGGCAATCCGCCGTCGCCCGGCGACCGAGCCTCGACGTTGCCCGGCGACCGAGCCCAGTCCATGCACGGTGGCCCTCCTCCAACCTCGGCTACCCTGCTCGACGCGCGGGCAGGGCAGCAGGCGGACGAAATAGGCTGGATGCAATCGTTCGTGCAGGCAGGCATACGGCAGGCACCGGATGCAATCGTTCGTGGAGGCAGCAGGCATACGGCAGACACTGCCAGTCAGAGCGTCGATGAACATCTCACCGTCTGCAGAAACCACGCATTGCATCCAGTTGCCGCTGCCTCACGTTGCCATACTCAGGGCAGCAGCCTGAAAGAAAGGCCGGCTGGCAGCCAGGCATGGCAGCAGCAACGTCCAGCCAGGCCTCCAGGCCACGTACAGACCCCCACCATGGGCTTTTGAATGGGCAGGGGCAAAACGATCACTTCACTCTAAAATAGATGTACTATTTGACAATTGAAATGAATTAAAATGATTAAAATGTCATGTATTCTGAAGTGCCAATGTTTCGGGTGTCATTATAGTGTTAGGAGTCTCATTTTAGCAAAGCTACATATTTGGAGTCCCATTATAGCAATTGTCTCCTCAGAATGGGTTTGGTCGGTTGGGTCTCGGCAAGTGGGTGGCGCCAAGGAGGGCTCGGGGTTGCGCCGACTACTGTTATGTACTCCCACTATCACGTCTATATTTTCATGCTAATTGAACATTTTTAAATTTAGTTCGATTTATAGAAAATACTCCCATCGTCCCCAGACAAATCAGTTGCTAGAAAGTTTGAATAACTTGATAAAAATCACATCTACGACGCAAAATGAACTCATTATGAAAATATAAATTTAGTTCGATTTATAGAAAACACTCGAGGGGGAGTATATCTCTAAATAAGTGCATTATAAAAAATATATAGTAATGAATAATTAATCTAGTACAGTAACACCTATTACACCCTCATAAATATTAGTAATCTCTTGTATGTATTTGATCCAAGTTAAGTATGGTTGACTTCTCAAAATGTGAGAATGATAGTGTCGGGGTCCTAAATATCGGGCCCCGTGACATTCTCATATAACGAGAAATCGTCGGCCCGTCGGGGTAAAGTAAAACTTCGGCCTGCTATCATCCCGCTTAGAAGGACGGCCCAGCAGACGGTGGACCGGGCCAAAGAGCCCACGACGCCTACGTGAAGGCGGAGTTGGCCCTGAGGCGGCCCAATCGGAGTCACCGCGGCGAAAGAGCTCGCTACGCTCACGGAGGACAAGGTCGGGGACCTTTACAAGACGACGAACCATGGCCCCCACGTCATCATCGGCCAACCTAAGGCTCGGATTCAACCCCCAAATCTCCGTCTCGCCCGAGGGTGGCTTAGCTCACCCGGCCTCGGATGAGAGAGACCTCGCCCGAGGGTGGCCTAGCTCACCACCCTCGAGGCGCAAAAAATTCCGCCTCGCCCGAGGGAGACCCAGCTCTCCATCCTCGGCGAGGTGGCTCAATCCCACTCACCGGGGTCATAAAACCCTCGGGCGTGGAGGTTCCGTCTCAAGGAAGGGGAAACAAGCGCATTTAATGCGGTTGCGGCTGAAAGGAGGGCGGCGTTGCATATCAACGGCATGCCCATCATCACGGCCGCCGCAAGAAGACGAGCAAAGGCGGACCCACCCGGTAGCTGAGGGCGCATCAAACAACGGTTCCGAATCCGACAACACACCCCGGTGCCGACTCGCGAAGGGCTCCCGGGGAACCTAGGCGTCGGGAAGATCCTTACCCAATCACGCGGCCGCGGCGGATTTCGGAACCCTAATCATCGGAGAGAACGCGTCCGCACCAGTGATCTTTGGAAGAGTACGCGTAATTCCTCGCCGACGGAGACCCCGGTCAAGCCGCGCGAGGAGAGCACGGCAGACCTCCCGTCGTTCCACGGGGCGTTATCCCATGGACATTCACTCGGAGGAGCGCATCCTCCGTAGGGCGGCCCACCCCCGTCATGCCACCCCCCTCCGGGTTCAACCGGCCTTTGGTCCCGGGAGGCGAGGGACTCGCTCTACCGGGAGGAGAATCGAAACCTCCTCCCGGACGTTCGGCGCCCCGGAACCGGACGACGAGGGACGATTATTATGACCCCACGGGGAATGCTTCAATATAGAAATCCGGGAGCAAGATGGCCGCCTCACCGACGTCTCGGCGAAGATGAGGCGGACGCACGCCACGGCGGGCGCGATCGCGGCGCCGGCGGCCCGCCCTGTCCGCCCATAAGCGGTGCGGGCGCCGGCGGCGAGTCTGCGCAGCTGCGGGATGCGGGACCGCATCCGCGTAGAATCGCGACCGACAAGCGGAGCGCAACATCCAACGGAGCAAGCCGACGGGCAAGCCCCAAGAGCGCCCGGATAGCGGCGGCGGTGGACGCGACGACCGTGGCAGGGTGCCTCCAATCCCGGCGAGATAGCGGCCCGTTCAGCGAGCCGGCCTCAGCGTGGCGGCGGCGCCGCGCATGCCGGCACGAAATGCCGAGCCTCCTCCACTACCGAGGGTAGGCGCATACGGGAAGGCCTCCGTCAACTCCTTGACAAGGCGGCGGTGCAACACGTGAGAGTTCCGCTTCCGGGATCGGGCGCCACGTCGGGCGAGAGGAATCTGGCGAGTCGGCGGGGCTCCGATCCACCGGATCGAGAGCCGGCCCGGCAAGGGTGGGCCCGGGGAGCGCCGGACGACAACCGTTGCAACCGCCCCCGCACGGGAACGCATAGAAGACCCGCACCGCGACGCAACCGCGCGCCCGACCTCGGGGGACGAGATCGAACGGGCGGCGGGCTCGCCACGAAGGTGGCTCGCCTCGGGGGGACGACAAGCGGGGCGAGGCGCCTGTGGGTGTCGGAGAGGACCCGTGGTACTCTCCCGATCCGGCGGGCCTCGGGCCTTCACGGGGACATCGGGAGGAGGGCACTTCCTCCCTCGCGTTTCGGCCCCCCCGAGCCATCTCGAAGTACAAGGGAGAGACTCGTCCCGAGGTATGGTCGGGCGACTATCGGTAGGGCATGCGATTCGCGAGGGCACACGATGACAAAGTGATGTCGAAATTTGCCCCGGCCTCTCCGAAGTACGCGAGCTTGTCGGGAACACCTTCCACCCAACCTCATATCGGGCCGGGCGGACTTGGTGAGAACTTCGCGGTAACTTCCAGGGCACGCGATACGCCCGGGTAACTCGTGGGATCTCCGAAGCAGCCGACAAAAATCCGACCCGAATCCTGCTGCCAGCGACTACATCCGGCGCTTCTCTCCAAGCGGACCGAGCTCCCTAATGTGACGGATTAGGACGTCATCGGGGCCTTCTTGGCGGCACCACTTTGCCGAGACCTCGTGAAGAAGCTCGGGCGCGGACTCACCGATGGCAAACGAAACATGGACATCGCCACCAAGTTCGCCCGGCGGTGAGGAGGTTTGTCGGGGCTCGTTCAATCGGGGCACGGCAAGGGAAAGCCCAAAAGGAAGAGGAGCCCGAGGGATCGCAACCCGGGAGAGCAAGAAGAAAAGAAGAAAGATAAGAGCCGCAAGGGCAAGGGCCACGCCGCCCAAGCGGACGATGAAGACATGGTGGCTGCGGTCGATCGCAAGGGGCCCCGACCCCCCGCCACAAGAAACCTTCGATGACATGCTCAAGAAGCCATGCGTAACCATAGCTACCCTGGCCAAGCATACCCTCGGGAGTGCAAGAGGGTACGCCAACATTTCGCCAAGCTCAAGGCCATCCACGAGGGTGAAGAGGAAGAGGCTCCCGAGGGTGGCGCCAAGGGCAACGAGGAGTTCCCGAAGGTGAATAAGCGCTTCATGATCTTCGGCGGCGGCACTAAAGAACATGTCCGTGCGGCGCGCAAGAAGGAGCGTCGGGAGGTCTATGCCATGGAGCCAAGAACCCCGAAGCCGCGCAAGTGGTCGGACCAAGCCATCACCTTCGACCCGGTCGGATCACCCCAAAGACATCCCGAACCGGGGGCTTATCCGCGGTGGTGGATCCCATCATCGCCAACTTTCGGCTCACCAAAGTCCTTATGGACGGAGGGAGCAGCCTCAACCTCATCTGTTGAAGAAACCCTCGACCTCCTCGGGGTAGACAAGTCCAAGATCCGCCTCTGGAGGGCCGGCATTCAATGGCGTCGTCCCGGCAAGCGCCTAAAGCCCTCAGCGAGATCGACTTACCGGTTTGTTTCGGTGACCCCTCGAACTTCAGGCAAGAGACTCTCACATTCGAGATCCTTGGGGTCCGCGGTACTTACCACGCACTCCTCGGGCGGCCCCGCTACGCCAAGTTCATGGCTGTCCCGAACTACACGCACCTCAAGCTCAAGATGCCGGGGCGAAGGGTGTCATCACGACCGCCCCTCGCACCATCATGCATACGAGTGCGGCGTGGAGAGCGTGGAGTATGCCGAGGCACTCGCCATTGCCGAGGCACTCATCGCCGTGCGAAGAGAAGCTTTGACGAAATCACGATCGAGCATGAGGCCAAGCGCCGTATTTGGGAGCTTCGAGCCCTCCTCGGGCACCAAGAAGATCCCACTCGATCCCAAGAACCCGAAGGAGAAGCTGCCGACCATCGGCTCGGACTGATCCGAAATAGGAAGCCGTGCTCGTCGACTTCCTCCGCGAATGCCAAGATGTTTGCGTGGGGACCCTCGGACATGCCGGGCATACCGAGGGATGTCGCCGAGCACTCCCTAGACATCCGGCCGGGCTCAAAGCCGGTCATGCGGCGCTTGCGCCGCTTTTGATGACGCCAAGCGGAAGATCATCGACGAGGAAATCCACAAGCTACTGGAGGCCGGATTCATAAAAGAAGTATTCCACCCCGAGTGGTTAGCTAATCCTGTATTAGTAGAGAAAAAGAATGGGAAATGGCGGATGTGTGTGGACTACACTAGTCTCAACAAAGCATGTCCGAAAGTTCCCTTTCCTTTGCCTCGAATCGACCAAATTGTCGACTCCACTGCGGGATGTGAAACGTTGTCCTTTCTTGACGCGTATTCCCGGTTATCACCGGATCAAAATGAAAGAGTCCGACCAGCTCGCGACCTCGTTCATAACACCCTTCGGGATGCATTGCTACCTCACCATGCCCTTGGCCGAGGAAGCCCCGGGGCAACATACCGGCGGTGCATGCAAATCATCTTCGGGCAACTCATTGGAAGGATCGTGGAGGCCTCGTCGACGACATAGTGGTCAAATCCAAGAAAACGTCGGACCTCGTGGGTGACCTCGGGAAACCTTCGAGTGCCTAAACAAGAAGGGAGTCAAGCTCAACCCCGAAAAATGCGTGATTCGGGGTCCCCAGGGATCTTCTTTGGGTTTTATCGTCTCTCAACGAGGCATCGAAGCAAACCCAACCAAGGTTGACGCGATCACCAAGATGGGTCCGATCCAAGATCTCAAGGGAGTATGAAGGTCATGGGCTGCCCGGCTTCATTAAGCGAGGTTCATCTCACGCCTCGGGGAGAAGGGTGCGCCCCTCTACCGTCTCCTTCGCAAGTCCGAGCGCTTTGCACGGACCCCGAGGCCGAAGAGGCCCTCGGCAACCTCAAGCTCCCGACAAACCCACCGGTCTGGTACCGCCAAATCCGGGAGAAACCACGCTCTTATCGCCACCGCCACTACCCGGGTGGTCGGCGCGGTGGTCGTAGTGGAGCGTCGGGAAGAGGGGCACACGTTGCCGGTACAACGCCTGTTTACTTCATCGGTGAAGTGCTTTCCGACACCAAGATGAGGTATTCGCAGATGCGAGAAGCTATTATGCGCCATCGTCGCGACACGAAGGAAACCGCCACTACTTCCTCGCGCACCCGGTTGCCGTGGTATCCTCGTTCCCCCTGGGAGATCCTCCAAACCGAGAGGCCACGGGAAGAGTGGCGAAGTGGGCGGTGGAGCTCATGGGCGAAACTATATCATTCTGCCCGCAAGGCGATCAAATCCCGGGTCCTAGCCGACTTTGTGGCGAATGGACCGATACACAGCTACCCGCGCCCATCCGGCCGAGTCTTTGGACCATGTATTTCGATGGATCCATGATGAAGGCGGCGCGGGGGCTGGTTTGCTCTTCATCTCACCCCTCGGGGGTTCACACGAGGTATGCCATCCATTTTGCATTTTCCGCCTCCAACAACGTCGCAAAATACGAGGCGCCGGTCAGCGGTCTCGGATCGTGGCGGACCTCGGAATCCGACGGTTGGAAACCCGGGGATTCGCGGTTGGTCATCGACCAAGTCATGAAGGCCTCGGCGTGCCACGACCGAAGATGGAGGCGTATTGTCGGGAAGTGCGCAAATTGGAGGAAAAGTTCCATGAGCTTGAACACAAGCATACGCCGAGACGCTTACAACGAGGCCGCGGATGAGGCGGCCAAGGTCGCGGCAACCCAAGGTACCGTTCCCGAATGTCCTCACCCGAGACCTCAATAAACCCTCGGTCAAGTACACCCCCTCGGAAGTACCCTCGGGGGCTCACGGGGCGGCACACGACAAGCCACACCCGAAGCTATGGCGGTCGGCCAGGCCCACGGCGGAGAAAACAACGATGGAGTACCTCACCCGAGGAGAGCTACCCGAGGACAAGACCGAGGCTCGCTAGTTCCCGAAGGGCGAAGTCCTTCACACCGATTGAGAGAAGGGGGAACTCTACAAGAGAGGAGCCTCGGGAGTATACATGCGATGCATACCCTCGGTGAAGGCCAAGAATTGCTCGTTAACACCCACCGCGGGGAATGCGGTCATCACGCCGCCAGGGACTCTAGTCGGTAAAGTCTTGAGGGCAAAAAAAGACGGCCCTCGGCGGTGCGAGCCTTGAACCAAGTCGTGCGCAAGGCAAGGAATGCCAATTCTACGCCGCGGGACGCACCTCCCGGCTCAAGCACGCAAACCATACCTCTTACGTGGCCATTTGCGGTGTGGGGACTCGACATGATTGGGCCCCGAAAAGGGCGCCGGAGGACACACTCACGTCCTAGTCGCCATTGACAAGTTCTCCAAATGGATCGAAGCCCGGCGTGGTGAACCCTCACCCGGGGGAAACGGTGAAATTCTTTTACGAATATCATTTCCGTTTTGGAGTCGAACTCCATCATCACAAACAACGGAACCAACCGTGGGGAAGAAGTTCCTCGACTTTTTGCGGCGACTATGGCATCGAGTGGATACCTCGGCCGTAGCTCACCCGAAGACCAACGGTCAAGTGGAGCGTGCCAACGGCATGATCCTGCAAGGGCTCAAGCCGAGGATCTTCAATCGGTGAACCAATACGGGAAAAGATGGTGCCAAGAGCTGCCGTCGGTTCTATGGAACCTTCGAACAACGAAAAGCCGAGCCCGGGGTTCACCCCATTCTTTCTAGTCTATGGGGCCGAGGCGATCTTGCCTTACGGACATTGAATGTGGGTCCCCAAAATTTGCGAGCCTACACCGGCGAGGGCAACCCGGCGAGCAAGGCAAGATTCCATCGACCAAGTCGATGAGGCCCGAGATGTCGCACTCACGAATTCAGCAAGATACCAACAAGCTCTACGCAAGTATCATGCCAAGCGGCCCGAAGCCTCGGGAGTTCCAAGTCAACGACCCCCGCTCGGTGACGAGGGATAACAAAGGGCGCCACAAGCTCACTCCACCTTGGGAAGGGCCTTATTTCATCGCCGAAATACTAAGGCCCGGGACCTACAAGTTGAAGAACGAGAAGGGTGAAGTCTACTCCAACGCTGGAACATAGAACAGACTACGCCGCTTCTACCCTTAACCTCGCACTAGAAGTCAAACACTTATGTTTTTTTTCGCTCAATAAAAGATCTACATCTTTTATGAAGAAATACTTCTTGTGCATACCTTAAGGAGTCTTAGCCTCGTCCGGCATAAAACTAAAAACTCCCTCGGGGCTACGGGGGGGACCCCCTCGGGGACCCCCTCCTCTTTCTTTTTTGAAACTTTTTCTTCAAAGAAAAAGTTCTCCTGCGCACACTCGGATCGATCGTTTAAGTTGCGAAGGTCGCTGCACACGCAGATCCTAAGTGAGGTAGCCAAGCCAAGCGGATCGTCCCTAGTGGCACCCGTGCGGACCGCCCCGAGTGGCATCCATGCTCACTATCTCGCGGCGGTGAAAGCAAGCGACCCGGCCACACAATAAAGCGAGAAATTCGAGGCGCAACACAATCATAAACGCACCTGCCCAAGACACAAGGCCTCGGGCAGCACCATTGTTTATGAACACATTCCTTATCCATTTAACTTTTTATACAATGAGAGATCAAGGGGCATCGCGAGCCTCGTCCACTGCGGCGTCACGGACGGTAGGCGAAGAAGCATCGGTGCGAGGCGACATCCTCGGCAATGGCATCTCCCGAGGGAGGCGTCGGACCCGTCGGCGCATCCTCGAGCGGCATCTCGCATCTCCGTGTCGCCTCATAGCTTGATTCTATGGGGGAATACGGAGGGCATACCTCGTCTTCAAAGCGGGAGGCCAAGCTGCGTCGCGGCATCGTCCCCGCAGTTATACAACTCCCGGTCTTGGCGGCATCGGCGGCATCCTTCCCTTTGGGTCGGCCACGCCCCTCGTCATCCGGCCGAGGAAGAAGGCCCCGCGACGTTGCTCGATACCCACGGGCTGCATCGGGAAGTGCGAGCGAGAACACCGCCATGCACGCGTGCGCACGCGAGCCGGAAGGCATTCGGAGCTGAACTGAGGAAACCGCCCACGGCGCTCGGCGACTTCTGGCCGAGGGCCCGACCTCCAGGTTGTCGCCGGCGGCGGATGAAGTCGGCAGGGGGCCTCCTCTAGCTCCCGGTACGACTTACGCTCTGCTCCGGCCCTTGGGCGGCGTAGCCGCGGTCTCCACGGCTCGGTCGGACCTTCTCCGCCTCGGCGGCGGGCACCAAGGTGATGTCGGCAACATGAAGCGATCAAAGGTGGAAAAACTTGTCAAAGGAAAGAACGCGTGCCTTGGCACTTGTTTGCGACAAAGATCACGCCGTGCTCATCCGCGACGACTTGTGGAGCTCCTCCTTCTCCTTTCGAGGGTCTCCCCTCGGACACCAACTCCCCGTCACGGGTGTTCGGGCGTCGCACATCTCCGCTGCTTCCTCGCCTCTTCAGGGATCTGTCTCGCTCGCCATTGGCCTCCTCCGGGGCTGGAGGGCCGCTTCGGGCATCCTCAAAGTCTGGCTCACTGAGCCATTTCGGCCGCCACCTTGGCGCCTCGGACTGGCCTTGGCGAGCTCGGCCTCCGAGCTGTCGGCGAGACTCCCTCTCTCGGCGAGTAGTAAGCGGGGCGTCTCGCTTTGGGCCTCGATCAATTTCACCGCGTCGCGCGGGCGGTCAGTTCGGGACATTCTAGCGAAGGAGCTCGGACTTCTCGAGGGCGAACCGGAAGATTAGCGGCAAAGACACCACCAATTATGGCACATACATAAAGAAAATGCAGCGGACAATGGCGGCAAGACACTCACCGCATCGGCCTCGGCGAGACGGCCGGTTATGGTGTCACCCATCTTCACAAGGCCGTCGACCACCGGGCGGATGCTCGCTCATGAGTCCTCCACGCCGGGACCTCGGGGCGGTCATCGATCACACGGCGGCGGGACCCCGGGCACATCACCCAAGGTCAGGGGGACCACCCCAACGAGTCGGCTCGAGGAGGAAGCATTTCATCCACCGTGAGCTCCAGCGGCTCGGAAACCCGGACCGGTAAAAGTCGAGAGGCCCTTCGCTGCGACCCACGGGCCGCGGACCTCACCAACGTCGAGGGACGACGCTTTGCCGAAGGGTGTGTCCAACCGGGCGCATGGAGCAGCGGGAAGTCGGGATTGTGCGCCTCATGAGCCCCCCGGATCCGTGGGAGCCGACACAAGTGAAGACCTCCGTGTCTCGCCGCCTCGAAGAGCTCCTCTTGAGAGAACTCTCGGGACGAAGGGGCTTGGCTCCTCGGGGAGGGCGGCTGCGTCGTGGGACCCCTCAAGCGGCGCTAATTTGCTCCCGGCCTGGGGTTAGCGCATTGCAGACCGGCCGAGCTCTACGAGTCGATCACCATAGAATTTGGGTGGACGACCCACCATCACCACCGTAGGCTTGAACCCCCTTGGGAGAAATCTCGGTCGTCCGGCTCGGGCCCGACCCCTCCGAGGCTCGGGGCTAACACCACGGGGGGCCGCGCGGGTGGGACAACGTCTTGGTGAGACAACCCCGGCTCGGGCCGGCCGAGGCTTGCGCACTAGCCTTCGGGGCCTTCTTGGGGTGCAAGGACAGAGTGGGGGCCCCGCTTCTCGAAGTCAAGAACAGCGTCAAAAGAAGCCAAAAAATACCGAGAAAGGAGGCTAGCTGAAAACACGAGGGACTCACGAGCCCGAGGGATCGCCCGGGTGTGGCCGAGGCACGGAAAGGCTGCGACTGGGCATCGCACTTGACGCACGGCAGCCGTCTCCCCACGGTTTCCGCACGCGCGGGGCCGGGGCGAGGAAAGGGCGTCAGCGGCTCTTCACCTCGGCGGCGCCTGCGGACGCTCTAGGAGTCGTTGGCCCTTTCACGCCCGAGCCTCACCTTGCAACGTCAAGGCGCCCACATCCGGGAAACCCCGAGCCGCCACTAGTCCGGGGCCTCGGCTGGGAGGAAGCCTCGGGCGCCGCGAGTCCGGCGACCTCCGGCGTCTCGGGGCTCGGGCGCGTAGCGAAGCCCC
This sequence comes from Hyparrhenia diplandra, assembly GCA_015847255.1. Lineage (NCBI taxonomy): Eukaryota > Viridiplantae > Streptophyta > Magnoliopsida > Poales > Poaceae > Hyparrhenia > Hyparrhenia diplandra. Next base: position 124,784 of record JADLZK010008739.1, read on the forward strand.
GAGTGGGTCGGCAACCCCAAGGCTCGGTCTATACGGGCCGCCACATCGTCATCCGACGAGTTCACGACGAACTCGTCCTCCTCATCCTCGTCCTCCTCGGTGGTCGAGGTATCGACGATGGCCCCGCCTCTGTTGCTCGGCGGCGGTTGGCGCGGGCCGCGTTCTTCTTCTTCTTCTCCTCCTCCTTGGCGCCGCGCCCTCTCGCTGCTCGTTGAAACACGGTTTACCCGCCGGCGCGCGTGCATCTAGATCGAGGCACGGCGGAGGAGAGTCGTGATAGTTCAAATAAACTTTGCAGAGGATGGAATAAGAACCGCGGTGGTAGCCACGCGGCAACAACAAGACAATGCAAGAACGAAGCGAAGCCAAAAAGCGCTTACCAAAGAGATGTACCCCAGGCGGGGCGCATAGGGATCTCGGGAATGCGGGGACGGAGTGTTGGACCCCAACGCCTCCCTCACCCTCTTGGCCGGGCCATCGGTGGAAGCGCGAAGGGGCGACATCCGAGACTCCTCAAGACCAACGGCCGAGGGGTCATCGGTACATGCACAAAGGGCGAGCCATCAATGGCAACACCCGGCGCCGATGGCGGCAACCACGGCCGGCGGCGTTCACCTCCCTTTCTCGGGCCGCGGGGACCCGCGCCTCGAGCCCTCCAACCGGGGATGATCCGTAGAGGGTGGACCCCAATTCCACTTATTCGGTCGGCCGCTTGAGGACACGCCGGTAATGCGCGGGAGCGCGTTCCGTCGTTGCGGAGGTAGAACCACCGGTCCTGCCACCCCTTGTTGGAGGAGGTGAGTTTGGACACGATGTCCCACCCATCATTTCGGTTCGGCCTTGTCTGCTGCGATCGGACTTGCGGTAGCGCAACCACCAACGCGCAACGCCCGCCGTGCCCCTCCCTTCACCACCGAGGCGGTGGTGAGATCTCGCCTTGAAGAACCACGGCCAAAGGTCCCAATGCGGCTCGATCCCCGGGAATCCCTCACGAGAGGGTAACAAAGATAACCGCCCGAGAGATCGAAGTTCGGGGCGAGATGGTGGAGCTCGGCGTCATAATGATGAAGAATCGCTCGAATAAACCGCCCCGCCGGCATCTCGAACCCGCGGCCGGTGAAGATCCATCGGACTCACCACATAGCCATCGGGAGGGTTAGGCTCCTCCTCGGTCCAATGTGGCGCAATCCACTCCGGCCGCTCGGCATTGGTACGAGGGCGAAGAAGCCCCTTCCTTGACAGAAGCTATTTGAAGCTTTTCCTCCGTCGTCGTCGTTCTCGGCCACGGTTCGGCATCGAGCACCTCCCTCGCGCCGTCACCACCACCGATTGCGCCATGGACAAGCGGGAGGGGCGAAGAACAGCAACCGGCAACACGATTCGCCACGAGCCAAAGGCAAGTGGATCTCTCCCTTAATCTCTCCCAATCTTTCTTTCTATCTCCGATTCTTTGCGGCAAAGAAGGCAAGAAGGCGATGGCAAGAACAAAGGAGCAACTATCCGCCGTAGCGGCGACCCCCATATTTATAGGGACGGGAAGGCAAACCGCCGGCTGGGCAAGCGAACCGACTCTGGAATAAACGGCCCATGATGAAACGGGGAACCGCTCATCCAGCGGCTCGGCCCGGCGGTAGAGCCGTCAAGAGCATTAATGCACCTTGGCGGTGCTCTCGACACGCCCTCGATAAGAAGCCCACGAGCCACGTCCCATCGGATTTGAACCGGCACATCACCACCGGGCGGCGGGGAGACGCCTCGTCTCCCGGTCGGGGGTAAAACCGTCCCGGCCGTTCATATCCAAACGGCGCCCGACCCTAAGGGGCAAAAAGTCGGTCCGATGGCGGTTCTCACCTCGGGCGGGAACCAAACGAGCCTCGGGCTGGCGCGACGTCAACGTGCATCCTACGATCCGTAGGTTTGCGCCGGGCCCACATGGGTTTCTACGATCGCATCGGGATAACCCGAACCCGGGGACGGGATGGAAATGCACACCGGCTATACCCGGGCCCTCCGGCCCGGGATTTCTGACGTGTTTAAGACCAGCGGGTCTTGCTTATAGAGATGTCCCATCCGTGGGAGGCCTCTGGGGCCCTCGGGGGTTGACGTCAAACCGGGATCTCGCTAAGCGGTCCGAGGGTTCTCATGGGGTGAATCCTAGATCACATAGCCAGGCCCTTGCTCGGCGAGGGCACGGGCACCCCTCTTAAAGCCCGACCCGTTACAACGTTCAAGCGGAGCGCACCATGGTCGGCTTTCGGGGCACCGGGTGTGTCTCCCCTCCTCCTCCCTTTCGGGGAGGGCGACAGAGGAGCGTATAATCAAAGTCGAGGAAGCTTGGGTCGACCTTGCGCACATAAGCGCGGGCCTCGGGCTGCCCACGCAAAAGCCGAACAGACTCGCGCACAAATAAGCGCAATTTAAGAGCTGTTTCGGCCTTGCCCGGTGGCGGTATAAAAAGACCTCGAAGGAATCCGCCATTCCATTCGAGGCCTCGGGGGCTACACCCAACGGGTGCGCTCGCGCACACCATAGTAGACAAACCACCCCGAAAAAACAAGGCGACGGGAATGGCACAACCCGGGCGCGAGTCCACACTCGCTCGGGGGCTCGGGGCTACTTGTCGGGGTCCTAAATATCGGGCCCCGTGACATTCTCATATAACGAGAAATCGTCGGCCCAAAGGCTTGATGAAAACTCGACTGCTATCATCCCGCTTTAGAAGGACGGCCCGCCAGACGGTGGACCGAGGCCAAAGAGCCACGACGCCTACGTGAAGACGGAGTTGGCCTGAGCGGCCACCGGAGTCACCGCGACGAAAGAGCTCGCTACGCTCACGGAGGACAAGGTCGGGGACCTTTACAAGGCGACGAACCGGGGGCGCCCCACGTCATCATCGGCCAACCTAAGGCTCGGATTCAACCCCAAATCTCCGTCTCGCCCGAGGGTGGCTTAGCTCACCGACCTCGGATGAGAGACCTCCGCCTCGCCCGAAGGTGGCCTAGCTCACCACCCTCGGGCGCAAAAACTCCGCCTCGCCCGAGGGAGACCCGGCTCTCCATCCTCGAGCGAGGTGGCTCAACCCACTCACCGGGGTCATAAACCCTCGGGCGTGGGAGGTTCCGTCTCAAGGAAGGGGAACAAATTTGCATTTAATGCGGTTACACGGCCGAGATGAGGCGCCGGGGCCATCGACACGCCTGATCAAATCGACCGCGGATCACTTCCCAAATCCGGACCGATGGGACACAAGGTCGAACAGGTGACATATTACGCCGCCCAAAGACGGGAAACCAGGACAACACTGTTCATTTCCCAGAAACGCAGCCAAGACGCCACGACGGGCCAGACCCTCGGGCTTATGACACGCCACGGCCAGCTTTCCTGGGACCGGCCCTCGCCATGCGGACTGTGAGGGACGCCTCACGCATCCTCGGGGGCCGCACCAGAAGCGGCACGTCCGCCATCGGATTAGGACGCGTGTCTTCATCAAACAACGCCCAAGCCGGCCGGCCCTCGGCGATGCAACAACGAGCATAGCCTCGGGAATTAGCCACCTAGGCATCCACATATGTAAACATTACTTCCCTCTTCCCTCTATAAAAGGGGGAGTAATGCCCCATTAGCAGGGGATCCCGCACGGACAAAAGCATAACCACCACCACCACCACGATCGTGGGGCTTGAGACCAGCGTCTCTCCCCCACACCGCTTGTAACCCCTACTACAAGCTCACCTTTGAGCGCGAGGTAACACGAGCGAGGACACCACCCATTTGGGACGTAGGGCCCGTTGGCTTTGAACCGGGATAAACTCGCCGCGTGTTCGTGTCCATCTTGCGCTCACGCCATAGGAGGAGGGGCACACGGCCCATAAATTCTTTATTGCCGGCACCGAGGCACCCGGTTCTCGGAACGCCGACAGATAGTTAAAAGGATACAAAGAAAATATGCCATCTTTAGTAACAAGGTCACCCTCAGCACTTTGTTTTGCGAGTAATCGAATTATATACTAAGTTTACTATAGAAAAATATATTTCATAACTAATGTAATGATTGCTTATTCGGTTCATAACTAATGTAATGATTACTTATTCAATATATAGGTGTTAGTAATCTTTTCTATAAATTTAGTCAGAGTTATAATTGTTTGACTTCTTGAAGAATAAGAGTTTTATTTTTTCTGGACGAATGTTGTAACATATAAAACATGCTCTAACTTTTAGCATTTTATACCATGAAATCCCACATCCAATCTTTGTCTCATCTACCTCCATTAGACATCCAAGTTTAGGGCCTATTTGTGACGCATGCAGAAATTTTATAAGAATCAGTTCCGATTTCACACACACACAACACACAAAAATGAAACCCCACATATAGGAGCGGAGATATTACTAGAGGTGAATCGGGACAATTTGTTGCAATCTGTACTTGCTATTATGTTTATTAGTATGAGGAATCAACTTAACCCTTGTAACTTTAGGTAACACGTATTAATTAATTAAATTAAACTGTGTATCATCCTTCTTGATTTGTGTTTTATCGTTGCCGGTACCTGAAATCTAGTAGTAGGCAACTCTATAATCTGCTGCAAGTTCTATAAATTTTAGGAACACCTATGCACCCCCTTAAGGTGACATCTTGATCCTGTCAAAAACAAATTTGTCTCGGGACAAGTACGATGTGTTTACGGGACAAGTTAGATGCAGACACTATTAAAAAAAATGACTATCTTCATGTACATATTTGCTGAGTAAATCCAACAGCATATGTATCACATGTTTTCGATTCCTCAATAAACTAACCTAAAGATTTTAATAATGAGTAAAGGCAACAACATATATATGCCATCTTTTTATTCTTTAAGAAACTTAAGTTAATCTAAAGATTTATAACTGAGTAAAGGCAACAACAATATGTATATCATGTTTTTTTTTTTGTTCTTTAGGAGACTATAGTTAAACATGTAAACATTTAAGAAGAATATAAATTCTTTTTATTAATAAATTTTTGTATAAGTTTAATTTTTTTTCTCAAATTCTTTTTTTTAAAAAAATATAGTTTGCATTAATTGTCCATTATAGTATTCTCAATTTATTTTGAGTTTATTAGAATACTTTAAAGATGTTGAATTTTAGTTTAGTTTCATAATTCCTTCTAGCAAATATTTTAAAAAATTGACGACTCTACTTCATTTACTCTTATTCTGAGCTGAAATTCATCTTGGGCTTCTTAGCCCCACGGAATGGATATATGTCAAAACTCTAAAAATCCAATATCCGACCCAGCTATTTGGATTATATATTTGATATATCCTATATCCGAGAGATAATGTGATTTTGTATGCTTAACTATGCCGGGAAGAGGAAAAGGATTATGCTTCTGCCATAGTCTAGCATAGGAAATGACGTGTCCTCAGGCATACGGTCATACAGATGATTCCATCTTCCGGAAATTGCTCAAGTAAATCGCCATTGGGTAGTCCCTTGGATTAACTGTAAAACCCTGTGCATGGCATGCAAGCACATATTTGAAGCCCTTTACCATCTGGATTCTCGAAGCCAAAGGATAAGACAAGCACAAGGATTCCACACCTGATCCGCGGACAAAAAAGAGCCCGCAGATTCTCATCCTTTGGTGATCCGCTTGTTGCCACACAAGTTGCTCATCCTTCTTTTCCGTGGTCCTGAGCATGCACCCAGCAGCAGCACTCCATTGGCATATTGCCAACGGAGAAAACCTTTGTATTTCAATGATAAGCACATCAACGATAAGCACATAAAGATGCCCAATGAGAGATCACATACCTTTATTCTTGGGCCACAAACCATTTTGTTCACATATATAGTTCAAGCAATGAAGCAAATATAATCCTACGGGAGGAAACATGCCCATGAATATTCACGACACACCTTGTCCAGCGGCGCTGGTAAATATTTGTGGCCATGGAGATGCAGCGATAATAGACACTAGTAGGACAACAGCAACCATATGAGCAGAATAACATTTGTTTATCACACTCACCGAGGACAGTCAACTTAGTGCAAATAAGAAGACTTGACATGGTGCTCGTTCAGTTTGCTTAATGTGCACAGTGGGATATATAGCACTACAATACATATGAAAACCCACAAGGTACAGGACAAATATTTCATAATCTATGAATTCTCAGCAGCCCTAAGATGTTAGTGACATGCTAAACAGAGACCAACTACAGAAACAGACACAGAACTAGATCTTTGAAAACCGGCTGGACTGAAGGTGAGGCCAAGACGATCAGGCAACTGAAAACAGTAAGGCAGTCTGCTGCAACACAGGTTATGGATTAGGCAGGAATCTTGGCCATATCCCCTTCCACCACTCATTTGCAGCCACCAACCGTTCACCTCAGCGTGAGCTGCCGTCACCACACCAGATACCAACTCTTCACTCCATCCACAAAACGGTGGTCACTTCTTCCCATAATCCCATAGTCACCTTCTCCTTCCTCCTCTCCTCCCTCTGAATATCATCTCTTTCATCTTGCTGCTTCCCTGCTCGCCGAACCTCTCGCTTCCTCCTGCAACTCCCATGTCTCAATCTTCTCCTTTCTTCTCCATCGCCCGAGTGCATGCTGGAGCAGGAGGGCGAGCTGCGGCAGCCGCTCTCCTGCTCCGTCGCCCCATTGCTCAGCTGCCACATAGCATTCATGGCCTAAGATGTTTCTCTTCAGCCAGAGTGACACCTTCCAAGATGCTGCAATCACACCTAAGCCTCCCCCGTGCCACACTGTCCTCCTTCGCTGATGCCGAAGATGGCTCCAGTGCGAAAGGCAGCGACACAAAGGCTGGGGAGGAGCAGATCGGGGAATGTGAGATGTCAGAGATGGCGAACCAAAGCCTCCCCCGAGCCACACTGTCCTCCTTTGCTGATGCCGAAGATGGCTCCAGTGTCAAAGGCAGCGACACAAAGGCTGGGGAAGAGCAGATCGGGGAATGTGAGATGTCAGAGATGGCGAACCTAAGCCTCCCCCATGCCACACTGTCCTCCTCTGCTGATGCCGAAGATGGCTCCAGTGCGAAAGGCAGCGACACAAAGGCTGGGGAGGAGCAGACCGGGGAATGTGAGATGTCAGAGATGGCGAAGGCATTCCATATCTCACCACGGACGGCGATGGCGATCTCTGTGATGATTGCATTCGCCGCCCTCACCATACCGCTGGCGATGCGCTCACTGGTATGCCATGGGACCTTCAAAATGAACGCGCTGGCATACTTTACGCTTCTGTCAGGGTTCTATATGGCATGGAATATTGGGGCGAATGATGTTGCCAATGCCATGGGGACGTCAGTTGGGTCCGGAGCTTTGACACTGCGGCAGGCGGTGGTGACTGCAGCAGTGCTAGAGTTCTCCGGTGCATTCCTTATGGGGACCCATGTCACCAGCACCATGCAGAAGGGAATACTCGTTGTGTCTGCTTTCCAAGGAAAGGACTCTCTGCTCTTCGCTGGACTGATATCCTCCCTTGCTGCTGCCGGTACGTGGCTGCAGGTATGTTCCATCACCCTTTTGAGTTCTGCAGCTTTGCTACACCGCGCCAATCAGATCATGCAGTTTTCTAGTGAACATGAGGATCGCAGAATTACTGATACTTCACCCAGTTTCTTCAGCCTACATACATAAGGTTTAGGAATTAGGATGTACTATCAGTGACATGATCATGGCACCAGAACTGATTGATTAATCTCATATGGAAAGTCAATAATCTTTACACTCATAGAAGCTAGTTAATGTTTTGAAACAAATCATAGTGGCTAACTGCATATTTAATAACAACTCTGCAAAGGGAAAGGAACCAGCAACTTAACAAATATAACCATCTACCTACATCGTGGTTTTAGGCTTCGGAACGTAAAAAATCTGGTATGCCCATGTTGAGATTGGTTTAGTTATACATGATCATTATTGCAAACTGCACCTTGAGAGTATGCATTTCATTTCCAACATTCAGAGAGAACACATTGGACAATAGTTGCCAACATAGCAGCAGAGAACATATTTGAAGAATCTTGCATCTCAAGTACAATGAGCACAATTAACACAGTTTTAGTGTGTCATCAACTGTGTTAACATCTAATATCTATGTAAGCAATGAAGTTATGAACTTATGATTCACATGTATGGGTGAGACTCCAAATTAAAAACGAACAGCAGCTTCCAAAATAGCATTTTTTTTATCATCAACTGATGTAATGCCTCTACCAATGTTTTGTTTTTTCGTCCTGAGAATACAGCGTGGTGGAAAAAGTCATGAGAATACAAGACACTAACATTTATAAAGACTGTGAAGCATCTAATGCTATTTATAAGCATCTACATGTTACCTGTGCTATTTCTTAGGTTGTTCGTCATATGGCTGGCCTGTCTCAACTACACATTGTATTGTTGGGGCCATGGTTGGTTTTGGGCTGGTGTATGGAGGGGTGAATGCAGTTTTCTGGAGTTCTTTGGCTAGAGTATCTTCATCTTGGGTCATTTCTCCTTTGATGGGTGCAGCAGTCTCTTTTCTTGTTTACAAGTGCATACGCAGGGTAAGTTCTAGAGTAGCCACCCTTTATTATAAGCTAAATGACACACACACAAAAAAAAAAAGACAATTGAATTTCAATACTTATACAAAAATGATTATATAATCAAAATGTCATAAGCACATAGCATAATAAAAATACTTTTGTACTGACCTGTTTTTCACTTAGTTTGTATACAGCGCACCAAATCCAGGCCAGGCTGCAGCTGCTGCTGCACCTGTCGCAGTCTTCACTGGTGTCACTGCAATCTCGTTTGCTGCTTTTCCTCTCAGCAAGGTGTTTTCCATTGCCATCCTGCAAGCAGTATTCAGTGGGGCAATAGGAGCCATCATTGTTTTCAGTGATCAAAAACAGCTAGGTGACTTACTGTCTTCAGAAGCAGAAAAGATAGCATCTGCTGAGAAGCCAAATGTTCAGCAGGCTAGACTTCTTTTCAGACATTGCTGGCCCTACAGGAGCTCAGTTGCAGATTGTGTATGGTGTATTTGGTTACATGCAAGTCCTATCAGCATGCTTCATGTCATTTGCTCACGGAGGAAATGATGTCTCCAATGCCATAGGGCCCCTGGCTGCAGCTTTGTCCATTCTTCAAGGTGTGGCAAGCAGTGCTGAGATAGTCATACCTACTGAAGTTCTTGCTTGGGGTGGTTTTGGAATTGTTGCAGGGCTTACAATGTGGGGATATAGGGTGATAGCAACAATTGGCAAGAAAATCACAGAACTAACACCTACTAGGGGCTTTGCTGCAGAATTTGCAGCAGCTTCAGTTGTCTTGTTCGCATCAAAGCTTGGGTTGCCTATATCTGCCACACATACACTTGTTGGAGCGGTGATGGGTGTCGGATTTGCAAGAGGACTCAATAGAGTCAGAGCAGAGACAGTTCGTGAAATTGTGGCGTCCTGGTTGGTCACAATTCCAGTTGGTGCTGTCCTATCTATCTTCTACACATTGATCTTGACCAAAATTCTGGCATACTTCATGTGAGTGGATTGTAAAATATAAGAGCTGCTTTTAAGTGGTACAACTCCATTATCACTTCATAAATTTTGATCTGTGGAAAAGTTTTTTCTTTGCAAGAGTGAAGAGATAAACTGATCCCACAAGTTCAATCAGAAATTTACAAGAGTTTCCAAGATAAAATAATCATTTTCTTGGCAACTGAGCACAATTAGAAAAAAAAAAAGATTTCCCAGCAAATAATCTTAGTACAAACTCCAGAATTTTTAACTTTTTATACTACCTTGTATGTCTGTCACAAGGTCGAATATTGTAACTTCTTGTAGAGTTACTATACATATAAATGAAATGGTTGATCAAATTTCTTCTTGTAAATCGTAATCATATCACATGACTCTGTTAATTGATCCTAGAATAAGAGCTCTTTCCTCTGTAGGAAATTATATGACAAAAGCAAGTTTAAGATTGACAAGAATTAAAAATTAGGTGTACGATAAGATTGACTTATCACACTAAACAAGCAAATGACAGTTTGCAGTAACTATCATAACCATTGCCACACTGTGTTGTACAGCCTGTAATAATGTCCATTGATAAGTAATGGACTTTGGATCATCAAATTTTGAAGAAAATTTTAAGTACAGAGGTTCAGAAAAAGGAAAACGGGGAAGACGAGACACAATGTGTTAAATATTCATAGCTTCAAAAGTACGTATACCAAATAACACAGTAGAGAAACTGGCCTTATTAAATTAGAAAACTCACAATTAAAGTAACTTTTTTTTTTGTCAAACCGCCAAAGTATTGAAATTCAACAGGCAATCAATGAAAATTAATGGGGCACATCCAGCAGTGCACAGCAACAGACACTTTATAGTTCAACTACTAAGAGGACACTAATACAGTCCACATTGTTTTTATTAAGAAATCCTCGATGTGAATGTTCAGGTTAATGATATACGTACCTGACTGTGACAATATCCGTGTGTTACTATGCCAGGTTGATATTACTATAGCTCCATTTTCGCTCCTTGATGTCTCTTTTCATTTAAGCAAATCAAAATCTTGTGCTTCCAAATTTTCATATACAAATTTTCGACCTAAAGAGAAATAGATCAATGTAACAAACTTGACAAGGACTTACAGGTCTTGGCACAAACAACAAAATAGTAAGTAGCAGCATTTGGCACAGATAGAGGAAACTAGTATAGCATTTAAGTTGGGCCGATTAATCATCTAGTAATTTCATACACAAGGTCCACATGACAAGGACTTGCTCAAATCCTGACAACAGACAGCAGCAGAATAGGGTAACACAGCACATCCAGCAGAATAGGGTAACACAGCACATCTAGACAGCAGGAGCGACTCAGGGATTGCGAAATACAGACTGGGCAGCGGGGACTGCGACGCTCCAGGACGCCAGCGAAGCACGGGAGAAGCCGCCTGGGTCAACCGGTCTCCTGGTCGAAGTCGTCGCCGTCAGACTCCTCGACGTTGTCCGCATCGTCGTCCTCCACCTCAGCGTCGTACTCCTCCTTGGTGTCGCCCGAGGGCTTCCCGATGATAACCAGGTTGCTCTTGGCCTTCCGGATCTCGTTCAGCTGAGCGGCGAGCAAAGGGAGAAACAAAGCGAAGCGTCAGTCATCCCCATCGACACCGCGTGGGCACTGGGCACGAACAGGGCGAAGGAAAGGGGAAGAAGCGAGGGGAGGGGGCGAGCGTTGGAGGCGTTGGAGAAGGAGCAAGGGAATGGAGAGAACCACCGCACCTTATCCTCGAGTTCGGACTCGGCCATGGCGAGGAGGAGCTCGTCCTCCTGTGAGGTGGCCGGCACGGGGAGCAGCGTGGACGCCGGGATCAGCGGCGGCGATGGCCACTGCCGCATCAGCGCCGGGAACTGCAGCATCTCCTCTGCTCTCGCCGCAACTTCGTTTTCAGTTTGGGGGGAGGGGAACTGGAGCGGCTGTTGCGGAAGCCCTCAACTGATGAGTGCTTCCATTAATAAAAGGCAAGTCTAATCATAATCTACTCACGAGAAATGGGCTCAAATGGGCTTTCGTCTCGGCGCGCCGCCGGCCGTTGCCGAGTCGTGCAAAATGGACCATACGGCCGGCCCGGCCCATTGTAGCTGCCAATCCTCGAGTCCGGAACACGCGGCCGTTCACTCCAAATCTCGGATAAGTTTCCCGGTTTTCCGGTCCCGATCCCGAATCACACGACCCCCTCTTCTTCTCGGCTCCCCGCGTTCCGTTCGCGCGCCACCGATCCCGCCAACGGCCGGCCCACCCGGAAACGAACGAGAACGATCGCCGTCGCCGTCGCCGCCATGTGGATCCGACGCCGCAGTCACACCCGATCCTAAACTACGTGCTCTCCCGGCTCCCCTCGATACCGGCGGTGAGGACGCCGAGGTCCCCCGCGCGAGCGGGACCTCGAGCAGCCGTCCCCGCGCAGGCCGGTGGGCGCCGCGGAGATCGACCTGGTGGGGCGCATGCCGGGCCTACGCCACCCGTCCGTGCTCTCCGCCATGACCCGCGCCGTCGCCGACGTCGCCTCGGCGCGCGACGCGATCAACCTCCTGGGCCCCCGGCCCGACCACGAGGAAGTCGACGCCGCCCGCGAGCTCCTCCTCCTCGCCGACGCCGGGGACAAGCAGGCGGACGCCGGCGCGCGGAGGAGAAGGCGAAGGATCAGCTCGACGAGGAGAAGGTGGCTGCGAGCCGGGAGCTGGTACGGCTGGACCAGGAGCACGAGGCGTACGGCGCCATGCTGCGGGACGCGGAGGAGAAGCTGGAGCACGTTTACCGGATGGCGATGCACGGGAGGGACATCAAGGAGGCGGCCGGCGGCGATGCCAAGTGGGAAGAGGGGTCCGGGGCGGTGGACGAGGAGGTGGTGAGGGTGCTCAAGGACGCGGAGGAAGGGAAGGTGGTGGAGCGGGTCAACCTCGCCGACCGGCAGCTGCGCCTACTGCCGGAATCCGTCGGCCGGATCCGCGGCCTCCTCGCGCTCGACGTCTCCCGCAACCAGCTCAAGGTTAGGGACTCTACATAAGCATTCGCATTGTCTGCCTACACAAACTGTGCATTGACGTTCACGAATTTTCTGAATGAATTGTTGACATTGGTTTTTTTTTCTCGATCGGGCCATTCACCCGTTTTTCATTAAGAGGAGGAAAACCAAATCCAAATACAAACTATGCCGAGATGCCGAGGCGACATCGAAGGTCAAGAAAACAAAAAGCAAAACAAACAACATATCTTGCGGAATTAAACAAAGCGACTACATGATGACCAAATCCGGCTACCAAATCGAGGGACCAACAACCACTTAGGCCCGGCGGAGGCATCGACGCGACGCTTCTTGCCCGAAGAAGGAATGCCTCCATGCCCTCGCATGTTGACCCAGCCAAGAGGCCCGGTGAAGGCGATGCGGAGCTCGTCAAAGAGCGGCATCCTCATGTTCGGCCGACGTCCATCCCGTCTTCTTCGGCATGACCCTCCTAACGGGGCCTCGGGTTCCCGGTGTCTGAACCCACTCTTTGTGGCGAGCGCGCTGCGCCCGGAATTGCGGAGAATCTTGGCGAGCGCGCGTCTTCCTCAACACCGAGTGGTGGAGAGAATGGAAGGCTCAAGCGGTCTCTTGAAAGCGGCGACGAACTCGTCGGACCGTTGGCACGCACAGGGGCTCATTGAGTGCGCGAAGTGGGGGTCGTGTCGGTGCGCTTCCCAAGCAACCCTCGCCGGGCACCGGAGCGGGCGACGGTCGGGTGATGCACAAGGGCGCTCCGGCAAGGAAGAGCCTCAAGCCGGCATTTGGGACCTCCACGACCATGGGCCTCGCAGCGACCACCGCCTCCTCGAGGCACATGGGGTCCCAACGCTCGGGGGTCGGCACGGCCGCGAGCTCAACGACGATGGGGTCTTCACGGCCACCAAAGATTAGGTTCCGGGAGGTCAAACCCGACCTCGGGTTGTGTGCGCCACGACGAGGGAGGCCGTGGGCTCAAAGAGCATCGGGTCGACCCTAATCGGGAGGAAGCACTGCATCCTCGTCCGATCTGGCGTGAGGGGGGGAGGCCACAGGAAGCCACCTGTCGGGCCCCACCCCAACCCATCGGCGGCGCTTTGCAGGTGCCGGCATCGGCCTCCCGTGGCGGTGTCGGTGACGCGGATGGGGCCGTCACCTCCAGTCGGGCCGGCGGGGCTGGGAGGTGCAGCCCAAAGCGAACGACGTGGGACGAGCGGCCCGCGAGGCCGTGCAGCTGCGCCCGGCCTCGACGCCCGGCACCTTCATCGGCAGCGACGCGCCCGATGTCCCTCACGGTAGCAGCAGTAGCAGCGTGGACGGGAAGGTGCAGAGTGCATGCACATGCTCGTTGGAGAGGCAGTTGAAGCATCGGCCGACAAGCGCCCGGCGGGACCGGCCGGCGGCGGTGCGGGCGATGGCAGGCCGGTGCCTGCGGCTGCCGCTGATGGTGGATCTCATGCCGGGCGATGAGGGCGAGGCGAGGCGCGGTGGCGGCGACGCCTACGCCTCTGCACTAGCGTGAAGCCATCATCATCGACCGGGCGGAATGCACCGGCGGCGGCGGCGGAGGGGCCGGCTCACGCTGGCGACCGAGGCGACGGTGTGCAGAGACACGCGTGACCGGCTGCGTGCCGAGCCGCAGGCGTGCCGGCACCTTGGAGGCACACATATTGTAGTGATGATGGAAATGCATTATCTCTAGAAAGAAAACTGATTTTACGGAATTCCTTAACTGATTCATGTGTAATTTTATATGACTCCATTGAAAGAAAGTCTCGCGTTCAAACGGATGTAAACCACACAGTCGAAGTTCACGGACGAATACCCTGTTTCGCGCTTTCAACAGTGACGTTCCTTGAATTCGCAGGAGGTTCCCGATGCTATTGGTGGGCTGGAACACCTGGAAGAACTCCGCCTCGCTTCCAACGACTTGGTTTCTCTCCCAGACTCCATTGGCCTCCTCTCCAACCTCAAGATCCTCGACGTCTCCGGCAACAGGCTGAGGGTTCTGCCGGACACCATCTCGAAATGCAGGTGACAGACAGCCAGTAACCAACCATTCCATTTCTTCTTTTTCCAGCAAGAAACGCTCGATCGTTCTAATGGACCTCCCACTCGGAGCTTCAGATCGCTGGTGGAGCTGGACGCGAACTACAACGCCCTGGTGTACCTCCCGACAGGCATCGGGCACGAGCTGGTGCACCTGCAGACGCTGCGCGTGCACCTCAACAAGCTGCGCTCCCTGCCGTCGTCGGTCTGCGAGATGCGATCGCTGCGCCTCCTGGACGCGCACTTCAACGAGCTCCACGGCCTACCGGCCGCCATCGGCCAGCTGTCCGCGCTGGAGACGCTGGACCTGAGCAGCAACTTCAGCGACATGCGGGACCTGCCGCCATCGATCGGCGACCTAGCGGGCCTGCGCGAGCTGGACCTGAGCAACAACCAGATCCATGCGCTGCCTGACTGCTTCGGCCGGCTTGACAAGCTGGAGAGGCTCCGCCTGGACCAGAACCCGCTCGCCGTGCCGCCCCCCGAGGTTGTCGCCGAGGGCGTCGTCGCGGTGAACGAGTACATGGCGAGGCGGTGGGCCGAGGCCGTCGCCGAGGAGGAGCGGCGGCGCGCGATCGCGGCCGCCGCGGTGGAGAGCCCCAGGGTGTCCACGCCCAGGGAGTGGCTGACGCGGAGCGTGTCGTCGCTGAGCACCTGGGCGGTCAAGGTTGTCGCGCAGGACAAGGTGGAGGACGAGGACGAGTTCCTGCAGCAGCAGTTCTGAAGGTCGAGCTGCCACCACCATCGCCCGACCTGGCCGCTCAAATGACAGCGGTTGTTTATTTGACAATACCCAAGGCGAGTACGACGCAGGAATCAGGATGATCAGACCTCATTCTCATTTGATTGCTTTTCAAATTTCATTCTTATATTATATTTGTCTCGAAATTGAAACTACTTTATAGGTTTAGGTGATTACTTTTCAAATTTCAATGCTTATCTCTCTCTTGAAATTGTAACAAATTAACCGGTTTAAACGGGATCTTGTGAATTGTACTATTGTAGCACTTCCACGAAATGTTACGAATTTTGTTAATCCAGAGATGGCTGTTTCGTGGGCTGCTCAGTCAAGACTTGTTTACGTACTGGATACAAATGCTCCACAGACACGATTTACTGGAGCTGACCGAAGCAACAGGCCAAACTTACGTTATTACAAGGATGAGAGCGCAAGCATCAATCATTGATCCACGCATCATAATAGATAGATAGATAGATTCACATATCAGCAACAGTAGGCACGACAGCCAGTCCATACAAGCAGAAGCAGTATACCTGGGGCATGCCAAGGTTACTGCTGAGGCGCACACGCGCACATACTAGAGTTCATAGACACAACCACGGCAGATACATAAAGAAACATAGCACGAAGAGTTCACCATAAGCAAGCACTGAGACGCACTAGGGCTGCACCACAGCGGCACAGCCATCTCATTATTTGCCCATATATACTTAGGTCTAGATAGCGATGTGCACACGGCACACTGGCACACGATCTTCACTTGTCCTTCTTCTCCCTGGCAATGAGGTCCATCACAGCTCGCTTGATGCTTCCTCCATTCTTGGCAAGCAGCTCCTTGTTCACCTCTGTGTCATCAAATCCCTAAGAACATACGACAACAAATCATGAAGCTTGTAGCACTTTGCTGGAACTATACAGAATAAGGCAGAGGCTCATGTCTTACCATCTCTTCAAGCTCTGCAAGGAGTGGATCCCATTCATTGACGCCACATAGTTCATCAACAGACTGCTCCAGGTTGTAATTGTTCTGCCTAAGGATTTCCTTGTTGAGATCAATCTGCCTAAAACCCATTTCCTCCAGCTCCCTCAGCAACTTCTCCTCATTATGAACATCCGAGTCAGACAGCTCGGGTACCACAGCACTACCAGGTGGAGGCACAGGCACAGCCCCAGACACAGACACAGGGGCAATTGCAGGAGAAGACACTGGAGCTGAAATTGGTATATTTGACACAGGGGCAATTGCAGGAGAAGACACTGGAGCTGAAATTGGTATATTTGTAGGCAGGACAGGCATAGCAGGTGATGGTGTATGAGTAGTTGTTGGCATGGGCACATAAACAGAGGGCACAAAAGCAGCAGCAGATGTCCTGGGCATGGTAACATCACCTGTTGGCTTTGCAGGAGCTGCTGCAGACAAAGAGGTAACCGACGAGGCAGGCAGAGATTTCTTGGGCTCAGAAACATCAGCTGAACAGAAATGGAACTCTTTTGTGCGTTTGGCATGTGCGCCAAGGGCCGAATCAACAGGTTCAATGTTCACATCAATTAAATTGGTTGTGTTTGCACTGTTGTTCTCTGGAGGCAGGTTCAGGTTAATAGCAGCATTCCTGTTATTGTCATTAACAAAAGAAGGGTCTTCCACCTACAGATACAGTTGCAGTTCAGAACATCATGCGACATAAGGAAATTATCAGAGAGTAAACAACCATATATTAGATACCAGTGGGGGTAACAACCTGGATATGAACCCAAACACGCTGACCAAATTTCTGACCAGAAGGTGAAGCCAACCTCCAGTAAGAAATGTACCTCCCTGGCCTTGTAGGTGCCACAAAATCAACAGCAACATCAATCTCTTTGTCCACGGGAAAGCCATCCACAGGAATCTGCACCCAAAAAAAGCAATGAATATGTAGAATTTCTTCCATTTCTACAACTTGCAGTCTAATTTGCAACCGAAACAGCAAGCATATGTATATATCTGTGTGTGTAAAAGCAATGAATATGTAGAGCTACCTCTAATGGAGCAGATGTCTGCAATGCAAACTGATCTCCACCAACCCAGATAACCCGTGTGCCGAGTGGCCACACAACAGACCCATTGTTATGCATGCGCCAAATCTTGGTGAACGGGGTAGAAGGTGTCATCAGTGTTCCATCTAGGACAGTTACATCCAAAATGAAGCGACTTTCAAATTTCTCCCTTTTTGACTTCATTAGAACCCTTGGGTGGTGCACCTTTCGGCTCTTTAAGGAAAAAGAAAAAACAAATCAGTTATTCCGATGATGAACTTTCATACGAAAGAGTAATACATGAAGAACGAGATGAGGTACCACCATATGAGGATCTCTGAGCCTGTGGGGTAAAATAGGTTTGTCTATTCTGATGTACTCTGTTCCATTTCTTCCATTTCCCATGCGTTGGAAACAGGAATCACATAAATCATAGTCTTCCTTCCTGTAGGCCAAATAAGGAAGAGCGTCAAAGCTAAAATCATCAAATACAGCTAACAAAATAGTAAAGTAGAATGGCCTTACACATTGGATTTATATCGCGGACCAACAATTGGTTGCACTCCACAACCATCACACTGAATCCATCTATGCAGACTAGGTTGTGCTGAGTTCTCCATGCTACCAGCAAGATCTCCGTATGGATGTCCAGAAGACAAGAGGCGACCTGGATAAGGAAAATGTGGAGAAGGTCCATAGCCTGGGGGTGGCACTGCTGGAGGAAGTGGCACATAGGGCATTTTGTACATTGGAATGCGCCATCTAGAATCATCACTAGTGGCTTTTGCATTGTCTTCATTTTGCCATGGATGTGCAATTCTCCGTGGTCCTCGAGACAATTCTGAAATGTGTGGAGGTGGCGGAGGTGGGGCATGCATACGTGGAGAGTAAGGGGCAGGTTGGGTAACTGAGGACATAACAGATTTGCCCTTACTTTGAGCATCAGTCTTCCCTTTGCAAACAGATTTGTCAACTGAATTACAGGGGAACAGCAACTCCTCAACAGATGGGTACATTGATGGCTGTTGAACTTGGGAAGCTCCAGCATTAGGAACAGGTGCAGCAGCCTCCTTTAACACAGCCTTAAGACCCAAATTTGGCATAACTTTGGGCTCATTTTTATCTACAGCGGAACAGGCGCCTGTGTCTGTGCCACACCACTGGAAGAGCTAGATGACCCCTCAGCATGCACATCAGATGGCCCATTGCCATTATTGTTTGGTACCATCAGTTGTGCAAAAGGCTTCATGAGCTCAGCTAATGGTGGTGGTGCTGCATCAAGTATTTCATGAGAAAGTTTTGCAAGGGCATCAGGTATGGGCTCTGGGATAGACTTCATTGCTTCGCCAATAGCTGATTTTTTATATGAGCCAGACTATCTTCCTGGACAGGCTTCAAACCTTCAATAGCTGACATTATCTGGGATAGTGGATCCCGAGCAGTGGGTTTCACAGGTGCTGAGATACCTTCTTCATCGGTTGGTTGTTTTTCTTCAGTTGAACAGTAATCCTCAGAGGGTTTAATTTCTGGCCGCAGAGCTGCATCCCGCAAGTCATCATCATCATCTAGCATGACAATATCGCCATCCTCATCGGTGTAAGTCAGAATGAAGTCGGCATCAGGACTGAACTTGAAGGCAGTAGCTATCTTTGCCCCGCAGAGCCGGTAAATTCATGTCAAAATGATTCCCACTGACACAAGCACAAAACCTTTTGAGCGTATCACCATATTTGACCTAACATATCAAAAAGAGAAACATCCAATAAGTTGCAATCAAAATAGACTCATATATACAGACATGGGACTTAATAAAAAGATGACTATCATTTCACAAACAGTAATAGTAGCAGTAATAATAAATAAATTAATAATAATAACAGAAGATAACATCAAAACAGTGCGAATTAACCTAAGAAAGAATATAAATCATAGGTAAGTTGTGGACATAAAAGCATGTTTTGGGACCTATGCTCTTAGCACATATGAAGTCTTTAGGCCCAAGCAAGCCACGGTAGACTAAGCCCTTAGTGGGAACAGAAATTAGTTAGGATAGACCAAGTCATGTAGGAAGTAGGAACATAGCTCTAATCAGATATTTCAAAACACAAAAAGAACAATTGTTAAGAATAATCTAGATAAACATATACTCCCTCTATTCAAAATTATAAGACGTCTTTTGATATGCACTAAGAAATACACTAGATACATAGTAAAACCAATGTATCCAAAGAAGCCACCAAAACGTCTTATAGTTTGGGTTGGAGGGAGTAAAACTGCAGGGCTAGCAAGCTTAGAAGGGTATGGAAACGAATGACAGTTAGCAAGCCTAGGACTTGTTTGGGCGCCACTCATATCCACCTCAACCCTAGCCCTGCAGTTAGCAAGCTTTAGGTAGAGATCCAAATTCTTGTAGAAACGTTTTGGATCCAGATTCTCTCTAAGAAACATTTGAGATGAGTAATCAGAATCACTTTACGAGATTGTTTGGCTGGCGGGCTGAATTATTATTTTTTCATAAAAAAATATAACTGAAATTATTATTTTTGTGGTAACAACAAATTAAATACAACTCATTTTTACTTGTTCAACTTTAAAAAGATTAACTGAAAAAATACAGTTCCTCATAAAAAGGGGGCAAGAATCTCCAAAACCCATGCTTTTCTAGAGAAATGGATCCAATTCTGGAATCCAAACAACTGCTTTGTTTAAGTTCTCCACCACGTGGGTTGAAGTAAATATATGTGCATCCAAAGTTCCAAACAAGCACTTCAATGGTCAAATCATACAGGCGAAACCATTTTGTCCAACTGAAGGACATGAAAGCTTACTATAAGATATGACAAAGGACATGAAAGCTTACTATAACATATGATGCACGATAGTCAACAGAATCACACGGGCACAAGCAAATATATCGAGCAACCAAAGTGTTTAACAAGCATACATAGGGCTGGGAAGTAGTGAGCAACGCTATTCAACCTTATTATTTCGAAACAATTACATGACCAGAATCTCATATAAACATAAGAAAAGAAACAAGTGCTGCAAATTGTTACTTCGTAATAACAAACCTAAGGGTCCCTTATGCCTAAAACTTTCTTAAAATCTATCATTTCTCGTGCAGTCATGCTTAAGTCCACAAAAAGCACACACAGAAACTAAACAAGCATGCAAACACACCTATAAATTAGAAGATCTACACATGAATCTTTGTTAGAAAGTAAACAGATCTCGTTCTAAATAATACACGACTTGAACTTGCCCAAAAGATTTATTTTTTTCTTGCTATTTTAAATAAAAGCCCAAAGAGGGGATCTCATCTGCAACAGTCTGATGACCAAGCAGGAGCAAATTTGATAAGGACAATACCCTAAGCGTTAAAAAATAGATATAGGTGCATCCTCACGATTTTTTTATTATTAAAACGCGACAGAAGGAGACCCAATCTCCATCATGGTCTCACACCACCATCATCTTCACGGATAAACCATATACAGACCAAAATACGTGTTCACCAAGGGCCCTCCTAAATCTACTCCCCGAGAAGATAAAGAGCCTACACAAACAAACAAATCGCAAAACCCTAGAACCGCCCTATACCACACCAATAGTACAGATAACCCCTCTTCCCGTGGATCAAAACTCGAATCCGCACTACTCCTTCCGCCGATTGACGATTCAACACAGAAACCCCCAACCCCCCATCTCCCCAAATCGATCAAACCCTACAAGTTACATACACCTAAGGCGGTTTCCCGCACCTCTCGCTCCAGTACCGAGTACTGTCCAGCGTCCACATATCACAAAGGTACAAAGTACGAAAACACGAGTTTTTTTTTTTTTCGGTCGGATGCCTCACCTTGAAGGTGACGTCCCACGCCTCGGCCTGCGGGCCAAAGGGGAAGAACGTCGGCGCAGCCGGCGAGCTCCGGTCAGACATCGCGGCGGGGCGGGGTCCCCGCGGGAGCCGGGAGGACGAAGCGGCGGCGATCGGGCCGAACCCTAGCGGAGTCAGTCGGCGATCGATTCGGGGAAACTCTACGAGGGGGAGGAGGGAGGAGGAGGAGGGACGGAGTCCGTCGGGAGAGCGGGCTGCGTAGCCGTGAGCCGCAGCTGTGGTGGTGGTGGTGGTGGCGAGTGTCGAAGCGGGGGCAACGCCGGGACACCGGAGGCCCTCTTTATCACGCCTCGTTTCGTTTGCTTCCACGCGAAGAGATACCTCTAGCTCTCTCCCTAGGCGGTGCGGGCGGATGGGGCCCGCACGTCAGTGGCTGAACCACCGCTCGCTTTCCCCGGGTCCAGGGGCCTGCCCGTGAATTTCGAATCTGCTGGGGGTTCCAATTCAGCTAGCTTGTCTTTATGGGACCCGTACGTGGGCCACGATGTCAGTGACGGTACATGTGGATAAGGCCGTGGAAAAGAAAACTCCTGTTGATCCTGGAGCGAGGATGATCCTGCATCTTCTTTGGGCGCAAGTCGGGACCTCCTCCTCGCCCGCTGGACCGACCGCGTGCGGGCGTTGCCTACGACCCACTGGCGAGTGGGGCCTATCTGGTCGGTAGTGGGTCGCCGTGCCGTTGGGGAGACAAGAGGCTAATTTATTGGCGTGACTGGACGATGCGTGCGTGTCACTGTCAGAGCCTCTTCTTGGCGTGCAAGAGCACGGCGAGTCGGCAGCTTGGGCTAAGGAATTGACCGGCGCCTCCAGGTCGCCGTCGACGACAAATATCATTTGCTCGTTAAAATAAGAAAAAAAAAAAACTTACAAAAATAACAAAGATATATTTATTTCATTAACTGTAAATCATTTTTTTTACAAAATAAGAGAAAGTATTATGAGTCAGCCGTATATGTCACATTTAGCCTATTTGTTTAACAAAGCTGGTTGAGAGTTGTCGCGATGCCTTTGAGCTTGGTGGTTGGTTTGTTATTTACGGTCTTGATTTATTGTGAGAGAAAAATATGGTATGGGTTGAAGGGTTGGACAGGTCGCCGATGTTGATTTGGCGTGAGAAAAAAAACACGGAGATTCTTGAGCGAATAAGAGAGGAAGGTGGCGGTCCAGTCGTTCATCTACCACTGGTTGGGAACTTGCATGTCAGGCATTTAGCCCGGCGAAGATTATAGCGCCGGCTCATTCTCTCCATTCTCTCTATGCCACGTCATGCTTTTTTTTTTTTTTTCCCCATGTGGCCTTTAGCGGCTCCATCAACCTATAATAAATTGGAAAAAGTCAGGATTCCCCCCCAATTTGTGTCGCGAAAGTTCACTTTTCCTCCCTTAGCGTTAAAACCCGGACAAATCACATCCCTCAACTTTTCAAACCATGCAAATTACCTCCCTCGAGTGGTTTTGAGGGGTATTATTCTTCTGATAACAATGATCCGCCTTTTTTTAAAAAAAAATTCGGTTGTATCTTTAAAAATCATAGTAAATCCGCGAGAAAAATCATAAAATAGAAAATTTAAGTTTGTTAGACTCCACATGAGTAGATCTACACATTGAATATATAATATGGTATGCTTTAGTCCAAAAACATAATTATAGAAGTTGCAACTACGAATTATTTCAATAAATTACACAAAAGTATAGATCTAAAGTTACAATAAAAAATTTTGTACTTGAAGCATATCGTATTATATATTCTTTGTGTAGACATGCACATGTGGAGTATAAAAAAATAGATTTTCTATTTTATGATTTTTTGTGATTTACTATGATTTTTTAAAGATTCGGCCAAATAAATATAAAAAAACAAAAATTTTGTACTAAATAATATCATATTATATATTCAATGTGTAGATCTAATCATGTGGAGTCTAACAAAATTGAATTTTTCATTTTATGATTTTTACGTGATTTACTATGATTTTTCAAAGATTCAACCGAATTTTTTTAAAAAAAAAAAGGCAAACCGCTGTTACTGTAGCAATACCGCCCTCAAAACCGCTCGAGGGAGGTAATTTGCATGGTTTGAAAAGTTGAGGGAGGTGATTCTCTCCGGTTTTGACGTCGAGGGAGAAAAATTTTTTTCCCCATGTGGCCTGATAGTTGGGGAACAAATTCAAGGGACTTTTTCCTAATAAATTCGGCCTAGGAAGGAAATGGAAAGGCATTAATCGGCCCACCTAAGGAACGGCACTAGGCCCAAAGATGATGCGGCCCAGTATCATCAGCTAGTGCTGCTCGCGCAGTCCTCTCCCGCTCCATGGATCCACCGCAACAGTCGGCGGCCGCCGGCCGCAAGCGCCGCCGTCGAGGAGGCGTCCGGAATCGCAAAGGCTTTCCTCCCAGAAGGGGCTTTCTCCAGCGGCTGCGCCTCCAATGCCGGCCTCCCCACCGGTCAAGCGGTGGCGCAAGGACGTCGCTGGCCAGGCCGCCGCTATGCCGAGGAGAGGCAACAATTCGAACCTACTCGACAAGGTAATCTATCTTACCCGGATGACCGGATTGGATCCTGGAGGGACTGTTCAGTGGTGCAGTAGAGGGTTTGGGGTGCAAACATATCGAATCTCTTGGCTGCTTATTGGGGGCAAAAGTCTATGTATGTGACGCCAGTGTTAACAAGTGTGCTTTATGTGATGATTAATGTATTAGTGTTTTTATATAGTGTAATATATATTATGGCCACTTATGTGGCATTGTGCTGAATCTGCTGACAGTACTTTTGCATCTCTGATTATGATAAGCCGCATAGAAAACACAAAGCTAAATGAACTAAATCCCCATGCTCTGTGCATTGCTGTATCTCAGTGCGTTACTCCAACTCGCACAAAAATTCGCAGTTGGTGTTCATTTCGTCCTACTTGATAAATTTAGCAAACCGTGAATTCTTGATGGCGGGTGTTGTTGAACACTTAAACCTGACTTGCATCTATATGGCTTCATTGTTTTTTGTGAACTAATTAATCTGTTTGTTGTTTGGTCACATCTTAGATGCGTGCAAGGTTATCTGGTGGCCATTTCAGAATGTTAAACGAGAAGCTATACACTTGCAGGTTCGCATTCTACACATCACACTTCTTTTTTATTTTATTTTTTATGTTGATTGGATTGAATGCTATACTTTCTGTGATTGCATATGACAATCATTAATTGTTAGACAATACATACATGGTTGTCCCCTTAGCTCCTATTCTCTGTACAAATACTGATAGTTCATGATAGTGATATTGTCTCTCATGACCTACTTTCTGTGATTTGATCATGCTAACAATTTCCCTATGAGACTTTATATGCTGGTTGCCTTATCATTAGTAAAACATACTGTGATACTGCACTGAATTACTAAAAGGTATGTTTGACCCTGGAATCCATAGACAACAGAGCTTCACTTTTTTTATGTTTCATTCACATTTTCACACACACATATATTCTTTATCTTTCTCAGTGGTGGGGATGCTTTTGACTACTTCAAAAATGACCCTACTCTTTTTGATGTGGTATGTTATTATTTTATTATTTCTTGCTTTAATACCAGTATATCTGCTAATACTAAAAGAAAGATTTCATCTTGCCATCACATTTTTTCCCTCGAATATGCAGGAGTTGCGTATCATTGCATTAAGAAGAAAAGGAGTATACAACACACTCACCACACACAGACACACCACCCCTCAGCTAGGAAAATAGTATGGTATGTGCCTTTGAATGAATAAACAAATGAACCTGCCAAACACTAAATGGGCCAGCCAATTATCTGGCATCGGCCTCCAAATGGGGCTAACCTCTAGCGTCTGAGAGGTGTGCCCCACTGTTGAAAAATGCTAAGGATATTCCTGTTGAACACATAGTCGTTGTGGTGCTTCCACAAAGTCCATGCCACCAAGGTTAGCAAAGTGTTGAGACCTCCTTTTATGTCCCTGGACACCAAGGCAACAATCCGCAACCACCAGCCATAGAACTCCTTGTCTACAGGGATAGGTGAAAAATGCAGCAAACCATAACAACGGAATAGGAGTTACCTGGAGAAGAAGCAACCTGATAGGATATCATGGATTGTCTTGGGCTCTTGCTCACAGAGAGGACAACGGTCGGGGTGAGGCAAACCCTGGTGGGCCAATCTATCAGTTGTCTAGCACCTATGTACAAACAACCAAATGAAGAATTGACACCTCCTAGGAGCCCAAGTCTTCCAAATAAGTTCCCATAGCTCAAAATAAACCACCCCGATAAAAACCCAACTATGCTGAGTATTGTCTAGAGTTTGTAAAGCGCCATCTTTGGTCATCGGTGTGTTTAGCTGAAGCATTGTTTCTACCTAACAAAGGATTAGGCTTTGTGTGGATGTGTTGTGCATAATTAACCATGAGGTTATGTGCTTGAATTCGCGTTTCTCTCTTTTAGTATCATACAGGATATCAAGAGCAGATGTCACACTGGCCTGAGCAGCCAGTGAATGTAATAATCAATTGGTTGAAGAGTCACAATGCCTCATGGGCTGTTGCTGATTTTGGCTGTGGTAAGACTAATCTTACTATCCTGTAGCTGATAGTTCTTACAATTTTCCTCCTTGTCCCATTTTTTATTTCCCTGGCACAATTATGAGAATACTATTCATATTTCCCAGGTAATGCAGCAGCCGCAAAAAAATGTGAAGAACAAGGTTTTCTCCATTGATCTTGTTTCAGATGATCCTTCAGTGATTGCTTGTGATATGGCTCATGTAAGCACTTGCTGTAAGCAGCATAATACATTTCTTATGCTTTGCATTGTTAACTATCTGTCCTTTATTTGGTTTGCTAAATGTTTTCCTGATTGTTCTTTGCCATTCTTGGTAATGGTTGAGAACAACATCGTGGGGGATTTGTTGCATGAGCAACAATAGTCCATATTTTGACAATATTTTGGTACAAGACCATGTCAGCTTTACTTATTTTCTACAAACCTGCAGAGTTGCAGTTCAACAGTTTATCTACCATTGTATTATGTTTTTACTTGAATAAAAAATTTCTAGAACTATATTCCCTTGATGTTTGATGTTAATATTCTATTTTATTTTTTTTGGTTAAAGCATCTTAATTGAACATTTAATTTTGATGGATAAGTCAAGGGTAACATAGCTAAGATAATGTAGTTTCTTTGAGGTGAGATGCATAGATTGAGCAAAAACTTTGTTTATGTATTCTTTAATATGACATAATTGCATCAGTGTCGCATTCACTAACTTATAAGAAATTGAAGTGTCAGATGACCAAGCTCGAACAATTAATCACTTATTTGTTGATGAATATATCTTGTAGGTTTTAGTCTTCGCTTTATCAAATGAGTCCCCCCCCCCCACCCCACCCCACCACCACCACCACCAGACACACACACACACACACACCCAAAAAAAAATATCCTAAACAACATCCAATATTTTCTCATAAACCTAGTGTTGAATTAATTTTAAGACATATGACTCTATTAGAAAAGTCTGTCCAAAGGGATCTCCAGTTCTTCCATTATATATTCTACCTTTTTTTCCAGGATGAACTGGAAAAAGGTAGAATATAATGGGCACTGAATCTTGACTAGTGTGCAAATCACTAATTGAATTAAGCTTCTTCCTTTTTTTTTTGGCATCTCTGCAGACTCCATTGGAACCATCCTCTATAGATGTTGCAATATTTTGTCTTTCTTTGATGGGAATCAACTATCCAAGTTACTTAGAGGAAGCAAATAGGGTTCTCAAGCCAAGGTTTGCTTAACCCTGCAAAGGGATGCCTTTTGTTTTCTTTACTTATAGATTTATTTACGCAGTGCTTGGCTTGTTATTGCTGGAGTGCAAAGTAGGCTAGACCCACAGTGGAGGTGCTAATCCTGAGAAGTTTTCTAAAGCCATTATCCAGCTTGGCTTTTCGGTTGTTTCAAAGGTTTGTATGTTTTTCAGCAGAGTTCTTTATTTGAATTATTATTACGATGTAGTTGTATACAATAGCGCCTGCAAGTACTGAAACATGTGGTGCTTACTAGCATTGGTTCCCTATGTTCTCAATCAATTTACTTCCCATTCTCCAGAATTGTATATAGAAGATCGACCATATGGCCTGTTGTGGATGCCTTCCTGGTTCCACAATATTGGTGATGCAAGAAGCACATTAGGGATCAAATAGGCATGTTTGCAGCATCTCTAAGAGTCTTTATTAAACTCACTCTCTAAATCATCATTTGGAGAGCCATTTGAATAAAAACCAATCTCTATGTCTTTCCACCCTCCAACAACTTCGCTATATCTTGTATGCTCTGCAAAGAGCGAGCCCCCTTACTGTCTTTAGCTAGTGGAAAATCCAGAATAGAGGATAGCTATAGTTGGATATCTAATTAAATAAGTTGTTGGAGGGTCTTTTTCACCAAAAAAATCTCTATTCCCATCCATTATGAAGGGTATAAAGAGGCTTTTTGGAGTTGCTCTTAGAGATAGAGTTGGATTGGAAGTTAACTAATTGTTAGGAGATTAGTTAGCCTCGGTTTACTAGGTTAGTTGAGATTGGTTGTAATGCTTGAATATGTTTTAGTGGCCTAATGGTCCAACCCTATATTTGTGAAGGATGGCTGATTAGGAAAATCAAGCAAGACTTAATTTATTTGACATAATTCTCTAGAGCCTCCTTGAGAGGACAAACACGCTCCTCTCCGCCTGCCCCTTGCTCAACGTTTCCACCTACTACCTATTTAAAAATCATTGATGGCCTAATAAAGAGCACCTCAAATGCTTTTGCCTGTGAATTTCTTCAATTTGATATGAAAAATTTTTATATCTATTTGCCTGTGAATTTCTTCAATTTGGTATGAAAAAATTTTATATCTTACTTGCATGATCCATTTCTTTCCATTCATTGTTGTCTCCTGGTTTATATTTTTTGTTATGGTTTGTGTGTTGTGTGTAGTGCAGTAAATACCATGTGGCAGGCTTAATTACATTGTGTCATCACGGACATTATGTCCTGTAGAATGAAAATAGCTGGGTTACCTACATATATGGTGGCGCTGATTGAGTATTAGATTATGTCTCTGGGAGCTTTGCTCCTTGCATCATTGCAATACACGGAGAACTAATCAGTTTGTTAACTACTATTTGTGGAGTTGGTATGCAATGCTGGTTTGTGAAACATTTGCTTTGATTTGCGATTGCCATGTTTTACATGTGAACCTCTGTAATGGGCTCGAAGTTTGTTCAGTCCCTTCCATTCTGGCACCTTCATAATTTCTGATATACATTTTTTTTATTGATGACGAAAAGATCACACCTCATTTGCTTGATAATAGATGATTCTGATGATACTTTCTAATTGGCTGTTGGTATCGTTTCTGCAGGACGTGAAAAATAAAATGTTCATTCTGTTCTACTTCAGAAAAGGTTAGTTTCACTTGTTGCTACCTTAACTACCTAGATCACTTGGCCTTCCTGCTGAGTTCAGTGGCTTACCATGCCCCTGCAGGAAAAAAAAAGGTGGCAAAGAGCATCGATTGGCCCCAGTTGAAACCGTGCTTGTACAAGTTGTTATGAGCTGATTGTCTATCCACTAGTAATACTGTAGTTGTTGTAGAGCCTTTTAAAAGTTTGATCAAGCTGAAGTGCCTTGTCTAGATTAGGTCCCTGTATGGCGTATCTGTATACCAGGCTATTCCATTCTTTTCCACATTAGCTGCGTCTTTTGAGTATTGGGCCTTACAAGAAAAGATAAGTTAGGGGCTAGGGGACAATGCGTTGTATGGAAGCACATCATATATAATTCAATCTAATCTTTGACATGCTTCAAATTTTGTGTATGGTCCATGGTACGAACATCTGGGCCATTTTAATTTTTCAATCTGGAATTCTGAAATCAGCTTGAAAGAAAAGATGTGCTTCGGAAATCCTAGAAACCAGTTCAAAGTTTAACTAAATCCCCACAGCTTTTCTAATTTCTAGGAAAGATGAGGCTAGTGTCCAAACTTTCCTCCCTATATGTATATGTACAAGTATAATTGATTGAGGTGATTGCTGTAGAGCAGCTGCTGGAGACTAGAAAGGAAAACTATCAGAGCTCTGTGCAGTGATCGTCACTGCCACCTTTATTGGATTGTAGCTGGACACTGGCGCCCTACACCAGGTGCCCAGCCCTCCATCTTTGGGACCTTAAGCGTGACGAGCACCCACCAGGTTTGCCCACCCAGTCTTCCGTTCTGCACCCAAACCCTTGCTAATTGTATTTGGATCTGATCTGATTTGATCCAATTACAAGTGTAGTATACATGTATTGTGCCTACAAACTTTGATTTTTTTTTATTTTCCTTTTGCAAGAAAGTATTGGGTGTATACTGGGTATGCCTCCTAAATTAAGTTGTGTGCTTATTATACAAGCCGCCTATAAAACATGGCTCTTTTGGAAGGATCGCGTGGGCCAAGCATGTCTATCACCATCAGGAGTAGTTCTAGATCATGTGGATGATCTCCTCGTGATGCAATGGTGCATGCAATTTTTGTTTAAGTAATTGTTGGTTGACATGACCAAAAAAACAGCGGCTTAGTTTTAAATTGCTGCAGTTTTTGCGCGGACTGCATTCAAGCCACCCACTGGTTCAGTTTAGGTACCCCTGCATTTTCAGTGTTTATGGAATCTATTAGGCTTGTAGTACTTAAAATTCTAGTTCTCCGGTCATCTTTCTAGTTCTTCTCTTGATGCTCAGAGGTACTAACTATCATGGTGTCCTGTCAAAAAAAAAAAACTATCATGGTTTTTGCCTTTTCTACTAAAGTTGAGAACGCTTTCAGAGTAGATGTTGCCAAGTAAACAAGACCTAGCACACAGCCATTTCCTGTGTGGTTTCTTAACGTCTACAAGTTATTGTGTGTTTGACATATTCCACTTTTGGATGGTATTCAATCATTCCTATAAAGAGGGCCTCATGTACATATACCATCACTTGGAAATAGGTAATAAGTTTCAACCTTTGGCCCATATTTGATGAATTCTACCTTTTGGAAGTATCCAAATGTACCGACGTATTATGAACACCCCCAAATAACTTCTACAAGCAGAAACACAGCAATAGGAGGAACTTCTGCTGCTGCCACCAACAAATCTAGATCAGTGCCTTTCCCTGATCGCCGGTTGGCATATGGCTGTGGCGGCCCTCGATGGCGTCTAAAATTATAAACTAAAAGTATCCTGTAGATTTGACGATTCTGTTTTTTTTTTCTTTTTCTGAAATTATTGAAAGCGTGTTAGAAATATGTACCCACAGTTTTTATAATGAGGTATTCCACCATTTGTACCCACTGTTTACTTCTACGACCAATATTTTTTCAGAAAACTAGAATCCGTAGAATACACGCACCCAACTTAATTGTTATAATAAGGTGGTCTACTGCGTGCTAACCAACTTTGGAATACTTTCTGTCGGATTCTCAAAATCTCAGCCTTTTTACTTTTCTATCAAGTACTTTCTAAAATTTGATCTTTATTTAAGTTTCTAGTGGGACCCAGAACAGATACATCAAGGATGGAATCTGGGACTGCGTTCTACGGAGGGGAAGGTCCCTCCATCGATCCCAAGTGGCTTATCGATCCCAAGCTTCTCTTCGTTGGACCACACATCAGCGAGGGCGCACATGCAAAGGTCTATCAGGGGAAGTAAGGCTCATCTTTTTGATTCATCATCTGTTGATTTTTCTGATTCATTTTATCAATTTTCTCCTAATCGAGCACTTATTTGATGCTGGGATTGGCAGGTATAAGAACCAAAATGTTGCTATCAAGATCGTGCACAAAGGGGACACCCCTGAGGAGATGACCAGGAGGGAGGGGAGATTCTTGAGAGAGGTGAACATGCTGTCAAGGGTGCAGCACAAGAACGTCATCAAGGTCTACTTTTGCAGAGTCATGTTGATTCTTCTCAAGGAGATGAGCAAGAGGAAGAGGAGGTTTTTAATGCATTTGTCTATTGAAAACTATGCCTGCTTGTTTCACAGTTTATTGGGGCGGTGGTGACAGAGCTACTAGTGGGGGGCTCATTGCGCAAGTATTTGGTCAATCTCCGACCTAGGAGCCTTGAACCTCGTGTAGCAGTGGGGTTTGCATTGGACATTGCCCGAGCTATGGAATGCTTACATGCACATGGGATCATTCATCGTGATCTTAAGCCTCGTAAGACTTTTCGCGATCTGATCATTGCGTGCTAGGTGGATTTCTGCAAACTGTGGATGTACCTTTTCCTTTTCTCCTTGTTTACCATGTGGGTATATATCTTTATTACTTTCTTGGGGAAAAAAATAATCAACCTGCCATATCTACTTCCTTTTAACAGTTGATTAGAAAAATCTGTAGTTGAATATCAATCTTGTAATGGCATTCATGTCGACTAACTCAGGATGGAAATGTGCCTTGTAGTAACTTGCAGATGAGAAGTTTCTTCTCCTTGCAGTATTACATCCTATATATGATAACTGACATTATTTGTGTTCCTTATATGTTTTGTTTAATTTTATGTTAAATTTGCCATTAGATGTTATTAAGATTTTAGAATGTTATGTTATCATATTTCTTCTAAAAAAAATCTGTTTTCCCCAGATTTGGTGAATAATAAATTAGTGAATCCTTTAATTTTGTGGCATATTCTAATATATTGATTCACATATCAAGTTTTGTTTCCTGCTATGTGCGCCATCTTATTTTATACATTGTGATTATTCTTCATTTCTATTTCTGTTACCACTGTTCTCTTCAAAGATGAGGTTCATATGTTATGCAAATTGTCGGCATTGTACTCAATTTTGGCAACCTATGACATATACCATGGTTATCTAAGAACCTTTTGTCCCTTTCCTATTCTTTGTTGTAGCATTCTATAATTCTATGATGGATAATTAATAATTCATTAAGATTATTATCATGGTTCTGTATCTGTTAAAAACTGATTGTTACATTTGTAGACAGGGCTGCAGGTATGTGACAGTGTGAAGCTGCAGTGTTTCTTGTGATTATACATTTATACTGTATAATTTATCAAGTAACATAACATTCAGCTAAGATTTTGCTAGTTCATAACTATCTCAGCCTACTGTTGTTTCCTGTTCCAAATGCATCAAGAAATATAAAGTAGTCCTGAATGATTAGTCTTGACATAAGCATAGTTTGAAGATTTTAATTTTAATTTCAGTGCGATGCGGTCCTGTTCATCAATTGAGATTAGTATTGCCTGCTTTTCAGATTTTATATGTTCAATCCAACAATGTATTTTATTTATTATTTGGTTTATTGAAGCACTGGTGACATCTTGTGTACAGTTAGTTTATCATGAATTTCCTTGGCCTGTACATCTTTTGGGAGCTAATTTTTGGTCTCATGTCATCTTTTAAGGATGTGCCTGGCAGATATATATTCAGACTGTTGATCTTGAGTCCATGTTTTTTTTCCATCACTTTGTGCAGAGAATTTGTTGCTGACTGCAGACCAGAGAACAGTAAAACTTGTTGGTCTTGGTTTAGCCAGAGAAGAGACATTAACAGAGATGATGACTGCTGAGACAGGAACATATCGTTGGATGGCTCCAGAGGTTTTTACTGGCATTCATATTTCTCTGTTTATGAATCCTTAATTTTCTGTGTTATTATTATTAATAATAATGTATCCTGGAATATCCCAACAGTTGTACAGCACAGTAACATTGAGGCATGGAGAAAAGAAGCATTACAAGTTTACAACCATAAAGTAGATGTCTACAGCTTCGCAAGAATTGTGTTGTGGGAACTCCTCCACAATAAACTGCCCTTTGAGGGAATGTCTAATCTTCAAGCTGCGTATGCTGCTGCTTTCAAGGTAACACCTGATACTCTAATAATGAGCCAATTATCCTGAAGAATTGTTGAGGGCATCCCTGGGTTATGTTTGCTTTGGTATGTTTATATGTACACATATCTTGCATGGTGTTTCGAATATGTTCCATCACATGAACTCTAATTTATTCTTACACCACTACATGTGTTTTGAAAGCATCATTTTCTGCAGAATATCAGACCCAGTGCTGATAACTTGCCTGAGGAATTATCAGAAATCCTAACATACTGCTGGAAGGAAGACCCAAACGACAGACCAGACTTCACACAGATAGTGCAAATGCTCCTACATTACCTATCCACCCTTTCACCACAAGAAACCTTGGCCCCTCGCTGCACATTCAGTTCAGAGAACACAATCCTTCCTCCAGAATCTCCTGGGACGAGCTCACTAATGGTTTCTCATGGCAACCTCGGCGACACGCCAAAGGGCAAGAAGGAAGACAAGCAAAGGGGCTTCTTTTTCTGCTTCAGTGAGTGCTATTAGCAGTTGTCTCTGACGCCCTGCGATTCAACAATGGTCAGTCGATCAAGTCTCGGCATCCATAATCCATACCCTGAAAAATGGAAGTGTTAATGTAATCAAACTGTTGTTTCTGCTAATCAGGTCTCCTGCATTGCTGACATGTTACATATCAGCAGGGTAAAACGGGTAATCTGTTGATTCCAGATAGTGATGATGGAAATAGCTTATCCCTGTATTTTCGTCGCACCATGGTGTAATGGAGTTACTAGAGCGAGACTAGAGATTGCCTGTCTCGCCCGCCATCTTATAGAAATAAATCGATAATTCCCATTTATCATTTTGCCTGTTGCAAAGGATACTGGAAGCTGTCAGTCCTGTGCAGCACTTTGTGTTCTTGTTCTGCTTCTGCAGTGTCTTGTGTTGGACGACAGGACTTTAGCCTGCATGATTTGTGTAGGAGAAACTGTTGCAGCAGCTGCTGCAGCGATGACAACCGATCAGGGCAGGACGGGACTCGTATCCCGTACTGCTTGTGTGCAGATGCAGCGGAAGAGCAGTCATCAGGCTAATATCATTCACGCAGTGGCTGCTGCCGCAACGCATAGACACAGCTCAGCAAATTCTGGGCCGTTTAGATGGCTAAAAACTTGCCAAAAGTACTGTTCGAACTCCTGTAAAGACTTGATGAAGACGTTTCGTTTGTTTGTGGTAAATATTATCTAACCATGGAGTAACTAAGCTTGATTTGTCTACCATGATATGCATCTAAACTGTGTAATTAGTAACTTTTTTTACCTACATTTAATCTTTCCGAATATGTCTTTTGGTGTATTTAATGTGATATGATGGAGAGAGTCTAAAAACTTGCAAATTTTTTGACAAGTTTTTTAGCCATCTAAACAAGGCCTACACAAATCTTGCAGCAATGGGAAGCGAGCAGACCAAATTGAGATCACTGAATGACATTAGCCTGGTCTTTCGCAGCAGTTGTGCTCGGCAATTTGGAAGCAGCTGCGGCAGCCGAATCAGAGAAGCTACAGTAGCTGAAACAGCAGTGCAAGCATGTCTCTAGAGCCGCTGTACACCGGTCCGTCCTCCTGCTGTCCTGAATGAGGATGCAGACTGGGGTCTCGCAACCGAAGCCATGCGCAACGGACACGACGGCATGATGCATTCATTGATGTGGCCGCGGGGATCGCGCCCTGCCTGTCCGATCGGGCTACTGTTGTTGTTGCTCTTGCATGCAGTCGACGAATTGTTCGGGGGAGTCCGTCCGGCCGGCCGGCCGGCCAGCCGGTGAGGTGATGGGCCGGGAGGCAGGGCAGGGACAGCGGCGGACAGGAGTCGTAGGCCGCCACAGGACGGAGGGACGGACACGGACGTGAAAGGGGTCACGTCTGTCTGCCCGCGCGGTGTGCGCCGCGTCGTCGACGCAGAGGCTCGCTCGAAGTCGAAGATCTGCGGTCAGGTCGCCCGGATCACGCGCGCTCCCCCTCCACGCTGCCTCTTGAATCGAATTCGCTACGCAGACGCAGACTATGACTAGCGCAAGCGTGATGCTGCTGTACTGTACCAATGTACGGTGTACGCATACCGCAGCGCACGTCCCCGAATGTGTACGTACTGTCCTGCACTACTGTAGTACTAGGTAGGATTAGAATCTATGTATAGTCAATGTACTGCACTCAACTCTTGTGGATGATAAAATCGCAGGGAGTTCGCAGCACCTTCCGCCTTCATGGCAGGGGATCCCAGGGGATCCCGGTCCCGGCAGGTGCGCCGCGCGCGTGCCGGTGCCGGTGGCGCGGCTCCGCTGCTCGCCATGCGTCAGTCGCCCTGTGAAGGTGAAGTTCCCTGATCCGACGCGATCTGCGGGTCGGTGAGCGTGCTGCTGCTGCGGCCTGCTGGCGTGGTTTCTCGAGCGGGGCCGGCGGCCGGGGGCAGTGCGCGTGTACGTTGGCCTGGCGCAGCATTTGTTGCGTCGTCCTCCCCGTTCCGGCTCGCGGCTGCCGCCGCGCTTCCCGGGAGAGGGCAGGGGGCGCATGGCAAGGCACGTCCTGTTGTGGGCGAACAGTGCGGCCAGCCTTTTCTGGCTGGTTTGCTCCCTCCCCGTTCGTCCGGCCGGCCGTCGTCCCCTTCACGTACGGAGCAGGCTGAGCAGCGGCGTGCGCACTGCGGGTCTGCGGAGGGACCAGCAACCAGGGGAATGCAGGTCGTCAGACGTCAGACCTCTGGTCGGTACAGAGCTGTAGGAACACCTCCTTTCCGGTGCATGTAATAGTAGTATTCAGTATATATAAAAGTTTATTAATATAAATATGTTATATTTACTTTTTTTAGATTAATATTTACTAGCAAAAGTGCTTTCGAACGCGTTGCCCGCGGGTCCAGGGTTCAGGTTCAGACTCTGTATTTTAGGAAGCAACTTCACTTAAGTTAAAATCATCATTTCAAATAAGCATTTGATTAAAATAGTTAGTCATAGTACAACTATAATACAATCTGCGGTGATCTCCACCTCTGCGGTGTCATTGTCGTGGCCGCCGCAGTAGATGGTGCCGACAGAGTCGCCTCCATCTCAAAGAGCCTCGTCGCGATGGGAGGTGCGATGGAAAGAAGTGCCCGCAGAGGATCGGAGAGGGTGCGAAAGACTTCGCTCGCGCGCGACCAACGAATCGGCGATCGGGCGTCTGATAGGAGAGACGAAGTTTGTGCGTATTTTTACGTGTAGGAACCCATATCCCGTGAAGGCACCAGTCGGCACGCCTTTTTTTTTTTCCTTTTTATTCTATTATATTAAGGAAGGCAGACATGTGTATATGCAAGGAAATTAAGGAGATCAGGTCAAATTGGGCACATAAGGAGATTATTCGTTTGGCTTGGTCAAAGAAAAGAAAGGTGTATTCGTACCGCTCGGTCAATTTTAAGTTGTATACGTACCGGACTCCTGATGCGGATAGGAAAAGGGTGAAAAAAGATTAGGTGGACCAAAATTTTGGTTGGACTGAAATTTCCTCGCTTTATTAGTAGGTGGTATAGATATTTACTTTGTGTTCGTTGTGGCAAAATATTTACTTTGTGTTATTAAATACGGAGTAGGTCAACTTCGTGGATAACCAATCCACACCTGTAATATATTTCACATATTGGCCGCGCACACTAATAAGAAAAACAAAAATAGCACACCTGAATTGGACCAAAGGCAAACAACCTAAAAACCTCCACGGGTCGTCAAAGCAAAACGGCAATAATGAAACCCGCGCGACAACGGTGACCACACGAGACCCGAACGGTCACATTCACCACACACCTTCCCGCCGACGTGTGGGCCTCGTGGGTGGCATAGAAGGCTCAGCTGACTGGCCCGTGGTTTAGATCACTCCTTTATGTCTCGTATGTACTGTGTACTCTGGGTCAAAAGAAAAATAAAGAGTTAAATGAGGTCTTTTAACTTATGCGGATGTTTCATACTCCCTCCGTCCCTTTTTAGATGTCATTTATGGGGTGCGTCTTGGAGTCAAACTTTTCATCTTTTGACTGTGTGTTTTGAAAAATACGTGCAATATTTATATCTCCAAATAAATTTATTAAAAAACTAGACTTAAAGATCTTTCCGATGATACTAATTACTTTACATAAATATTTATATATTTTAATATATAATTGCCGGAAGTTTGAAAACGTTGACTTCCGGGGCGCGAGAATGACATCTATTTAGGGACGGAGGAGTAGGTCCATCAACTCTAAAGGTTCTTTTTTTATCTGTGATGGCCGCACGAGAGGATGTTTGGCCTTTAATTGGATTGAATTTTAAAAGGTCACACGAGAGGATGTTTGGCCTTTAATTAGATTGAATTTTCAGGTTCACATATTTTTAAGTGGTTTAACGTTGGCATATACCCTCTCGTGTGACCCTTATATCTAACATACTTTCTACTTCCTCTCTGTCCTAGAATGTTAATCGTTTTATCCAGCGTGATTCACAAGGAAGTGGATAAATAACCTAATGCCCCTAGTGCATTCGTTGCTTATACAAACCAGAATTGATGTTATTTCTATGTGTGTGGTAGACAACCATACATACTTCATTAAACAAACTAGGTGAATGCCCCCGCACATTCTTTGAGGGAATTACAAATAACTTCAAAAAATTAGACTATTTTTGTCTATAGTTATATAAATGAAACTAACTTAAATTAATTTTGTGCATGTTGGTGGATGAAGAGAAACTATCGTAATTATATATGCTAGTTAGATATAATTACAAGTTCTAGTGGGTTTTTGGGTGGATGTTGATGTGAATGTTTTGAATGTTGAAAGAAATTCCTCAGGGAGGTTTATCTTTATATGAGTAGTAGATGAATGGCAAAATAACCATGTTAGTCCTTGAACTTTGCAACAAGGGTCAACTTCATCCCCAACTTTTTTCGGATTGGCCGGTTTAGTCCTCGCCTTTCAATTTTGGACCAAACTCGTCCTTAGGCTTATATGGGGCTCCATATTAACATGAAACTAATATAAAAAGTATATTTTACCCTTGAAGTTTTATATATACTAAAAGCAAATATATGTTTGAGTACATACAATTTATCTATCAAATTCGAATGAATGGCTTTAAAAAGCACAAGCAGATACACTTTTTAGAAACTATATTTTGTGTTTGTTAAAAAATATATTATTGTGAGTATATATTAAGAGAGTATGAGCACATAAATGTTTGTACATGAGCTAAAGGTAAAAGGGGCATTTTGCATTTGTCTTATTCTAATATAGAGCACCATATCAACACAAGGATGGATTTGACGCAGAGATGAAAGTTTGGGGAGTAAATTGGTCAATTTGAAAGTTCAGAGACCAAGTTGACCCTCAGTGCAAAGTTTAGAGACAAAAATGGCTATTATGAGATGAATAGTGTACGAGGCAAACACTAGTGCGACTGACATGCTAGAACGAGCTATGTGTGAATGCAGTGAACGGCGATCTTTTGCACAATATTTGAACTCTAAAACCACTTAGATTGTGGGACGGAGGGAGCATGACAGATTGCATACAAAAAGGAAATGAAGGGAACTGCATTAATATTGAGAAAAACACAGATGAGCATGGCGAACAAACGGTTGATCGTGCTTTCTAGGCAGAGAGATGCCCTTCACTTGTATCGATCCTCGGATCAATGTTTGGTGTGCCGTGACAAGTGAACGCACATGTTTGACATGTACCGTAGGAGTACTAGCAATATCAGCTACTAGTTGTAGTAGCAAGGAGTAATGCATAGGACAACAAGATACGTCCAAAATCTCATCTCCACGAACGAGGATGCATGCATGTGTAGTGTACGCATGCAGATTGAGATTGACGAACACCATATGATTGATTTGCGCGCTCATCAACAACGAACACATGCTGTAGTTCATTGCAACTGCACGTCTAATACTCCTAGACTAGATGCTCCATCTCGGGTCAACCCCTAGCATGCATGCTCGCTCGCATGCACGACAGCGTCGACAGGGCAAGGGCAACCGTGTAACGCACAGCCAGTACGTACGCGTGTACACCCAGTCGAGAAAGACAACGGAGCCGGCCCGTATAAAGGCTATTCGATACTACTCGGAGAAACCAGGCAACTAGCGCTGGACAGGCAGAGCGCGCGGGAGCGAGCGAAGAAGCTCTCGATCGCGATCGACCTCTCCGGCCAGCTAGAGGTTTAGGCATGCTCTGCTCTCCTCGATGCTTCTCTGCTCGATCATCAATGGAGGCTGGCTGGCTGCATAATTTGGCGCCTTCCCCTTGTTGTCACATGCCTGCAACTGTATGCTCCGTGTGCAGCTACCGACATGCTGTACAGCACCGCGCAGTGCATCGCGCTCACTGGAGAATGAAGACTCTGCAGCAGCGCCGCCGCCGTGCACCGGGAAGCGAGACGGGCCGGGGGACAAAGGAGATCAAGGATTCAAGGCTTTGTCCCCATGCACCTCCGTTCCTTCCTTCCAAAGGCTGGAAAGTCCATGCATGGAAAGTCCATGCATGGAAGCCGGAACGGGATGCCATGCAAAAGGCAGGCCAGCTCGATCAGCTTTCTGTGAACTCGATCGATCGATCCGCTCTCCGGCCGGTCCGGTCCGATCGATCAAGCCAGCCAGCCATGGTTGTGATCGATCGATGTCAGCAACAAATGTCGAAAAGCCTAGCTGCCCCGGTACGGTGTTCGGCGCATGCAAGCAAGCGTCGGCGTGCGATTCGTAGGTGCGTGCGGCCGGGTCGTTTGGAAGGTGGTGTGGCGTTGCCGAGTACATACTGCTGCAGAAGAAGAAACAGCGCGCATTGGGCGCCCGGCAGCGGCTACGACTGCAGCTCATCATCTCGACCGTCGCGCGCGGCACGGTATTCATTCCCATAGGCCATAGCCCTCCCTCCCATCTATAATTACAGTAACAGATGACCCTTCTTCCTCCCACTAACAACCCGCACTTTTTATTGTGGGCCGGGGTTGAGCAGGGGTTTGTATGCCTTGTTTCTGGAAAAGCAGGCGCAGCAGCCAGCAGGCAGGCATGAATCGTGGTCGTGTCGTGTTGCATGTTCATTGCGCTTAAATTCGTGTGCTCCGAGTTGGGACTTTGCGTCACTGCGCTTATATGTGGGCGCTTCAATTCTGTGCCTGTGCTATCGTGGATGAACATCTTGCAGGCCGGTAGGAGTAGACACACACACAAAAGAAAACTTCGATCGAACGACAAAGTCATAGGGCAGTCTCAACGGGAGTTTCATAGACGTTTCATGCACATTAAATATGGCGTCACATCAGTAAAAGTACACTTTTTACATGAAACTTTGAGGAGAGAGAAGAGAAAAGTTTCATCTTGGTGAAACTCTCTTGGCACGAATACCAACTATCTATGAGTCATGAAATTAAATACCTATGAAACCATAAGATGGTCTCAACGGGAGTTTCATAGACGTTTCATGCACATTAAATAGGGCGTCACATCAGCAAAAGTACACTTTTTACATGAAACTTTGAGGAGAGAGAAGAGAAAAGTTTCATCTTGGTGAAACTCTTTTAAGCACGAATACCAACTATCTATGAGTCATGAAATTAAATACCTATGAAACCATAAGATGAAACTCTCCATTGAGAGTAGGGATTTCATCCAAGTTTCATTTCATTTTATATGACATGACAGTCTTGGAAAACAACGAAATGTAACTCACCATTGAGACTGGCCTATCGACAATTCGCTTTAAGCTTTTGTTGTCGAATTTGCTTTCGAGCTTAGTTCCATCCTAGAACTTGATCGCTTTAATTAGTTTCAATACTCAAAGTTTGTAGTACAATATTTTCGTATCATTCAAGAACTATGGAAGTTCAGGAGCTAGAATCAAATGCACTGGATACTTGATGATGATTAATGGATGAAATCAAAGCCTAAAGTGCAATGTTGAGGACCAAAATGCCTACTAGGGACAAAACTAAGGCTAAAAGTCAACTTTGAGCAAAACGTCCATTTTGGAAGTTCGGGCCGGGATGCAATTGAACCTAGTAGGTGTTAGTTGAGCACCAAAATGACTATTGCATCAAACATTTATTATAATTATACCATTTGTAATTTTTTTTTGATAAAATTCACTTGATAGGGCGTCCGGAACTGTGTTGGTGACGTAGCTGGCTGATCTGAATGTGAGAGAAGAAAAAATGTATCGGCACGGATTAAAGAGCGGTCGCTACATGCTATCGGTCGCACCCTTCTCTGTGCTTCTTGGGTTGACACAAATCGATTGACGATTTCTTTGTCTCTAGCGCACCCTCCCTCTCTCTCTCTCTTCATTTTACAGTTCCAGCCCAAATCGCCTTATTGGGGGTGCCCTTAAAATTATATGCCAGAGACCATGGCAATACCAAAAAAATCACTTAATTGTGACCGGATCCAGTAACAATGAGGCCCTATAGTTCACTTGAACTTATCAGACCGGCTTATCAGTTATGGTCTCTGTTTTAAATAGCGCGCTAACCGTTGTCGCAATGGCCAATAGCGTGCTATATAGCGTCAAATAGCGCCGAAATATCGTTTTGTTGAAGCCGACGCTAAATTTTTTAGCCCGTGATTTAAAACATTGGTTATGGTATTTAAATTTGTTCACTGTTTTAAATAGCCCTATAGTTCACTGTTTTAAATTTGTTAGCGTTTTTTTTGGCTGAGAAGCCGGCTTATCAATTATGGTCTCTGTTTTAAATAGCGCGCTAGCCGGCTTCTCAGCCAAAAAAAAAAAAAAGTTGCAGCGACAGAGATAAAGCATCGATCAAAAGTTGGAGTAGCCATAGAAGAAGTCACGGTGATCATCTCGGCCTTTATTAGTTTTATTAGAGTGGTTTTTACAAGAAGGGCAGTGAATTTTACAGCTTATTTTTTTTTAATGAACTGGAGGGGCGCGAGCCCCTACAGGATTTATTGAAGACAGCTATCTTTGTGCTAAGCAAGTACAAGCGCTCGTCTGTAAGCAGAATTTTGTTTGGCTTATCCCTCCTAGCTTACTGTAGCCTTGTGTGCAGTTCGATTGTAAATAATTCTTCTTAAGCAATCAGTCGAAGTTTTTTTTTTTTAAAAAAAAAGAAATAGGCACCACCAAAGCAACAAACCCCACCTGCCAAGTGCCATGGCAATGGACCAACGCACCGTCAGTGCATGAGCAGGCAGCAGCCCAGCACAAACAGCACTGGCCCTCCGCTTCCCTTCCCTGCCTATAAGTAGTGCACGAGAGCTCCACACCGATCCCCACACATCCTCACTCGCCAGCAGACGCGCCTCGCCACGAAACCCCACCTTGATCGATCGCACTTCGCCTGTGGAGCGCTCCGCTCAAGGCTCAAGCCATGGAGGACGTGGCCAACGCGCACCTCTACGCCCACGCCCACGCCCACGCTCACCGTAGCAAGCGTCCCCGTCGGCCGCGATCAGAGACGGGGACGGCGACGTCGACCTGTCCCTGAAGGGCGCGCGGTACCGCGGCGTGCGGCGCCGGCCGTGGGGCCGGTTCGCGGCGGAGATCCGCGACCCCATGTCCAAGGAGCGGCGGTGGCTCGGCACCTTCGACACCGCCGAGCAGGCCGCCTGCGCCTACGACATCGCCGCGCGCGCCATGCGCGGCAGCAAGGCGCGCACAAACTTCCCCGGCCACGCCACCGCGGGCTA
The DNA here is from genome assembly GCA_015847255.1 of Hyparrhenia diplandra. Classification (NCBI taxonomy): domain Eukaryota; kingdom Viridiplantae; phylum Streptophyta; class Magnoliopsida; order Poales; family Poaceae; genus Hyparrhenia; species Hyparrhenia diplandra. Next base: position 167,600 of record JADLZK010008739.1, read on the forward strand.
CTGGCCGTGGGACGCTGCGCCGCCGCAGCCGGCGCACCAGTTCAACCCCATCCTGCTGCACAACCTCATCATGAGCTCCTCCCACAACGGCTGCCGCCTGCTCAACCACGAGGGCCACGGGCACGGACACGTCCACTCCGCTCCCCACAGACCTCCGCCGCCGGCACCGGCGGCGGATGCCACGACGACCATCGTCGCAGGGCCCTTCCCCTGTCGCCTCTCACCACCCAGCCGTGGCGATGGACGAGGACGTGGACGACTGGGACGGCGTCCTGCGGAGCGAGCCCGCCGACGCGGGGCTGCTTCAGGACGCGCTGCACGACTTCTACCCTTCTACGCGTGCGCGCGCCGGCGGTGGCAGCCGCGGTCTCTCAGCGGGGGCCACGGCGTCGACGCCGGGGCAGCTGCAGCTGCGTTGGTGCCGGTGAAGCAGGAGGGGTTCGTCTTTCCCGTCCCTTTCGCGGGCGGCGATGGGAACGGCGAGTACCCGATGATGCCACAGGGCCTCCTCGAGGACGTGATCCACTCCCCGGCGTTCCTCGACGTCGTGGCCGCGCCGTCCGTCGTCCCCACGCGCCGCCGCCGCAGGGGCTGATGACTTCGGTGCGTGCATGCATGGATCGCGTGCGCGTGAGACATGAAATGGAGTATCTGGTTCTTTTGGGATTCACGATTGCCTGATTCCATGGTGTTACCAAACCAATCGTCTAGTTGTCTCGGGTTTTAGTAGCTAAAACTAGCAAGTAGTAGATGGATTCGATGATATGCGTGGTGTCCTAGGGTGGTGTGCTCTATAGTTGTTTATCTGGAGTGTCAATGCATGGAATCAAAGCTTGTTTTCGATGAATTTCAACCTTTCATCTCTTCAATTTTCTAGATGCTGAGAAATATATGTTGGGGATTCAGTTCCCTTCTTGTTCTTTTTTGTTTGTGTTGGTAACTTGCATTTGGTTAGAAACGGGAGCTCGGTCACAAAATCAAACTTTATAGAGATTGTAGAACAAGTAGTAGTCATTTCGAACGTTACTGTGAATTGTTTTAAAGACTCCAAAAACTTGGTGGCTGAAAGCTCAAAATAAGATGGCGCTAGATTACAAATTATCGACATGTCATAATAAGTTTGGAAAATTAAAAAAATGAGATCTCAATCAGACTGATTTAAGGGTGCATTTATAGTATAGAACAAATACGTTCATTTTGAATGTTACTGTTGTTTTAAATACGCCAAATAATCATTGTTATTAAATCACTACACCAGAATGCATGGGTGGGCCGGGCGGCGGATTAAAACTGCAGATGTATCCATATGGTTCCATGGTTCAACAAATCTTTTGCCTGGCCGGTTAACTCACCAATAAAAATATTGTGGAATTGAAGCGTCGCCTTCCATAAAGTAGAGCATGATATTTATCGTGCCAAATCCAGCGTCCTGAATTCTTCGCCGTTGCATGCTACAACTTGGTGCTAATTAAACTTGGTGCCATGAAAATTCTCAAATTAAGGGCATATACAACCCAGAGAGAAATGTTTGATAGCGATTTTACTGATTATATACTGAGAATCTTTAACGTTGGCTGTGTGAAACATAGGGGCATTTTGAAACGATGCACATCCATAGTGTATCTATAGGGGTACATTGCAGTAAAAGTTAAGTGGCGGAACTATTTTTCTAAAAGTTCATATGAAAATATAAATTTCAGATACACATACAGAAGAAGATAAATTTATAGGATTTCTCTTCTAGTGCACATGGATTTCATGTAGTTTTTTTTTTTAGATAAGGGAACAAAGTTCCCTGACTCTATCGTTCGAAAATGATATACCGGTGAGCATCACAATACAAAAATGTCATTAGACAACCACAACGCCATAGAGCAAACACACCCAACTGGAAACAAAACAGAGTTCATCTCAACTAGTGAGGTCCAATCCCAAAAGATAACTCTAAATGCCAATGCGGTTTGTGAAATTCCAACCGAATTTTGCAAAAGCTTGCATGATCAAAGTCTTCCATCTTTATGTAGCACAAACCACTAACGGGTCCAAGTATGTCGCCCTGAAAATTACCCGCATGAAGGTACTAGTTTTAGCTTTTATCGATCACAATATCATTCAGTATTCAACCATATTGCCCAACATAATGCAGTGGCACCTAACAAAATCTGGTTTTGAAGCTTTGGATTTAATCCAAGTAGCCAAAAACCAAACATGTTAGCAATTCTAGTAGGTGGTCGAATTCGAAAGAGATGTACACTGTGTTCCAAATAAAGCTCGCAAAATGATATTTGAAAACAAATGTTGAATTGATTCAATGGAATCACAAACACAACATTCGATACATCCTTACCAATTCCTCCTTGCAAGGTTATCTTTGGTAAGAGTAACTCCTTTTTAGATACCACAAAAAATCTTTAGACCTAACCGTAAACGATCCATTCTTAGTAAGGTTCCAATGGACTAAATCTAGCTCATCTGTAAGGCTGATTTGCACCACTTTTGAAACTAAATGGAACCACGCAATCCATTTTGCATTAATCAAACCTCATCTAAAGGATACATTCATTGGTACAACATGCACATAGATTTTTGCGTCTCACAATTATCTTCTCGACTACACATGCACAAAGATTTTGTGTAGTTTCTTAAGGGCACTCACAATGCTAGAAACTATCATGGTTTCTATAGTCTTAGACATTGTGTCAAGAAACTATCTCCCGCAATGTAATTTTTTATCATGATGTCACATGGCCCACTTGTCACTCTCACAAATTGTCTTGGTTTACGTGAAGACCTGGTTTCTTAGTTAGACTTGGTTTCTTGTGTTTTTTCTCTCTCTCTTCAATAAATATAGCGCCACATCAGCAAAAAGTAATAAATAGAGGGGTAATAAATGAGGATAGAAACCATGGTAGAGTTTGCACCGTGAGTGCTCTAATCATCTAAAGGATACATTCATTGGTACAACACGCACATAGTTTTTTGCGCCTCAGAATTATCTTTTTGAGTACTTATGCACATAAATTTTGTGTAGTATCTTAATTTACTGCACATGCTCATATGTTCCTAAACTTATTCTAGAATTTATGACATTATTGTTTTTGCGGTAGGCGACATGGCCTGCGTGTATGGCTCTTGAAGGAAAAAGCACCTTAACTATTTGCTAGGTCTTGCAAAACATCTAGTTCTGTCAAGCAGGTCCGGTGGGGGCGGCCGGCTGGAGGATGCCTCTAGTGGGGGTGAGGTTGGAGGAACCTAGCCAACAGAGCCACGGTCTTCGGTGTCGGCGGATGAAGAGGGATAAATGGAAGCAAATCGTTTATTTTCCTCTCATAACCTGTGGCAATGGTAATTTTCCCAAAGTTGTCCATCCAAAAGCCAATGAATGTAGGGGTGAAGGTGCATTTGAAATTATACTATAGTGAAAGCCGCTTTTGGGCAAAAAAGTTGTGGCTTTTTGGGCCCTTTGGTTGGCTTTTGCAAAAGCAAGTCAAAATGACCAACCAAAGGGACCTTAAATTGGCTACAAGAATTATATATGGAGCTAGTATAAGTCTTTTCCAATGAAATGTTAGATGTAGAGAGTTCAGTTTCTTGAAGAAATATTTCTAAGGAAAAAAGTGTTTATAATTCTCATGTTGATTTTTTAAAACTAATTAGCATCTAAATAATGTTTGGACTTCATGTAGATAGTGATTTCATTGGCTCTTAGTTTAGTTCATTTTAAGAGGAAAGTGAAAATCAGCTCAGCTACCTAGACCTCTTTCAACCTAGTTTAAGAGCAACTCCAAGAACATGGCTAAACTTAATAGTCAAATTCTATTATTTAGCCATTTTGTAAAGCAGAAACTTCTTAAAAAAGAGATCCAAAACAACCTTTGTATTTTACAAAGTTAGGTAGCAGTTGACTATGGCTGGTTATACATGCCCTCCAAATTTTAGAGATAACATGTTTTTTTTTTTTTTTTTTTTTACAAAATCATATAACACAAATATTGGAGTTCAATTTTTTCTCTAGAAATATATTAATAGTAGCCTACCCAACGACGATGGCACATCTGTTAGAGTTGCTCTAAGACCCTTTTGGTACGACTTTTATTGTGGCTTCTCCACGAGCTTAATCAAAAGTACTACCTAACATGCACCGACGAAAAAAGGCTTCACACAATTTAGAGATGGCGAAGATTATTGGGGTCCAGAATACTGTGGCGCATAAGTTAGCACGTTTTGCTGCTATGTCTAGGGAGAGTTAGTGTTTTTTTGCTTGTTTTCCGGAGTGAGTTGTGTCCCTATGTTATATTCCCTCAGTCACTGAATAAATAGATTCTTAGCAAGTTTAGGACATATTAGGCCGGTCTCAATGGGGGGTTTCAAAGGCGTTTCATGCGTATTAAATATGGCGCCACATCAGTAAAAATCAACTTTGCATGAAACACTGAGAAGAGAGAAGGGAAAAGTTTCATCTTGGTGAAACTCTCTTGGCATGAATACCAACTATCTCTTAGCCATGAAATTAAATGCCTATGAAATCACAGAATGAAACTCTCCAATGAGAATAGAGGTTTCATCTAAGTTTAATTTCATTTTATATGACATAACAGTTTTGGAAACAACGTAATCTTAAACTCATCATTAAAAAACTCGACAAATTATTGTCTATATCATTAGATGAGATAGGGTATACAGTTAGTATCATTAGAAAAGTATTTGAATCTAATTTTTTAATAAATTTATTTAAAAATACAAATGTTCCACACGTTTTATCCAAATCAAGTTAAACTTGTGGCACGCATACCAACGGCGAATATAATTTAGGAACGAAGGGAGTAAAAGGTAAGAGCGTCAGAATGGCTAGCTATTTGGTTAGCCAAATCTAACATTACAAGCAAAAAGTACGAGAGGGTAGTCACTAGCGACCTGCAAATAGCTGATTTATTTCACATAATCTAAGAACATGTGAGAATATAATTGATATTACCTATTACCAGCCCTAAGAGTGTCCGCGATTAATGCGAGGTTTTAGTCGGTTCGATCCTTGCCGGAGAGGGTTCGCTACATTGTGACACCGGTACAATGGAGTACCCACTCCTACGCATGGAACCCGGTTCTTCAAACTAAAAAAATCTTCTTCCTCTTCCACGCTCTCTCTCTCCTATGTGTCTTCTGCATCTTACTTCATGCATTCGCATGCATCCGCACAATCGTAGCCGCCCGGTGATTTTTTTAATTGTTTGTGGGTCCAAAGATAGATCCAAGGTTGGTACCATACATTGTAGTCATTTTAACAGGTGATGTCAAATTAATCTATAGAACTGGGATTGATTCTATACGCTCTTGATGCTCTAATACAGAGACTGTGACCGCTAACTTTAAGTTCCATCTACCCGTTGGATCAAACCTGTCACCCATGCTACTTGCATGAGAGCAACCACAATGTGCTCTAAAAGCAGTCCATAAGCATTTAAATATTCCCTATGGGTTGGTCGATATGTGTGGGAAGCGGTCCATAAAGGTATCCATAGCATCAGGTATCCATAGGCTTATGGACTGGCCATAAGAGTAGAAAAACAATACTTTCTCTCTCTATCTCTTCTACCTCCAGCTGCTTGTGGTTGATGCACAGACAGTTTCTTTTTTTTATTGTGTTAGTAGGCTCTATTTTTTGGTCCATATAGACTCTTACGTTGTGAGAACAACCATAACTATGAACTACTGACATAAAAGTTGTGCATATGGACTAACCAGTCCAAATACATTGTGGTTGCTCTGATACACAATGGAGGTTGGTGCTGGGCTTGAGGCAATGAGGCATGCCTTTGCACGACGTGTCGATTGTAAAATGTCAAAACCCCTGTGTGCTGCAGCTGCTGCATCAGGCCGGAAAGGCGTGAACCCGATGCGACTGGTGCTGTCGGCTCAAGTCAAGTGCGAGCCTCGACCTCGGTCCAGGCGCGGCGTCCACACATTCTCTTCGCAGCGAAGACTTGGCGCACGCGTGCGCGGTACATGAAGCGTGCGCAGGCTGTCCGCGATAAATCTCTTGTCCCCTGCGGGCCGCGGCGCGGCGCGGACTACGGAGTTGCTGTGCTCCGCCGAAAAGAGGCCGGCGGCCGAATCTGCTGCCGCTGCCAATGGCCGGCATCCGCCCGGAGCCGGATTATACTACAGAGAAATGCTTCGGTTAACAGTGTTTTCGGGAACGGGCAAGGCCGGCCACCAATGGGAAGGGTAAGGTCAGTTCTGTGGGAGTTAAGGCATTGTCGTTGAGAGAGGGCGAGATTTGCTTGAGGCTCTGCCGGACCAGCCCCTGCTGCACCCCAACTTCCTTCCATGGGAAGGGAAGACAAAAGCAGGCAGGCTGCTACAGCTACAGCATGTTTTCCACTGCCGGTGTCCATAGTGGCACTGTAGTGTTATGTTCGAGTAGAGTACGTCCGTCCATGTCGTAACAACCACCCACGTTTAGTTGGCTAGAAAGCTAAAAACTTGCAAATTTTTGGACTCTCTCCCTCACGTCACATTATAAACACGAAAAGATATATATATGTTTGGAAAGTAAATGTAGGTAAAAAAATAACTACTTACACAGTTTTGTTGTAAATCACGAGGCGAATCTTTTGAGCCTAGTTACATCCATGATTGGACAATGTTTACCAAATACAAACGAAAACGCTACGTAAACGCTACGGGGAGTTAGAACAGTGCAATTGACAAATATTTTGCATCTAAACGAGGCTGTCACGGATCCAACAGCAGGCAAAGCAGCAGCGATGCATGCTTCACACGGTCTGCCACGGTGCCACCGCAGGCTATTCTACTCGGAGTATAGCACCGCTGTGAGCCCTTCCTGCCGCCGCGCGCGCATGCGACACAGCAGTGCCTGTGCGCGTGGCGGCACGGGCAGTGCACGGCGTTTCATGCGTGCGTCCCGCTTCGTACAGTTGCTGAACGGCAGCTTCCTCGCCGGACGCCCGGACCCCGCACGTACGCCCTAGCTCGGCTCCTCCGCGCGCGGCGTGAGGGCGGGCGGGCAGCAGGGCCGTCCGTCCGTCCACCGGAGATCCGGGCGCACGTCCGGCCGGCTCGACGACGTGCACTCCCTCCCGTGCCGGGCGGCGTGGCTCGGCGCCGCGCCTCCTCCGTCTGTTCGGAGGATACGCGTCGTGCCAGGTGCAGAGAGGAGGAGAGCATTGAAGCCGGCCAGCCGGGAGCCCGGGATAGCAAATGTGACCCCCAGTTCAAACAAGCCCTGCCATGCAGTAGCAGAATTTGATGCTTGGAATCATGGCGGGGGATTTTTGCCTCTGGCAGTGCAAGCAAAACAAGAGATCTGCTACTGGAAGGCGATGCCATGCAACATCCATTTAAAATCCCCTTGTTCTCTGCTACTACACTATTACAGCCTCCGACGTATATACACGTACTATTTAAAAAAGATGCAATTGCACGGTAAAAGTCAGTACGTTTCATGAAATTTCATTTCATACTAGCTAGCTATCGACTCTAATAGTTCGTATACTACTGTGAAATACTTCCTCCGTATACAAAAGAAAGACGTTTAGGACAAGAACACGGTCTCCAAAAACACGACTTTAACTTTTTTCTATAAAACTATTTATTGGAAAATTGTTTATGTATATTTTTGACACAAACCTTATCCAAAACGACTTCTTTTTTTTCAGTATACAGAGAGAGTATTATAGTACTACAAGGCAAATTTAAGTTTAACCGTTGATATTTAGTATGATAAATATTATTCCTTTTTATATGGTTTTATTTAATCAAAGTCCATACTTTATGACTTAGCACTATTCTAAATGTACCCCTAGCTGATCTGATACAAAACGAACACGATGGACATGTGTATTTATATAATAATAAATTTAATTTGATATAGAAATGTTAATAGTTTTTTTTATATAAATCTACTCAAACTTAGAATAAAATTGAGTTCTCAAGAAGCGAGACATGTATTATGTCTTCAAGTCTAGATAACAAAACAAACTATCAAAGGAATTTAAAGCTTTTTACAATAGAATGTTAGAAAAAGCACCTGTAAACTAGCGATGGGCTTGTAAGCTTGTTGCTCGAATGCTCTACTAGCAGATTTGCTGCTGAGGCCCCGCAGCGATGGACAAAGCTGCTGCTGGCCTGGCCCTGGCGGCCTGGCCACTGGCCTACCTGTCCGGCCGGTCAGAGTAGAGGACGATTCCAGCACTGGCAGTCTGCTGGGTTCTGGCAGGACCAGAAGATGTCCCCCTCCTCCCGTGCTCTGGCTCTGCCCTCTCCAGCTCTCCTCTTCCAAAAGCCTTCAATGAACTCTGCGGACATGTAGGACATGCCCCACTCCATCCATTGGCTACGGTTTCTGCACAAGTCACGCTGACAGGCAATGTTCCAAACACCATGATACGAATGGACTGGAAGCGGGCCTCAAGTCCTCGAGTCCACGCCCAGTCCGATACGAATAGGATGGGCCGGCTCGCACGCGAGAGTCGTGCTTGCATGCCTGCCGGTGTATGCGTTCAGGTGCATGCTGCAGGGCAACTGAGCAAAGCTGTGGATGCCTTGATGAAGGGATGCGTTGCGCCCTTGCGCGCGCCATTTATGCATCTGGGATACAGTGCAGCGTACAGGTTTGTAGACGTGTTTCAGCTGGATATTATCGTACTCATACAGCCATATCCCGTTCAAGGAGTCGGACGAGACAATATGGGGTTAGCGCGCTTGAGCACTAACCCACCCAGCCGATAGCAAAACAAAGCCATCCGACCCACCTAAGGCCTGACAGGACTCAACCTATCCCTGGGAGGCGATCCCCGTCTCAACCGACCCCCTTAAAGATGTCGCCTCGCCCAACTCCTAGGAAGAGAGCCCCGCCTCAACCGACCCCTCAGAGGAGGATGCTGCCTCATTCGACTCCTTGAGCGGGCCCTGCCTGGACCGACCCCTCAAAGGGGGGATTTTGTCTCGCCAGACCCCACCTAGGAGTAGTGGCGGACCCGGGATTTTAGCCTAGTGTATGCGACACAAAAATTATTATACAATTCATAAACCATGTACTTTTCGGTAAAATCATATTATAATTCGGTAAAATAACGCCAAATCTCAATATAAATTGTTCAAATACTTCAAAATAGAGCAATAGGAGAGACTTTTGAAAAATCATCAAAATAGAGCAATAGGAGAGATTTGAGCCTAGGGTATGCCACCTTCTTTGTTGCTTTCTAAATAAGTGATCCAATTTTTGTCTCCATTTCTCTTCATAATTCAAGATAACTGAAAAACACAATTCCGCAATCACGATTCACGATTCAGTGATGTGTGAGACGATTCAGTGATGACGATTCAGTGATGCGTGATTCACGATACTGATGAAATCAGGAAGAACTAGGGAGGAGGGACAACTCATGATCATGTTATCTTAAGCGAATCAGCATGCTGCTGCGTTGCGTTGGCGTGTTGCTGCCTGGCCGCGACTGGTACTCGCACTCCACGATGGCGCAATGGCACCTGCGGGCGCTAGGCTACCCCTGGGATTAATCTACGGGATTAAATCTGGTAGATACTATTGAATGGAAAAAAATCCAAGGCAAACCGTGGCCTCTAAAAACTTGAGGATAAAGCCATGCAGCCAGGCAACGGGATGGCTGCGATTTGTGACTTTCTTCTTGCATGCCGAACATGCGTACATAGGCCGCCGCGAGCTCCTCCAATCGCGCCTGAGCGGGCTCCCGAGGGGCAGGCTGCCCACACCAAGGCCTCCCGCGGCGGGCTCATCGGGGAAAAATCAATCTATTAGTAGCGCAATCCAAATAGAGCTTAATTTGATTCAATCTCTAACTGAGGAATTCTTAACACGTATATCCACTGGTACAAGAAGAATACAGAATTCACGTAGATTTGACGATGCATAGGGACGGACAGACTGGTAGCCAGCGAGCGAGAATCCGTTCTTTTCCCCTATGACGATGCGTAGGCAGACGGCAGCAGTCTGGGTTCTGGGCGGACCATCAACGGCACGGCGCGCTGCAGGGTGAGCCCGTACGCCTCTTCCATGTCCAGCATGTCCGGGGTCATGCCGTCGGCGAGGTCCCAGTCCATGGCGTGCACGAGCGTGGCCGTCATGAGCGTGACCATGCGCAGGCCCCAGCTGAGCCCCGCGCAGACCCTCCGGCCGGCGCCGAACGGGATGAGCTCGAAGTCGCTCCCTTTGACGTCGACGCCCGCGTGCTTGCCGCCGGCCAGGAAGCGGTCCGGCCGGAACTGGAGCGGCTCCTCGGGCCACGCCTCCGGGTCGCGGGCGATCGCCCACACGTTCACTAGCAGCGTGGTGCCGGCCGGGATGCGGAACCCGTCCACCTCGCACTCCTCGGCGGCCACGCGGGGCAGCGACAGCGGCGTCGACGGGTGCAGCCGGAACGTCTCCTTGATCACCGCCGTCAGGTACGTGAGCCGCGGCAGGTCCGACTCGGAGACCAGGCGGTCGCGGCCGATGACGGCGTCCAGCTCCTGCTGGGCCTTGTTGAGCACGTCCGGGTGCCGGATCAGCTCGGCCAGCGCCCACTCCACCGTGCTCGACGTCGTGTCCGTCCCCGCCGTGAAGAGGTTCTGTGGTCGTACATGCATCCATGCGAAACACGTCAGAGGGCGGAAAAACATGTCGTTGTCTCGTCGTGCACGGGAAAGGGCGGAAAATTAACTTACAAGGAGGAGTGCTTTGATGTCTGTCTCATTAATCTTGCTGTCCTCGCCCTCCGCCAGCGATTGCTGCTCGCGCATCCTGGCCAGCAGCACGCTGAGCAGGTCCTTACCCTCTTCGGCGGCCTTCCGCTCCTTGATGATCCCGTTCATCATATCGTCGTACCGGCGGTGCAGCCGCTTCATCTTGCCGACCACGCCCTGCGGGTCGAGCCACGCGAGCGCCGGCACGAAGTCGCCGACGTTGAAGACCCCGGCGAGCTGCATGAGCTCCACCACCATGTCCTTGAACTCCTTGGCTTCCTCCCTCCATCGACCGCGAACACGCGGCGGCCCACCGTGGCCCGGGCCAGCGTGTTGGTCGCGCAGACGTTGGCCACCTGGCCCAGCGGCAGGGTGGCGTGCTGGTGGTGGAGGCGGGCGAGCTCCCTGACCATGAGCGCCACCTCGCCCTCCCTGACGCTGCGGAGGTCGTCCAGGGCCTTGGCGGAGAAGAGGTGGAGCGCGCACAGCTTGCGCAGCGCGCGCCACCGGGAGCCGTAGGGCGCGAACACCAGGTCCTGGTAGTTGTACGCCACGTGCTCGGCGCCGGAGTTGGGCGGCCGGTTGCTGAAGTTGGCGTCGTGGGCGCGCAGGAACTGCGCCGCCACCCGCGCCGACGCGGCCACCACCACCTCGGCGCTGCCGAACCGGAGCCGGAACAGCGGGCCGTACTCTTTCGCCAGTGCGCACATGGTTTGGTGCGGATGAGAGCCCACCTGCGGCAGGTTTCCCAGAACCGGCCAGCCCCGGGGGCCCGGCGGCAGCGGCCGCGTACCCTTCTTCCCGTCGCGGCGCAGCAGGAGGCACCACACGGCCACGGCGACGGCGACGGCCACGGAGCCCTGCAGCAGCGGCACGTCCATGGTTTGACTTGCTCGATTCACGTCCATGGCGAGGGTGGCTCGCTGAGCGTTGAGCTTGTGTACGGTTAGAGATGGAGGGAGTAGTTGGTTCATCAATATATAGAGCTCCTACTAAACTTGGCGTGCTTCAGCTAACAATCTGGCTTGCCGTTGCCGGCCTGCCGTTCCTACCTACTTCGCGTCTGGCCGTGGCTTCTTCAACAGCCGCGTGTCGCAGCTACCCACACAGTGACACGGCCACACGCTTGCATGCATCAGCCATGCGCCTATGCCACTCGTTCCAGCAACCTCCTCCTGCGTCTGCGTGCGATCTCACTTTCAAAGGTACGAACGCCTATAATAATAATAATAATAACTAGCCGGAATTCCGTGCGGTTGTGCAGGCTAGAAAGAATAAATAGAAGCAGCTGGGGACTTCAATATCTAAATGTGAACTCACCTAGTCGTCGCTGGAGCAGCCGAGAGGTCGGGAGATGGATGTTCCTGAATCTGAAGGCGAGGTGCATGAAGGTTCACTATGTAGTTGTCCGCCATGTGGCAAAGGGGAACGAAAGGTGCATGAAGGTTCACCATGAAGGTGAGGTGCATGAAGGTTCATCATGTAGACTAGGTGTATACTAGCGTCGAACGGAAAAACTTGAATCAACACGTACAGTAAATGAAATCACCGGCGTTGTTGGCAATAACTATATCACGTAAGTTTGGTCAATCTACATAAGTTTGCAAACGGTGTGGCTACGTGTTTATATAGGGGAGGAATTGCCCCTGGCTTACAACCATCGATTACAATAGTGGAACTCCATAACTATAGTTACAATGGATGAAGCTCCATGACCGTAGTTATGATGGATGGTCCATGACTCTAGTTACAATGGATGGAAGTGCTACAACTTAGGACCATACATATCTAGACAATTTCTATTGTTAACACCCCCAAGAATCACAACTAGTCGACTAAGTTGAGATTGTGTTTGGAGGCCAAAGTCTGCCATCTGGAAGAGCTTTGGTGAAGCCATCGGCGATCGCATCAGTGGTGTTGATGAATCTGATATAAAGGCATCAGTGGTGTTGATAAATCTGATATCAAGGCGCTTTGCTGCAAGAGTATCATCTAGATGACACTCATTTCTTCTCTCTCTTCTTAAATACAATGTCATGTCATAAAAAAATGCCAACATGACAACCTATTTAATGCAAAAGAAACTCAAATGACACTCTCATTGAGAAAAGTCTTGTGGATACTCTCTCCGTTCCAGAAAATATGCAACTATGGGTTCCGTGCCCACAAAAGTAGGGTATGTTTGACTAAATTTTTAGTAAATACTATTTACATTTATGACTTCAAATTAACTAGCAAAAATGCTCGTGCATTGCTACAGGTTGGTCCATGGGCGGTGTCTCGATATGGTTTTATTTGGTATTCATCTCCACCGGAAACGTATCGAGATAGGATTTGTTGTTTTGGATTGCTATCATATTTGGGATATGAAATGAATTAGGCTGGACACCTGAATTTTTTTCTGAGTGAATTTAAATTCTAAAAAAAATAAAATACTCTATTTTAGCAGTAAAAGCAAAATGACCCAGCAGAGGCCCATGGTTGGTGCTCCATACGCGCCGCCTGTTGGAGCCCTTCGCCCATTAACAATCCAAGACGGGGAACCCTAGCCCTCCATAGAGATACTCAAGCCATCCATCTAGTTGGTGACGGCAGGCAGGATGTCTGGTGAGTAGCGGGTCTTGGGACGCGATGAGGCATGGCCTAGATTTGCTATGTATCTGATCTCGATCTAAATCATGATGGCCTCGATTTCGGTTGTCATTTGTGAGCCCTTGGCCCATTAACAATCTAAGACGGGGAACCCTAGCCCTCCATAGAGATACTCAAGCTAGCCATCTAGTTGGTGACGGCAGGCAGGCTGTCTGGTGAGCCTAGATTTGCTATGTATCTAATCTCGATCTAAATCATGATGGCCTCGATTTCGGTTGTCATTTGTGAGCCCTTGGCCCATTAACAATCCAAGATGGGGAACCCAAGCCCTCCATAGAGATACTCAAGCTAGCCATCTAGTTGGTGACGGCAAAGTGTGTCGCCCGGTGAGTAGCGGGTCTTGGGGACGCGATGAGGCATGACCTAGATTTGCTATGTATCTGATCTCGATCTAAATCATGATGGCCTCGATTTCGGTTCTCATTTGTGTTCGAATCCGAATCCGACAATATCCTTTCGTATCCAATCCGTTTTCATCCTTGATGAAGATACACCCATATATGGGCCTTAAACGCCGCTCAAGCCCATGCACCCCTCCTCCCAACTCTGATGGGTGAGATTGGACGACATATTTGATCTGGCTTTTTCGTAGCTACAAAAACAATACGGTACTATACTAAACAATCCGGTGATGTACTGTTTACTTTGCTTTCACGGGTGAGTCCGTCTCGGCGCTAACCACTGAATCACAGCGGCCGCCTTTTCGGCTTAGGAAAATCGAGTAACAAACAAACTTCCGCTGCGATTAACAAGCCCAATTAAGGCCCATATAGCGGCAAGCAAAAGAAAAAAAGGTGAACGGGAAATTTTCTCTCTTTATTAGTAGGTATAGATTTATTAAAAAACACATCTCTTTATAATGATATTTATTTGATAATATAAATATTGATAGTTTTTTATCTATAATTAATCAAACTTGAGATACTAAACCCCGATTAATCGTGCTAGAATTGCATGTTTTTTTGGAACGGAGGGAGTACTATTGAGTTTTGTCTTAGAGCAACCACAATGTTTATGGTGAAACCGGTCCATAAGGATGGGTCCCACCGCAGGTGGGTGTAACTATGGGTAGGAGTCAATGTATATGGACAACCGGGTCTATAGCATGGGTCCCATGGTGAAATAAAAATCTGAACCTCCCTTGTCCGTTCCCCCGCGGGTCGCCTCCGTCTCCCTCCCATCGCGGACACGCACCCAAGCACCACCTCACGGACGGGCGCGAGGACCCGGCGGCGTGTCTCCCACGCGAGCGAGGCGGCGCGGCCCCTTCACGAACCGGCGGAGCGGTCGGCTAGCGCGGTGTTGACACCCGTTATCCTATACTTTTATATATCAACAAGAGATAAAATAAGGACATAAATTAAATAAATACTTAGTTTAGAGGTTTATACTAATAAGTTTCACGAGTTTTGGTGATTTATGTATTTCCGGGGACTTAACGTAGATAAATGCGAGAGAAGAATGAAGAAAGTTACGGAATATACATCTCATATGATGACAAGACTTGACCGTGAAGTAACTCAATCCGAAAAAGTCGACTAAAACATTCTAGAAGATACCGGGGAGACACGGAAGGAACCAGAGGCCGAGGGGAGGTCAACCCCTGGCGGGCGCCAGGCTCATTTTGGCCGGCCGCCAGGTGGGACCCACCTGTTAGCCTCAGCTTTCTATGTCGGTTTGTAACCGACTTTGAGGTTGTATCTACACCGTTATTGAAGGTCGGTTTGATCCAATGGTCATTGTTCATCGCTAAGGCCTATATAAGAAAGACCTCTCGCCCCTGAGGGGTTAAACCCTAATTCATTGTAATTCATTATTAGTCATCATGACCAAGTCGCGTAGTAGAAGAGAGTATCTCCACCGAGAGATTAGGGTTAGCTACTTGTTCTAGTTCTAGTTCATTTAGTTCTAGTTCGTCTAAGTCGATTAGCAAGTCGATTTAAGTAGATTTGGGTGTGCCTACCCGAGTTCTAGATCTTCAAGTTTCACGATGCACGGATATTATCTTGTATCTATGACTTTGCTCTTTATTAATAATATGTGTTTGTTTGCTATGTTCTTACTTTATTCTAATAGTATGCTTGATATAGATGTAGTTTATGATAGATTTATGTATCTATTCGTAGAGCGCCTAATTCAATACTCTAGTGGGTTAGGTGGTAGAAATATTTATGTAAGCGGGGGTGCTTATATATGATTTACATGCGAGTGCACCTTATATTCGGTCGTGTGGTAGATCGCGGGAGTGACAGATCTGTTGAGTCCTTTGTAATCCACCCTCCGTCTATAAGACTAGTGGTCAATGAGTACAGGGAATATCTTGTTTTGCTCTTGATTTTCCTTGGTAGTCGTGGGATACATGATCTAGAGTTTACTATGCTATATATGATAACATATGCCTTAGAATAGATGTAATGACTTAGTAGGTTAAATGCTATAGAAGAATTATGTCTCTTAAAGTAGTCCAATGTTAAGTCTAACTTATAGTAGTCTATTCCTGTCTCTGTGTGTGATGCCTCTGCCTTTATTTATCATTATCATATTCTTATTATTATTGGCTTACCCCTGCTAAAGTTAGCACTAGTGATAGTCTCTTTCATAAGTATGTCACTTATCAATTATATATGAGCACACCTTTAATTATTCCTCCCGTGGTAGAATATAAATGACAAAACCTCGGATTACTCCCGGTGAAATGCTACAAAGTGGTATTTTTATCTGCATGGCGCTTGCGGATAGACTTTTATATTTATTTCTTTAGATTGCAAACAACACATTCACAAGTATCACCCATGCATTTCCTAGCATTGTCTTTGGGGATGACAACCTAGCACATAGTAGTGTTAAGAGATGAACCACATTGAGTGTCTCGACGGCATATAGCCTAAGGTGAGATTAACTCCACCTTTTGTTATAGTGACGTTAGAAATACCAACAACGGGTCACGGGTGGCGGCTACCTCATGAGATGGCGCGCGGCCCTTTTGAGGACCGGTGGCGTGGCTTGCTCGCGGACCGCCGGCGCGGGCTCCCTCGCGGACGAGCGGGGCGCGGTCAAAGACGCCGGACGGCGGCGGCTCCTTCGCGGACGGCCGGCGCGGCCCCTGCGGGCGGCCGGCCTTGGCGACCAGCGAAGACCGGCGACCTAGGGGCGGCCACCTGCGTGGGCCGGCGGCATGGCCCGCGCGTCGGGGAAGCACCCCCGATGAGGACATGACACCTATGGATACGCCCTAAAAGCTAAAGACAAAGTGAGCTTGCTCCTACATTTGTATAGTGAAATTTTGTACAATTCATTTGGTTCCACATGTACGTGTCACTATTTTATTGTAGGTACAAATGGGTCTCAAAGTGCAAGTCCACCGGAGTTATGTTTTCGGTTCGTCGGCAGCATGACAGTACTCTATTGGGAAGGTCATAACTCATCCATCCGGAGTGCGATGGAGGTCAATGAGCACTTGATTGAAAGCTTATTTGATAGGCTTTCAAATAGATTTGGTCCCACCTCAATATCACATCGGCAAGACCTTCAAATTAACAAAACATTCTGCTGCTACTTCTGCCCGGAGCTACAACATCGTCATGGGCTTGTTATCCTTCATTGGGACCCTGGCCCAATTGGAAGGACGCCCCAAGGACATGGAGAACATCTTAGGGAAGCTTTTGGACGTCCTTCACCTTGGCCCCCACCTTAGGAGGTCAACAAGGGCGTCCAAGCCAAGTTGGAGGCCCACTCCACGTCGAGTTTGAGTCCATCTCGGGCTGCTGGACCAGTTAGTAGTAAAACGGATGCCCAGGTTGCATACGGACTCCGTTTTGGACGATCCATACATGGATGGAAAGATAGTTTCATAAGCTAACCAATGGATTTGGTTTGAGGCCTAAATTCCGTCGGAATCAACTGGAATCGTTGAAACAAGTTGACGTCCAGAATCTGTCAGGGCGCTGCGTCGCCGTCTTTTGGGCCGTTTGGGCCTTGTAACGTGTTAGGGTTGCTTTGTGACGTGTGTAGGGGTCCTTGGACGCCCCTTTGGCTTTATAATCAGTAGCCGCCGCCTATATTAGGGTTTGGGTTTTGCTTTAGATTAACTGTCTTTGAACGATCGCCGTTATCGGTTTGTGAAACCCCACGTTTAGATCTTAATCATACATCCGCAAATTGTCACTTCAATTGAGTTGCATTTTACCTTGTTCTTGCTTGTGTTCTTCGATTTGCAGCAGGGATTAGCCTTCTTGGCGAGGTCAACCGGCTTGTGACACGGTTGATAACCCGAGGAGACGTGGTGCTAAGGTTGCGGGTTGGTCTTTGTGATCCGAAGCCGGATCGGTGTGTCGCTTCCGACCAAATCGATAGTTATCTTGAACGACGGAAGATCGGGAATCACCGTCAAGTTCACAATTATCCCCTAGTTTGAGTGTTTTGCATTCGTCCCTACAGTCCACCGCCATATTTGTTTCTGTCGCATACAACCATTCGCGCCATAGCCTTTGCATATTTCCAGTTTTAGATTCCGTTGTGTTGTGTTTGTGTCCTAGGTCAACGTCTTGTTGCTGGTTTAGATTGTGTTCTTGTCAATTTGTGTTGATCACTCCACCCACAATCATCTCGTTCATCATCGGTTTGCATCTTGTGTCCACAAAAACCACGATTCGGCGCAGGTTTTGAAAAACAGTCATAACTTTTTGCGTCCGAACTCGAAAACGGGGCGAAATTTATATCTACGGAGAACACCAAAAATTTTAGATCTGTTTCATCCTAGCAAAGCTGGGTTCAAGAAATTCAGAATTGCAAAATTCGATCGGGAACATCGAAGTTTTGAGGCCCACAAATTTTAGGTTGGCTTTTTAGACCATAATCAAAATTTTGTATAAGCCACATCTTTTATCCAATTGAGCTCAAATTTTTTGTGCTTTGTTCTTGTGTGCTCCTTTCTAAGAAAAAATATCAAAAGAGCAAAAGCCAAAAAAGTTTGGACAAAAAAAAAAAAAAAAAAATTGTAAAAAAAAAAAGAGAAGAGAAAAAAAGAGCACACATAAGGAACACATAGCTCTATTCTTTGTGTCTTTTTGCCTTGTCCGTATTTCCGTTGCTACCTATCATACCTGTTTCACTCCTTTGTTTTTCACAACTAGTGCTAGGAACACGTATAGGCCAGCAACTAGGACAAGTGCTCTGGACATTTATTCAATATTGCTATCTGTTATTGACTTGTGTGCCACATATACATATTTGTTCTTTTGTTGCCTCCCCGAGCTCCACATATACTTCAGATCGGTACAGAAAAAGACCCTTGCAATCTTGGTGCTACGCCCTCACAGGTATCACGAACCAGCCACCGGTTGTACCGTCCACTATCTTGCTTTGGTAAGAACACTTGTAAGAATTTGGTAAGGCGTGTGAGAGCGTGTTTCCACCAATACACATATATTAGTTGATAGGGATTTTTTTTATTGCTAACAATGGCAAACAACAAGTATCTTTTTGAGAGTGACATGCAGGACACTACGGAGTTTGCACAACAAGTGCTCGGTTCTCAAATGGAGAAGGCGGAGCAAAACCAGTTCAACAAATTGTTCCAAACATACTTTGTTGTGAAAGAAAGGCGTTGTCGTATTATGATTGATGGCGAGACTTGCAACAACCTTGCAAGTTTAGAGATGATTGAGAAGCTTGGTCTGACCACAAGACCACATCCACATCCATACTACATCAAATGGGTAAATTCTTGGGATAAAATAAAGGTAACTGAAATTGCACACATTGAGTTTTCTCTTGGTCCTTATAAGGGTACCGCTGAATTTGATATAGTACCTATGCAATCATGTCACTTGTTATTTGGTAAACCTTGGATATCTGAAAATAATGTTGTGCACACTACAGTTACTAATGAATATTTGTTCAAATATAATGGTAGAAAAGTTACACTTATTCCTATGACTCGCTTTGCTGAAATTTTAAGAGAAGATCTCGAGAGTAGAGAGAAGAAAGAATGAGCCTTTTAGAAAAGAATGGTCTATTTCAGATGTTACATTACCTTCATCTAAATCTGAATTTTTACAAAATAAAGATATTGCTTTGTCTCCTATTGGAACTAATACTTTGCAAAAGCATGAATCCGAAAATGAGGACAAGGTGATTGAGAAAGAACAGGTACATGTCTCTCTGGTAAGAGCTCTCTTGATGTGCTGAATTTTCCCACCAATGATGCTCTTAATTTTGTAGAAGAACCTTCTATTGATTTAGCTTTGTCACATGATGAATGTTCTACTAATATTTGTGATAAAGGCGAGTTGAATGATAGTGGTATGATTATTCGTGTGCCACAACCATTGAAGGAGAGTAATTATTTTCTTTTGGAACCAAAGCCTTATGCTAAAAATAAACATTTGCTTCCAATTGCTACTGAAAAAGATGAATTGCACTTGTTGTCTTCTTTAAATACTTTGGGTTATGTTGAGTTTGATACTCTGTGTGCTCTTAGTAGTTTGGAAGAGAAATTTAAATGTGCTAAATTGCCATGGTTACCTAGATGTATATTCCACTTTATTGGCAAATATAATTGTAGAGGAGAATATATGGTGCATCGTGTCTATATTTGTTCAAATCTGAAATCTCCTTTTAATGTGCATAAATATGATCAACTAGAAGGTTGCAATAGCTATAGCCATGTCTTGTCAAGATCCCCAAATTTTCTTATAAAGAAACAGGTTAAATCTCAAGAAGGGGAGCAATGGTGGCTAGTACCTACAACCTGTCCTCCAACTAAACTCAAAACCGAGGGACGGTTTGTTGTCAAGAAGGGGAGGATGACGAGGACATGACACCTATGGATACGCCCCTAAAAGCTAAAGACAAAGTGAGCTCGCTCCCACATTTGCATAGTGTAATTTTGTACAATTCACTTGGTTCCACATGTACGTGTCACTATTTTATTGTAGGTACAAATGGGTCTCAAAGTGCAAGTCCACCGGAGTTATGTTTTCGATTCGTCGGCAGCATGACAGTACTCTATTGGGAAGGTCATAACTCATCCATCCAGAGTGCGATGGAGGTCAATGAGCACTTGATTGAAAGCTTATTTGATAGGCTTTCAAATAGATTTGGTCCCACCTTAATATCACATCGGTAAGACCTTCAAATTATCAAAACATTCTGCTGCTACTTCTGCCTGGAGCTACAACATCGTCATGGGCTTGTTATCCTTCATTGGGACCCTGGCCCAATTGGAAGGACGCCCCAAGGACATGGAGAACATCTTAGGGAAGCTTTTGGACATCCTTCACCTTGGCCCCCACCTTAGGAGGTCAACAAGGGCGTCCAAGCCAAGTTGGAGGCCCACTCCACGTCGAGTTTGAGTCCATCTCGGGCTGCTGGACCAGTTAGTAGTAAAACGGATGCCCAGGTTGCATACGGACACCGTTTTGGACGATCCATACATGGATGGAAAGATAATTTCATAAGCTAACCAATGGATTTGGTTTGAGGCCCAAATTCCGTCGGAATCAACGGGAATCGTCGAAACAAGTTGACGTCCAGAATCTGTCAAGGCGCTGCGTCGCCGTCTTTTGGGCCGTTTGGGCCTTGTAACGTGTTAGGGTTGCTTTGTGACGTGTGTAGGGGTCCTTGGACGCCCCTTTGGCTTTATAATCAGTAGCCGCCGCCTGTGTTAGGGTTTGGGTTTTGCTTTAGATTAATCTGTCTTTGAACAGTCGCCGTTATCGGTTTGTGAAACCCCACGTTGAGATCTTAATCATACATCTGCAAATTGTCACTTCAATTGAGTTGCATTTTACCTTGTTCTTGCTTGTGTTCTTCGATTCGCAGCAGGGATTAGCCTTCTTGGTGAGGTCAACCGGCTTGTGACACGGTTGATAACCGGAGGAGACGTGGTGCTAAGGTTGCGTGGTTCGGTCTTTGTGATCTGAAGCCGGATCGGTGTGTCGCTTCCGACCAAATTGATAGTTATCTTGAACTTGACGGAAGATCGGGAATCACGTCCCCATTACCCCCCCCTCGCGGACCGGCGGCGTGGCCCTCGCAGACACCGACACCGGGGATGGGCAGAGCTCGGTGCTTCACTGGGCGGTAGGGTCCGATTGCGGGAGAGATAGCGAGGGGGAAGGAGAGAGAGTTTAATAATTTTTTATTTCTTATGGGCTGTCCATAGGGCTACTGGTAGCTGATGGTATGGACTGGTTTATGGGTATCCCCTACAATGTTTCAGCTACTTGATAAGGAATATTTTAACCCTATGGACCGTCTTATGGCACACATTGTGGTTGCTCTCAGAAGAAGATACTCTTTAATTAGTTGTGGCATTTGGCTGCTAGACACCATGATAATTCAGAGTTGTCTCTATTAATCCTTCCGTCTTGAAATATAAGTGAACCAAGTGATTTTTAGACAAAATAAGAGTTTGACAAAAGACCATGTTGTTGCCTCGTCTCACTTATTGTTGGTATTTGTTAAGCCTACAGAAATATTTATAATAATCCGCAAGCGAACGGATACTAGTGAGCATTTCACCCGGGAGAGGGTTTTAATATCGAATCCACAAGGAGGATGGTGTGAGGAATCTGAGGAATATAACTAATCCCTGAGCAGCAATCAAGGAACAGGAAAGGGTCAAGAGGTAAGAAGATTCCTATGGTTGTCTAGTTTATATCCTTGTAAGCTATGTTGATATTGTCTTAAAAGGACATACTCAAAGGAAAGTAAGGTCGAAACTTACTATTCCCCCAACAACATTGTCCTACTTGTCCTATCCAACGGGATGTGGAATCCAAAGGAATCAATGGTACTTGTCACTACCACGAACTACCACGCTCAGGAAGGTAGGGTGCATTCACAAGTAACCGATCTAGGCACCACGCCTACACTTAAGCATACCCCCTAATCTATAGATTCCCATAGATTAAAAGTACTCAAAGAGTTATGAACAATAAGAACAATACAAACACTTAAGATAAGACAATTACTTACTCAAATAAGAAGTTGATCCACCATAGAAGTCTCAGGATCAAGTGCCTTAAGCCCTTGATCCCGGAGGTACAAGCATAGAGGAGTCACCGACATGTCCGGTGCTTCCCATTCTTCTCCTCCACTCACTCTTTAGTTCTCAAGACTAGATGTAGTCACTTTCATGAAGGACTTGGATCTAATCTATCAACTTGATATTCGCTCTTGATTAGATCTACTTCTTCTAATTACATATCTACTCTAATTCTACTTCACTAATCTCTGAGAGAGAGATGATCCTTACATGGGACCCCTCTACAAGGCGAGAGATAATGAGATAGAATGAGTTAGTAATGAATTAGGGTTTAACCCAGGGGTTAGGGGTCTTCTTATATAGGCCTTGGCGATGAGCGATGACCGTTGGATCAAACCGACATTCAATAACGGTGTAGATACAACCTCAAGGTCGGTGGTAAACCGCCATAGAAAGGAGAGGATGACAGTGGGACCCACCGGCGGCCGGCCTAAATGGCTCTGGCGGCCGCCGGGGGTCCGAAGGTTACGGCCTTCCTGTTTCTTCCGTATCCTCCCGGTACCTTCTAGAGTGTTTTAGTCTACATTTTGGGTTGAGTTACTTCACGGTCAAGTCTTGTCATCATATGTGATTAAGGACGGCAGCGGATCGGGTTCGGGCGGGTAATCCGCGGGTTTCGGGTCCGCGGGTTCGGGTTCGGGTGCGGTTTTTTCGCCCATATTTTTGGGTTCGGGTTCGGGTTTGGGTTCGGGTTCGGTTTTGGGTTTAGTATTCTACCCGTGGATATCCAATGGATACCGAAATAAATCATTTAAATTAAAAATTATGTTTTATAATATGTTAATAATAATTTGTTTACTTAAATTATTAAATTTATTCAAAGTTGACTCATGAAAATATTTATTATTTGTTGTCTATTGTTTTACATGTGAATATGTGTATATATATCCGTGGGTAATCCGCGGGTAATCCACTTGTTTCGGGTATCCATTCGGGTTTCGGGTATCCGTTCGGGTTTCGGGTACCCGCGGGTTTGGGTTTGGTGATGGATTTCCACCCGAAACGGTTTTGGGTTCGGGTTCGGGTTTTAATTTCGGGTTTCGGGTTTGGGTGCACGGAGACTCCACCCGATCCGAACCCGACCCGTTGCCATCCTTATATGTGATGTATATTCGGAACTTTATCCATTCTTCTCTCGCATTTATCTGTTAAGTCCCTGCAAATGTATAAATCACCAAAGCTCGTAGAGAATTATGTTAGTTAGACCCCTAGACTTATATTGATATTCATTTTAAGCCCTTATTTCATGTTAGTTGACTAGTAATTTTATGCTATAACAGGTGTCAACACTTATTAGGATGGAAAGAGTAGTTAAGTTGTTATTTTCCTTGTCTACCGGCTAGCTTAGAGCAGTCACAGTGCATAAACCATGGTAGAGTCTATCCCTATTAATTACACTGTCACGTAGGACTTTGATGATGTGACATGCAATTTAATGAAGAGAGAGAGAGAGAGTTAGAAATGTAGAAACGACGTCCATCTAAGGGCAGGTACATTGCTACACGTAAGCGGTCTCATACGTCGTCTCATGCATCGCCACATATGATTTTTGATGATGTGGAGGAAAGAGAGAGGTGAGAGAGAATGAGATAGTTGCTTCGCGAAACAACGACCTCATGAGCTAGAATTTAGGACTATGAGACAACTATCTTACCATTGTATGAGTTATTGTCGTCATGCACCTCACAATCCTATTTTTGCTCTCTCCATAAATTAAGGAAATGCGAATTGCTATGAGACAACTTAGAAAGACAACCATTGTACATTTAGTCTATTAAGTCATCTTAAATTACGTGGCATTATATGAGACTAGTTATAAGACAATACTAATGTACTTGCCCTAAGACTCGGCGTCTACACACAGTACGAGGCTGATGGTCTCGCGATGTGGATCTTTTGCGGCTGCCCGTGGGAGAAGGTGCAGGACATGCAGACAGCGTGAGCTATTTTCGGCAGCAGAGGCTCGTCCGGTGAAGAGAAGAGATGAATGATTGGAAGACTCTAGGACTTAAGTTTGCACCGTGAGAGATAGTTTCTTGATACAAAATCCAAGAATATAGAAACTACCCGATAGTTTTCGCCTTTGTGAGTGCCCTTATTAGATGACACCAAGTTTAAAAAGGAATCTCGGTATTTCCTAAACAAGATATAGAAGAGAGTTCGAATTTTGAACCTTGGATTGCTTGTGTTTCTGGACCAAGAGAGTACTCTCATCATCCAAAAAATGCAATGGTATGCTAATCTTTTGCGTATTTGAGAAGAAAAAAAAATTCATCCTAAAAATATAAACATACATTGCACTTTCTGAGGAGTTAAAAGTTTCTTTAAAATCTAACTCATTATATAGAAGAAGAAGATAATTTCAATGTTCATATCTTCAAATAGGTTTATTAATTATTCAATCATATTTATGAACAATGTAACGATATTATTATTG
This sequence comes from Hyparrhenia diplandra, assembly GCA_015847255.1. Taxonomy (NCBI): domain Eukaryota; kingdom Viridiplantae; phylum Streptophyta; class Magnoliopsida; order Poales; family Poaceae; genus Hyparrhenia; species Hyparrhenia diplandra. The sequence goes on from JADLZK010008739.1 coordinate 192,463, forward strand.
AAAACTTTTTTTGATAAAAGAAATGTTATTTTAAGACGGGGTGAAGGTGAATGAATATTGGAGAGTGTGAAGTTATACTGAAACCTGACTCCTCGACTCCAGTCAAGACGGGGACCGGGAAGTCACTACTCACTTCGCCACGCGTGCGCCGCTCTATCAAATCGCGCCCGTATCTCAGGGCCCAGCGACCAGCGTCCCCTCCCCTCCCGTATGTGCCTACTGAATCGAACCCAAGCCGGTGGCGAGGTTTCAGTTTGAAAATGCGCTGCGGCCACACAGAAGGTGAGGGGTGAGGAGGCCAGGAGGAGCAAGTGCCCGAGCCCGACGGCTTCCATCTCGATCGCGGACGCCGGACGGGCGAGCGCCATCGACCATCGTGATCGTCACGCTGTCCACAGGTGAGCTGAGCCATCCAGTTCACCACCCGCTCGCCGCCGACGCGCTGCTTCCGGTTCGTTCCACCACCTCGCCTCTTCGTCTTCTTAGTTCCTTGCTTTGCTTCCTGTTCGTTCCTCCGATCTTTCACTCTCACGTGTTTGCTTTGCGCCGAGTGGCAGTTTTCTCCGTGTTGTTTTGTGCCCTCCACCCCACCTCGCCTCTTCGTCTTCTCAGTTCTGCTTGTTGTCTCATGGCGGTCGACTCGCGTGTCATCTTTGCTTTTCGGTGTCTGAGCTCCGGTCCAGGGGATCATGGCGGCGAGCGAGAGCAGTGACGGGATGTGAGGCGTCGCAGCTACTGCACCAGATTTGTCTACACGGCCACGTTTCTTGCTAGTTTTCCGAGGACCAAACTGTCTTTTTTTTTTTTTTCGTTCTCTTTGTTACACATTTAGGAGAAATTTTGGTTATGGACTTCTCTTCTCAAGGACCTTGACATGTTCAGATTTTTGTCCAACAATATTACCATCTACTACAAGATGTGTTTGGCCATTTCTTGCCAGTGCTTTTGTCGTGGCTTTCTCATTAGCTTAATCTAAAGTCCAGACCAAGGCGAAAACAATGAAGCTGAACGAAGCCACAAAAATGTGGCTTCTCCTGTAAACATTTCCTTTCATTTGTTTTTGTTTGTTTGACCATTGTTGAGCTTTCTGATTATTTCCTGTTGTAGAGCAAGAAGGCATCACCGTTGAAAGGCGGAAACGAAAAGGCCCCTCATCACACTAAGAAAAGCAAGATACACAAGTCGAAAGACCAGATCATTGCTCACACAAAGAAATCGATCAATATGTCTAGAAAACGAAAACGTGCCTTGTCTGAAGAAAATGGAGGTGCTACTGCATCGAAGAGCCTATCAACTCCAATCAATTTATTTGAAGATGAATGTGTTTTTTGTCATTCATTTAGGACGGGCCTGGTAAAACAATTGAATTGAATCTATATTACACACTTATACCTAACATGGAAGAGCTGATGTGTTGAGGGCAACTCATGGGTACTAATTTCAGTTTCATGGGCCGATGGTACGTTATCTGAAGGGAAGAGTTGTGTCCATTGACGAGGGCAACTTATCAGATGCCATCTACGTCCATTGGAAGTGCCTCCACTGGTAGGTTTCTATCTTCTCTGCTGACAGCATTCAACTCTTTACATTAATCTATATAATTTAGATTTTCTGTCATAACTTTTTTGCTGCATATGTTTTTTCTTTCTTTTGGAAAACCTTGCAAATTTAAGATGCAACCATGTAGTCTTTGTTTTTGTCTGTCCAGTTCATTGTTAATATAAAGGGCTGCTTCTATGGTGATATGGCCTTTCATTTTCTGTTCCTTCTGTCTTTTAAGGGCTTCTGGAGTATGGTTTAAGGGTGACACTGTTATGAACTTTGAGCCAGAAATTATACGTGCTTCAAAACTGAAATGCAAAAGATGTGGACTCAAGGGAGCATCCCTTGGTTGTTATTACGATCCTTGCCTCACGAGTTTTCACGCTCCATGCGCGGCTCAGACAAATGGTTGCCACTGGGATTATGTAAGCTCTTTTACTATTTGCTTGATCCAATGGTTTGTATTTTTTTTTTTTTACAACCAATGACACATGCAATGTTCTGACATGCTTATTGTACATGGTAGGATGGCTATATGCTGTGCCCTAAACATGTTTCAAAAGCTCTACCATGTGATAAGCTGGGCAAACATACAACGGAGAATTACAGTGCTTCTACCTTGCATCAAAGGTTTTGTGATCCTTCTTTGCTCTTCTTGAGAGATTCATAGATATTGCAGTTCATGTAATCTGTGTACCGTGTTGTATTTTTTTTTTCTACCCAATGTTTACACAGTTTCATCAATTCTGAAGAGGAAGGTCAATGATCAGTTTTTCTTTTTTCAAAAGGACGATGAGAGATTTTCTGCAAATTATATTAGAAGGTAACAAAATTAAAATAAGAAATGACTATACGGCTGGCCCTGTTTAGAACACATAATCTAGATTATACATAGGATTTCTATAATCTGGATTATGGACATTAATAATTGAGGTGTTTGGATTCCTCTAGATTATTCTGGTGGATTATTCTTGTTTCATTTCAAGTGACAAATAGTATATTAATCACCAAAAAGTAGGTCCCTAGGTGGATTATAGGATTATTGTAATATGTGTTTTGATTATAATAATAATCCATATTATAACCTAGTCTGTTTGGATCACACAATTAGATTATTTCAGCTAATTATTGTAATCACAGTGGATCCAAACAAGCCCTTAGGGCCCTGCAAACCACAGGCCCCACACAACTTAAAAAACTACAAAGTATCCAACTAAACAATAAATTCCCCAAGCCACCTGCAGCTGCACACAAGAGATCCTAACTAGGAAACATACAGGAGACGAGAAAAAGTGATTAGCCGAAGGCATCCCAAACTGACACTAGAAACACCATCCAACATGGTTACATGAGGTGTACTCACTGCTAAGGAGTGTTACAAAGGCCATACTCTTCTGGTTGCTTTGCCAGGTTTTGTGAAGTCCGATTTATATTATTCCACAAATTACACAAAACAATTGATAATGAGCCCATCAATAAACTTCCTTTCCCTCTTGTCGAATTTGGTTCTGATCCACCGCCACCATTTATAAATCGAACCATTATGGCAAATGTTCAGAAATTTTGAGAAATTTTCCCCATTGGACCACTTCATTCCAAAACTTGTATTACATATGAGCGACCACTTGTGGTTCTGAACTTCTGATCGTCTTTACACCGCAGTTTTTTCTCTGTTGAATATGTTCCAAATTCAGTTGCGCATCATTATTATTGGGCGGCCGACTTGTGACGGAGCAAAGCGGAGGCTCGTCGCCATGAGGCTTGGCATTTTTGGCGACATCACAAGATTGGACTTCTAGGGTTTTTACTCGGAGTACAGATTCATTCATTCTCTTGTAGTTCGCCTCATTGGCATTGTAACCCGAGTCTTGATAATAGTGAGGAGTGTTTGCTGGCTGGCGCTCGTGGTTCTTTTACTTTCCCGCATTGGGAGGGTTTTCCACGTTAAATCTTTTGTTCCTGCTGTGGTTTGATTGTGTTTCCTTCATCGTATTCGCGTCGCGCTTATAACATTCTCTTGCCCGTGGGATACATGTGATTTCTTACCTTTATAGATAAAGTAAAGCTTCTCTGTAATTTTGGTAATCACTCATGTAACATGTTTCATTTCGATAATTTCATGGTTTCAGCCGACGTGCAGATAAGGAAGAAAGTTTTGACTATCATAGTAGGCAAAATCTGCAAACTGATCAGCTTAACACCTCAAGTGCCTCCTCGCTGCCCCAGAGGTATGTGAATTGTAATGTTGTGCACAGTATAGACAGGCCTATGTGATTAATCCATACTGTGCTGTATTGTTTTCCCTAGCCATCCTTGTCATGAAGAAGGAATTTGTACCACTTGTTCAAGGGTTGGTGAGCAAACGGATCAGCTTAACTTCATGTACATGATAGTTATTCACCTTATATTTGGAGATAGTGTAAGGTTCATTACAATTTTATAAATCCCATTTCCATTTCTGTAATTGATGGTTCAGCCCATTCATAGTTTTTTTAGAAGGGGCAAAAAGCTTTGCCGCGATTTCTATTAGACGAAAAAGAAAAGGCAAGTGCCAGCCCAGGTTTTTGACCTGAAACCGGGCCGAGAAAAACCATACAGATGAGGAGGGTACCCTACTCGCCAAGCACACTTAGGTACCAAACAACTCAACTCGCACCACAAATGGCGCCCACTCAACTCGACTTAGGGAGTGTTTCACTCCCACCTACTCTTGGGATCCACCAACTCAACTAACACGACGCGGAAGGGAGCAAAGATACACAAAGGAAAAACCTCTCGGTTGGATTGGGTCATCAACACGAGGCTCCAAACACCGCCGCTCGGTCGAATTGGGACGTCGACACGAGCCACCACTCAGAACAACTCCAAGAAAAAATAAAACAAAAAGCACACAAAGTGACACCACCACCACACGGAGAGAAGCCGACAGCCAACTGTCAAACTGCGCCGTCGTCACCAACGATGAGCCAAAGCTCGCTGCAAGCTCGAGCATCCAGCTGAAAACTCCTCCACCATGAGGCTATCGCCCCAAGCCGCTGCACACCCACAATCGCCGATCCCCGGCTCCGGCCTCACGCCGCCAGAAAATCCCGTCGCGGAACAAGGAAACCACCGATCCGGCAACTCTGCGTGGGGGCCTCGCCTCACCCACCGCCTCACTCCACTACCCGAGACTCAGAAATCTGAAACCACTCGAGAACGCCACTTCTCGCTCAGCCGGCACCGAGATCACCACCACCATGCACGCCAACTCGGGACCTCCAAAGACCCAAGGGCCCCTCTGCATCTTCCAGCCAACACGGGACCGTGTGCACCTCCACCTGCGACGCCGCAGACGACTCCACCACCGACCACCACCCCCGCCACAAACCGAGCCGGGTCTCAAGATGCGGGCGCCTCCAAGGAGGAACGACGCCCGTGCGGCGCCGCCGCGCACGTCCACAAGGGACTGGGTTTTTCACCCCGAGAATCCCAAGCCGCAAAGCCATAGATGCACTCAATGGTGCCCCCAACGGGGAGCGAGACGCCACGAGGCCGCCGCCACCATTGCCACCGACTAAGCGGTATTGAGGCTTTCGCCCGTGAGCACCATGCCTGCCGCACACGCCGGCCGTGCAGGAGTGCGGTCCCCACCACACCCGCCGCTACCCGGGAAGAAACCCCGGCACCACCTGAAGGAACCACCACGGCACCATGAGGAAGCGCCCGAGGCCCCAAGCCCCCACCACGGGGACGCTGCTCCAAAGTTGCCGACGCTGGAGGGGGAGGAGGAGCAGCAGCCATCATACCTCAACCAGTCGCTTTGTGCAGACCCCTCCGCCCCCATCGCCGCCAAGTCGAATAGGCAGGACCGGCGCGCCGCCAGGTGGCCGTCGCCGACGCCTTTACCGCGGCGCAAATAACGCCCCAAAGACACCCGGCGCCGCGTCGCTAAAACCACGCCGGCCACCGTCCGCACGGGCCATGGCCGCCGACGCCGCCACTTACCCAGCACCGGAGGCCGACCTTTCCAAGACGATCGCGTCCCCGACGCTGTAGCCGCCAGATCCGCTGGGCGCCGCCGGATCCGGCGGCCGGAGCCCCCCACCGGCGGGGGACGGCCACACCGGCGAGGCACCTCCCGGGGAGGAGCGGCCGTGCCCGCCCGATCCGCCGGAGAAAGGGGGGAGACCCACGCCGCCACCCTCCCCGCGGACCGCGCGAGCTCCGGCGCCCGCTCCGGTGGGCGCGGGCCGGGAGTGTGTCGCTTGAGGGGCGGCGCCGGCGCTAGGGTATGGTCGCCCGCCGTCGCCCTCAAGACGGGAGAGCGACGCGAGCGCCGCGTGCTGTTAGAATTTGTTGTGTTCCCCATTCATAGTAATGGAAGAAAATTTTGAGAGTCATCCAAGGAAAAATCAACAAACAGATCATCTTAACATTTCAAGTCCTAATTTACCACACAGGTTTGTGATCTTCATCTTTGTTGCGTGATAGTAAATGTCATAGTTCATATGATTAGTATATAATTTCTTTGTGTGTTTTTGTCTCAGCCTACATTCTCAAAAAAGAAGAAATTTCCACCAATAGCTCAAGGGATGAACAACCAAGTTCTTCATCCTTGCCACTAGGGTATATCATGTTTCTTCTCCCTTCTTAAGATATTAAAAACCTAGTGGTTACTTAAAGTATTCTTTATTCCTTGATTTCTGTACTTGTAAATTGAGTCTCTCGTGACCGTATGACAAATAAATATCTAAGAATTGTAAAAGGTATGACCAACAAAGGCACAAGAGTAACACTTCAAATTTGTCCTTGCCTCAGAGGTTCACAATTTTTCTAAGGTCTAGGTCATTGAACAATCATTATTATTTTTTGTGAAACTGAAGAGTTATTAATTAATCTTCTTCTTTACTCCATCATTCCAGCTGTCATCCAGACATTGAAGAAATTCCCAGAGCTTGCCAAGGGAAAAAATGGAATTAGATCAGCCAGACACATCAAGCTGCCCTTCTGATCAGTTATTAGTTCTGCTTGGTTTCTCTCTAAGTGTGGAAGAGAAGGTAGCATATATATAAAATTTCACTATATATAAAAAAGTGTCAAAATAATCCAGTTTTTATTAGCCGCATCATTATTCCATAACATGTTTCCCTTGTTCCATCTCTATCCACCTTTATTTATGGCTAATTTGGTACAAGAAACTATTTGCTGCATACCTTTACCAATTATTTCTATTCCATTCCTGCTTGTGAATCTGATGACCAATTTGCTACACTCGTTGGGCAGGACTTCCTGCAAAAGTTTGCGTGTTGGACCAACGCCACGGTGGCGAAAGAGTGGGCCGAAAATGTGACCCATGTCGTTTTGGGCAAAGGTGCTGGTACCTCATGGAGTAGATCATTTGAAGTCCTCATGGCAATACTGCTTGGGAAATGGGTCGTTCATTTCCAATGTTAGTATTATAAACCTCTCTTTTTTTTTTTGGCTCTGCCTCTACGTTTTAGTTCTTGTTGGAACAAGCTGTGGATCGATCTCATCTCCTTTATTCAGTCGTGGTCCGGTGCTGACGCTTCTGACCTTGCTCATTCAGGGGTCGCGGACTGCCTACATCTCGCCCAGGTCCTGAGGCTTCTTATGAGGTGGTAGCATCCGCCATGGATTCACTCGGAACAACAATCAAGGGGCCAAAGCATGGAAGAATCCGAGCAAATGATGAAGGGGTATGTATCATTCAACAAAGGAGATCATTCGTTCGTGGACTTCGGCTGATCGCTGCGTTCTGAATTCTGATGCTTCTTCACTCACTTCACTTGATCGTACGCACGCATGCTTTGCAGGCACCGAAACTGTTTTCAGGACTGTGCTTCTGCCTGAGCGACTTCATGAGCCCTGGCAACAGAGACCGCATGCGAGACCTCATAGCGGCCGCCGGAGGGCGGATGCTGGAGAAACCTGACCTGCACCGCCTGCAACTACTGAAAAGTCTTGATCATTCTTCTTCGTCTTCGGTGAAGCCGACGAAGCCCTGCTACTACTTCGTCTACGACGTGGACCCGCCCGGCCCCGGAGAGTTCAGCGCGAGCTTGCTGCGGGAGGAGATGGAGGAGGTGACAGAGCAGCAGGCGGCGGCTGGGGCGCAGGTGATCTGCCACCTCAGGGTGATGGATGCCGTCGCGGCGTATGACGCGGAGATCCTCCTGATACCGTGAAGAACCGCTGCATCACGTCGTAGTTTTGCAATTTTGCACCTGTCCCTGACCGGGGCTACTGGCGAACAGAGGAGTTCCATTTTTTTTTCCTCCTTACTTTAAACAATTGTTTAATTGCTCTCCACGTTTTCCACAACAAAAACAAAAAGGAGGTCCATTTTCGGTTTGGACATGCCCATATTGTGCAAATTATGATCCAATCCGTGGCGACAGGCCCATATGTGCGCTAGAGCCTCTCCTCACACAGAGTGTTCGACTGTCATGGGCCGGTGTTAACAGCTGGACCACACGCACGTTGGGCCAAAGATCTCCTTCAACGAAGGAGCCAATTTTCCTCAGGGCTTCTGCATGCTCCTATCGCAGTCATCCGACTTTTCTGCAAAATCAGTTTTTCTTTTTAATTCACCTAAGGTTTTCAAATTGTTTGTTTTGCACCCTTGGCGTTTCTAAGGTGGTTTTTGATGATACGGCAACACATAAGGGGGTAAATCAAACTAGAAATAATTTTTAAAAAATTATTAAAAATTCATAAAAATATGTATTCAAAATATCCAAATATGTTTACATGGAAAAAATAATAATGCAATTAAAAAATTCATTAATCTTAGAAAATTATCAATAATCAATGAGTTCTTTTGCTGAGTACTCCCATCCATCTCTAGAATCACAAAATCAATAGGAACTAAATTATATGTTCATCAACTATGATCGCTACATTCTCTGCTATTTCATCTGCAGTCATCATACATGCTTGTCATATTAGGGTATGTTTCGATGTTATTAGCTATCTATATCTACTAAAGAGCCAAATTTTTGTTTCACCTTTTTTTTTTTTTTGCCCGTGAGTTCCGTGCAAATGCGAAGAAGTCCATAACAACTCCAAAATCAGTCGAAAACGAACTACAAAATCGAATGAGTAAGGCATCCTCCAACCATAAATCATCTGTAATTACAACCCCATAGATCAAATCAGAGAACAAAATAGAGAGGATATATGCGGATAGTTTGCGGACTAGATGCGCGCCGCTGCCTCCGCGTGGCCAGGCCAAGCTTGGTCTGCTCAGCCCCCGCCACTAGAGCCCGCGCACAAATTTTAAGTTATTTTTGTATTGGCATAAATTGCAAGTCCCGTTGCAACGCACGGGCAAATTTGCTAGTTTTAAACATATGCTAGTGGGCTCTGGTAATAGGGATGGGGGAATAGGTCGAAGTTAATCCATTGGGTAAACTCGACCCACAAAATCAAGGCCAATGGGTCATAGACTCATAGGGGTCGCCTTTTAAAGTCACCATGGTCGACCCATTTGTCATATATTTTTATAATATATTACTTTTATCTATTTTTTCAAGAAACATGATTAGCCATAATTTGTGAGCATGTTTATGTTTAGAACTACATCGAGGAATATCATATTTTAGAAGTAAAATTTGATAGACGTTAAAATATTTGCTTAAACTTTATCCCCGACTTATCAGCCCTCAAAACCATCCGTCGAACAGGTCGTGAAATCGCCGAAAAAAAACAATGAGGGCCATATATCTGACCATATTAAAGAACTACAAACACCTAGAACCAAGTTAACTGGTGTCAATGTGTGATTATGTATGATGCAAAGATTTGAACCCTATATGTGGTGGGGCCAAGGGCCTATACATATATTTTGGAGAATGGGAAATTCAGAATCGGGGATTATTATTTATAGATCGAAAGCTGGAACCAAGAAGAAACGGAAAAGAAGGAACAAAAAGGAGGAGCCTAGGGACTACGTGCCACCCTGCAATGATGGCCACTTGGGCTGATGGTAAGCATCATTACAGGTGCTACGCTAATGGTACCCTCTCCTCTCATTAACTAATATATAAGCCAGCCATGGAGATCTTCAGCTGACCAGTTTTAAGTACGTACTACTAGTATAGTTTAAATGCAATGGGAGGCTTCATGTAGTTCATAAAGCCATGTAAGTAGTTTATAAAGCCACTGAAGTACGTACTATATACTGTCCGCGAGCAGCAGTTGCATTTTCCATTCCGAACAAATCTTCCAGAAGTTGCAAAGCCTGTTCACCGCATTGCAGACAAGGTGAACCGGAGCACGCCATGGCAGTGGCGCTCGTCTCGTTCACCGATGAGTTGGTCCGGCGAAATATGACATTGCCATGCATGGTAATTAGGTCAAACCCTCTCGGACTGGCAGTGGTAGATCTCAGGTCGTCCGGGTGTCCGGGTCAGCTCCGATCCTCGCCACGTCGGACATGGGAGTGTGAGCTCCGACGATTTTTTTCCTGAAATGGCCGGATCTTCTTCTCTTTAATTTGAAGGCCGGATCTTCTTCTGGTCACCCCTGTTAAAAAGAGGCAAGTACTGAAGTACCAAGTGGCCGCACAGGCTTAGCTCTTGATCCGATACATTGGTGGTAGTGGTAGTAAGAGACAAAGAGAACCTGATGCATGAGGAGAAGTTAACAACGCACAAAATCATGATTAGCAGCTCAAGTTTGTGCGCTGAAATCTGAGAGGAATATTTATGCCAAATTCTCAGTCTTTTAAGGCCTAAACTTTAGGCAGAAGACGGCCCAAGGTTCTCCCAAAAAAAAAAAAAAAAATCCTATATAATTTTCCTTACTCCGGACCACGCACCGTCTGCGTCTTTAATTTAGTGGCGTGTAGGAAAAGTTGTTCAAAGGCCATCCACCCGACCACCCCCATTTAACAAAGCAAGTACCTTAGCCGCTAACAAATTGAATTGAAAAGACGCCGAAAACGCTAAATGAGGTCGATTAGGCTACTACCACTAGGGTAATCGATCGACATAAAGAATCCGATTAGCGCGCCTAACGTGGACCTGAAATTCTTTCCTTCCGCTGCAACTTTTGATCCGTGGTTGGGTTCAGTAATCTCTACGACTAGAGTGAAGGTTAGTAGACAATAAATCAGCTCATCATTGTACTGCTTGCTGCTACGACAAAGAACATGGTTACTGGTACGGTGTGCCAGACTGCCAGTGCCAGCCCAGCCCAGCACAAATCCCTACCATTTCGATCTCTTGACTTTTGCACGGCCACTCGGGTCCCTCTTTCACATGTCCAAGTCCATTCCAATCCAAGTCGTAATCCCAATTCAAGGCCGTTGATGGTGCATCAGCCTTCTTTCATTTCAACCACACAAAAAGCCGTAGAGAGCTCGAGGGCACTGATCCCATATTTATATTACAGTTGCGGCGCATATTCCCAAGCAAACTCCTGATCAAAATAGATTATTAGGATATTTAACTGAGGAATTAGCAGCGTCTGACTTGATAAAATATCGGAGCTGCCGCTGCTGCTGCTGCATTCCTTGTTTGGCCTTCTCTCTCCTCCCTCCAAGAACCGAACCACCTCGCCACCATGATATAAGTAGAGCGAGCCACCACACCAAAGGGGGGCATATATTTCCAACGGCTGGCTCTACACCAAGTTAGGCGGCCAAAGTGTTTTGTGACGACCAACCAACCCAACCCCTCTCTCTCTTGTTTCTTGTCCACTCAAAGGTTCAGACTCCCGTTTTAGCATTGTGGCCTGCCCAGGATGAAGTTTATGAAACTCGGCACCCGGCCGGACACCTTCTTTTCACCGCCGACTCCGTCAGGTGCTCTTGCGATTGCGATCGATCTCGATTCGATTCCATCAGGTTCAGTTCTGCGTTCATGGTGTTCTGATCGTGTTTGTGCATGCGTCGTCGTCCAGGTCTGTCTGCACGGAGGTCGCCACGGACCTGCAGATCCTTGTGGATAACTGCCTCTATCATCTCCACAAGGTAATTGATTAACTCAAGGATCAGAGATTATTTCCACCCTTTATTCAGTTTTCATCATATAGAAGCATGATTCAGAAACTGAATCTTTAGGATCGTTCGTTCCACAATAGATTCCATCGAGGAAATGGAATGAACACCTGTTATCTTTTTTTTTTTCCTGATGAGTTCCCCGATCTTGAGTTCAATGTCTGAGATTCTTGGTTTCTTGGCATTGCCCTGTTCCTGAATGCCGCAGTTCCCTCTGCTCGAAATGCATGCTCCTGCAAGCGCTGTGCGCCGACGCCGGCGACGACGTCGTCGAGCTGCCGGGATTCCCGGGCGGCGCGGAGGCGTTCGAGGCCTGCGCCAAGTACTGCTACGGCATCACCATCACGGTGAGCGCGCGCAACCTGGTCCCTTCCGGTGCGCGGCGGCGCACCTCGGCATGTCCGAGGCTGCCGACAGGGGCAACCTGGCCGCCAAGCTCGACGCGTTCCTCGCCTCGTGCCTCCTCCGCCGGTGGAAGGACGCGCTGGGCGTGCTCCACTCCACGCGCCACTACGCGCCGCTGTGCGAGGACCTGGGCCTCACGTCCCGCTGCGTCGACGCCGTGGCCGCGCTCATCGTCAGCCCGGACACCGCGTTGCCGGCCAAGTCGTCCACGTCGGCGTCGCCGTGGTGGGCGCACGACATCGCCGAGCTGGGCGTCGACCTCTTCTGGAGGATCATGGTCGCCGTCAAGGCCACGGGGGGGCCGTCCACGACAAGACCGTCGGCGACGCGCTCAAGGCGTACGCGCGGCGGTGGCTGCCCAACGTCGCCAAGGACGGGGCAGCAGCAGCAGCTCTCGGCGGACCAGCCGCTCGACGACCACGACGGGGCGGGGGACGTGAAGCAGGTCACCACGCGGCACCGCCTCCTGCTGGAGAAGATCGTCAGCCTGCTCCCGGCGGAGAGGACGCCGTCTCCTGCGGCTTCCTGCTCAAGCTCCCTCAAGGCCGCCAACATCCTGAGGCGCGTCCGCGGCGTCCAAGGCGGCGCTGGTCAGGAGGGTTGCGTGGCAGCTGGAGGAGGCCAGCGTCGCCGACCTGCTGGTCCCGTCGCTGTCCTGCGTCAGCGACACGCTCTACGACGTGGACGCCGTGTCGGCCATCCTCGACGAGTTCGCGCTGCGCTGCGCGGCGGTCCTGCCGGCGCCGCGGGCGCTGGCTCTGTCCGGGAGCCCCGACGACGAGAGCCCGGCGCACTCGGGCGGGCACCGGCGGTCACGCTCGGCGGAGAAAGTGAGCTTCGACGGCACGCGACGATCCTGTCAGCCGCACCCGTGTCGCAGGGCGCCCTGGTGCAGGTGGGCAAGCTGGTGGACGGGTTCTTGATTGAGGCGGCCAAGGACCCCAACATGCCGCTGGACAAGCTGCTCGCCATTGCCGAGGCCGTGCCAGACAGCGCACGGCCGGAGCACGATGGCATGTACAAAGTCGTCGACACATACCTCAAGGTATCCCATTTTCTTTGGATCTCCATCCATGTTTTTTTAAGAAAAAATATGATCTGAACTTTGGATTACGTGACAAGATGATGATGTTATTAATCTTTGTGTTTTGTTATCTTTATTTATGATTAGGCGCATCCGGAGATGAGCAAAAGCGCGAGAAAGCGGCTGTGCCGTGTGCTCAACTGCCGGAAACTGTCGGAGAAGGCGTGCACGCACGCGGCGCAGAACGAGCTCCTGCCGCTGCGCGTGGTGGTGCAGGTGCTCTTCTTCGAGCACGCGCGCGCCGCGGCGGTGGCGTCGGGCGGCGTGGCCTCGTCGGAGCTGCCGAGCAACATCCGGGCGCTGCTGTCCAACAAGTCCGGGTCGTCGGAGGACGAGGAGGCGGACCGCGTGGACGAGCAGCGGCTCCGCGCGCTGGCCGCCGGCGCGTCCCCGGCGACGACTGGAGCGTGGAGGGCCTCCGGGCGCGCGGCGTCCAAGATCGCCACGCTGCGGGATGAAGCTGGCGGAGGAGGAGGAGTACGAGGACCGCGACGCCGACGAGTTCGCGCGCGCAAGGCCGGGCTGGCGCGCAGCGTCGCTGCGGTTCAGGGCCTTCTGCGCCATCCCCGCCGGGAAGCCGAAGCGGATGCTCAGCAAGCTGTGGCCGCTGGGCAGAAGCGGCGTTAGCCACTAGCAGCAGGCTCTACTATACTAGCAGCAGCCATTGTTAGGTCCTATGGTTTCTTTTTTGTTTTCTGAGGGTGATTTGTTTTGTCTCTTCTCTTCTTCTACTAGTAATTCTTCTTCTTCATCCTCTTGTTTTGAGTTGCACTTCCAAGGCGAATTGTACCTTGCATGTAGTAGAATTTCAACGGCCATAATAAAAGATAGAAATTGCACAGGCAACTTTTTACTCCTCTTATCTTATCTGTAAGATGATTCAGCTTGGTAGCCCAATGATGAACAAATCATGAAATCACTGTCTCCTAATAATGTGCTCATTCTCATTAGTTTTTATTTTTCCTTGGTGACGCTGACGAGATGATGATGATTGATTTCAGTGCCTCACATTTCATAGTACAGACTACAGAGAGGCCATCTCTGTTTCTAAATTCAAGAGGCTGTGATTGCCATATCCACTTGGCAAATACAGTACTCCAGTTTGCATCCCAATGGAGAGAGTTGGAGGAGACACAGCAGACCGGCATGAAAAACCCACAAATCCACTACAGAATCCGGATCGAATCCGCGAGCACACGGCAGGCCGGCACCGGCAGATAATACGAGCGTTGCTTTTTACCTGAAAGATCCCCTTTGTTAGATGTTAGGTCGTGATGGATGGATATATACGGCAGCATGATGATGGGATGATAGGACCTCTCTCAGCTCCAGATTGCTGGGTCAGCAACCACTAAACAAGAACAGGTCAGCATGGGGCGGCACCTTCTTCTTCTCCACAGGCCATCGATGTCATGTTTAGCTTCTAGCTCATCACTAGCATGGGTCGGCTGGCTCATCCAGATCAGCCCAGGCCAGGCCCCAGCCTTCTTGTGCCAAAAACATGCGTCACGTCTCGAGAGAAAAATTTTTCTCCAGGTCAGGGCACAGCAGTACAGCAATGGCACTGTTTCCCGTTTGGCAACTTTCACAAAAATCATCAGGGCATTTTTTTGGGGGGGGACCTCCAACTTAGCAAGGCAGATAGATAACATTTTTAGTTCCGTAGTAAAATGTTAGTTGTGATTTTTTTTAGACTATAAACCAGTGTTTTGTTATTTTTAGAAATTGAAAAACACCTTTAAAATTAAGTAGTAGGCAGATTTATTTTCTCTGGGTTTTGACGGTTAGAGCACGTCAAGTACCTGGTTTGGATAGTTAGAGAGTGTGTGGCACCGATGTTGCAATTCAGAGTTGAAAACCGGATTGCCTTGTACTCAGTTGGAGTTTAAAAAGGGAAAAATGGAATTTACTGTGTCAAGATTGAGTGCAACGGCAGGATCTTGGGCAATATAAGTCTACGGCCCTCCAAGCTGCATAGAGGATTTTTTTTTTTTTTTTTTTTTTTTTTTTTGACAACAACATAGAGGATCATTGAAAACCTGGACCTTCTTGCAGCTTTGTCTGCAGTTTAATTGTAATAATAACGCTATTTAATTAATGATGAAGCTATTTGTCCTACAAAAGAGGAAACATGGATCTTCATAAAAGGGCACATTGTATGCAACCTGCCTAAATGGCACTTTTTAGTTTTTTCATTAGTGGTTTTTCTCCTAATCTTTGTGCATTCTGTACTTAAACTCTCTTTTAATTCGAGAGAATGCAGAGCTCCTGCCGTTATGTTAAAAAAAAAAAAAAAAGGCTACACACAGTACATACATGATAGATATAAACAAGGATCGGTTTCCCAGGGCAGGCGTGGAGACCATCCGCCGCGAGTACAAAAATAGCCGTCCTACGCAAGCTCACACCAAACCGGAACGAACCCCGGAACCACCACCACCTGCCCGCCCACGGCGCACGTACGCGCCCTCGGCCGCTCGCCCGCCCGCCGCGGGGGCAGACAGGACAGCGATGGCGCACACGGGTGCCGGCCGGAAGACGACGCCCGAACGGACAAGGACACGCACGCAAGGGCGAGAGGACAGGCAGCGGCAGTGAGCCTTCATTCAGAGCCAGCCAGACAGCGCATCGATCACCATGCTAATCTCGCCGATCAGGCGATTAAGCGCATTCAGAGCCAGCCAGACAGCGCATCGATTAAGCGATGATTCGATCTCCTCCATCCTCCAGGTGATACGGACGACGACGATGCACAGCACAGTGTGGCATCGCTGGTGGTGAGTGAGTGAGTGAATGAGGAGGACCACCGGCATGAGGCATCTGGCCGCTGGTGCTGTCGACGGTGCGTTGCCGCGCAGCCTAGGCTGGCTCCGGCTCCATGCCTGCCAGTGCCACCAGGGATGGGGTGGGATGGGATGGGGATTAATCATCTCGGTCTGCCACCGTTTCCTCGGATGCGATCTCATCCAACGGTTCCTTGTCGCTGGTGATCCGATCGGTGTCGGCCCTGCAGTTTTTTTAAGTTTTAGAGGATGGTTATCTGCAAGATTTATTCGTCATATTTAGATTAAACTATATTTTATTCTTTGTTTTCGAACTTGACTGTGCAGTTGTTCGGTTACAGCGTGTGGGGGTTCGGCTTTGTAATAATTGATCGATTATCTGTTGATAGATGGAGTCGGATTTTATATCTATTATCTAAAGAGCCCCAAATTCTAGTGCCAGCCATCTATCCCAAGTGTGCGTGGAGTATTTGCTATCCCAAATACTCCTATATATATATCGGGGACAGTGCATTCTTCTGGCGTAAGCGGCCTCATAAGTTGTCAAATGCGACGCCACGTATGATTTTTTGATGATGTGGAGGAAAAGAAAGAGGTGAGAGAATGAGGTAGTTGCTTCGCGAAAAACAACGACCTCATGAGCTAGAATTTAGGGACTATGAGACAACCATTTTACCACTGTATGAGTTGTTGTTGTCATGCACCTCACAATCCTATTTTTACTCTCTCCATAAATTAAGGAAATGCGAGTTGCTATGTGACAACTTAGATAGATAACCATTGTACATGTAGCCTATTAAGTTGTCTTAAATTACGCCAAGACTTTATGAGGCTAGTTATAAGATAACACCAACGTGTATTTGCCCCTCACCTGATCATGGGCATTAATCAGCGACGAAGCCGGCAAATAACGTGGATACCGATGAAAACCTGCAAATTAGCCACCCCAACCCAAACGCCACCAAACCTGCAAATTAGCCACCCCAACCCAAACGCCACCATCATGGCAACTTGGGAGATAATCCAATCACTGCAGGATTTGCCTTGCCTAGTAGCAGGTAGCAGCAGCTGCTCATCACACTGCGTGCGTGCACCGCCACAGACCCAGATGGACAAGGGGTGCAGAGTGCAGAGTCACGTTGTGCAGACAACAGACCAACCCAAAAAGTCATCACTTCCGTTAGAAGCTAGCGTCAGCTTTTGATTGATCAGCAGCAACTGGAGAATAATAATTAACAAAATTCTGGAGTACGTAGCTGAATTCTCCAGGATTTGCATTGGTTCAGGACCACTTAGTCTTTCCTCCGTTTTACAATCTTTCGCAATTTTTATTTCATATAAACCTGTGTTTGGCTCGCTTTGCCTTATTCAAATTTTTATATAAATTATAAAACAAACAAAAACGTCATTACAATATCTTTAGTGATGTAATAAGCCATAACAAAAGTGGTAATATTTATTAAAAAAAGTTGAATAAGACGAGAGGTCAAACACAATTTATGTGAGTCAAAGAATTACAAGTATTGTGAAACGGAGGGAGTATAATTTAGCAGCACCACTGGCAGTCTTCATGGATATATAAGTACCTTTTTGTTAATTATTCTGGGGCTGTCTGCTGTAAGCAATATCCTACTCCCTCTGTCCCATGGAGTTCGTCGTTTTTACTTTTGAACTTGTGTTTGCCACCATCCGCCTTATTTAAAATATTTATGTAAATCATAAAATAAATTAATCAATATTCAAGTATCTTCATTGATAAAATAAGTCGTATCAAAATAAATTATATTTGTGTAAAAAATTTGAATAAAGACATAAAGATCGAATAAGATGGCACGGAATCCAAGGGTGACAAACTCAGGTGGGGACGGAGGGAATAGGCATAACCCCAACAGGAAACCCTGGTCACAGGTTGTTTTCCCTGGCTCGAGTATCTGTAAAAAGGTGCAGTTCCAGTGTCCGGCAGAGCGTGAGCACGCCAGACAAAAAAAAGGTCATTTGCAAGACTGTTCCTGTTTTAAGGTCTAATTACTTATTTATCTTTGTTTTGTTTAAACTTACATGTTTATCTTTATTTTTAGTCTTCCAATTGTATGGTTGCCTTTTTATTTTAGTCTTCCAATTGCATGGTTGCCTTTATATTTCTCCCTGGTTACAAGCCATGAAAGCTAGCATAGACATTCTTCCAAGCTAGGTTCCAGCATGGCATGTCAAAAGTGCCAGCATGGCGTGTGTCCTGGTGTTGTTATTGATTGATCTTTATTTTGCCCACTTTGAAGTTAACTATTCCGGATTTGTAGGGAAGATCCTTGGCAAAACCCGGGCACATCGCCATGGCCACAGGTTGTTTCCCTGGCTTGTAGCTGCATGCAGGGCTTTCAGCTTCAATAAAAAGCAGCTTCTTGCAAAGCTGCGCATGTGCACACGAAACAAAAAAACAATATATGTAGTACGTACGTGCAACTAGATATGCATGTATGACCAACAGCATAAGTACAAAAGATGAGCGTGTTTAGTGTTTTCGCTGAGCTCAACTGGCCTGTACGTGCAGGATTATTCTCTTGTTCAGTTTATCCACCGACTAACAATACAAGAAGGCAGAAAGCATATTTTGGACCACATGAATAGTTTTTTTTTCATTGAGTGCTATATACATTGATTAATTAATTTGTGTTGTGCAGGACTTTTTGTGATGAATTAAGAAGTTCAATCTTTTTTTTTTTTGGAAATGCAAGCAGGATCCTAGGCAAAAACCTGAGCACAAAATTGTTGTCACAGGTTGTTTGTACGGCTTGTAGTTGTAGTACTGGGGTGGCTTATGAATTTGGATTAAGTCTAGATTTGGCCCTCAACTCTTGGCGTGGTCTAATTTTTTTACCCCAATGGCAAAACGTTTTATTCTTGGCCCTCAACTCTTGGCGTGGTCTAATTTTGACCCCCTGAGCGCGTGTGAGGCTGTTTTCCTCAGTTCATGCCGGTTTTGACCGCCACGTCGTGTGCGGGCGGGGCCGGGCGGGGGCGGCGCCCCTCCCGCCCGCGGCTTCCCACGCCCGCAGCCACGGCGAGACTTCGTTCTCTATCTCACCTCCATCTTCCCCGATGCCGGGGGAAGCGGCGATCGTTGGCGGTGGCGATGAGGCTCACGCCGTCGCCGAGGCCGAGGGAGCGGCGTCGACAGCGGGAGGCGGCGGGCGCATGCGGGTGGGCATGGCGGCTCGTGGCGGCGCTGGCATGCGGTGGGAGAGCAGTGCGCAGCGAGGCTTGCCGGCGGGGCGGCGCCGCAAGGAGCGAGCAAGGGGGATGGGGACGAGGCTGCAAGCGAAGCTACGCGGCAGGCAATGAGCGCCGCGCGCGGTGTGGGACAAAACCGGGATGGGGCGGAGGTCGCCGCCATGGTACGCCCGGGCCCGGCTCGTCCGGCCCACCCGGCGCGTGAGCCCGGCGGTGGCTTAGCTAGCCCGACGCGGCAGCCCCCGAGCGTCGAGGGAGGTCGCCCTAGCTGCCATGGGGGCGCGTGGGAGGGGCAGCTCCGCCCGGCCGCGTCCAGCTCCTTCCCCACGCCACGCCGCACCCCTCGCTTCCCGGGGCCCCGAGCCCACGCCGTAGAGCCAGCACGGGCCGATGTTGCTGCCCGTCCGCCGAGTGCGGGCCGGCGCGGCTCGAGGTGTCCCGAGGGGAGTCCGCGGGCTCGGGCGCGGAGGACAGCGCATGGCTCCCGGTGGCCGCAGAGGTTGCTGAGTCGCTCAGGCTTTGTCTTGGCGCATGGACGACACCCGCCGTGCAAGCCGGCGCCAGATAGAGCACCGGCCCGGTGAGCGAGCGAGCCGGTCGCGCGCGCCGGCTAGCTGGGCTTCTTGCATCGCGTTCGCCGCCCGTAACGTCGGCGATGCAAGGCGCCCGTGATTGAGCCGCTAGAGCCGCTCGTCCACCAGGTGCTCGCCAACCTCGAGGCCTCCCCGCGACGGGACCCGGCTCATCCCCGACGGCGCGGGCTCGTCGGCGCGCCTCGGGCCGGCGGGACCGCCCACGCGAGGAACGCGTTCTCATGCTCCCGCGGCCCGGCCGGGACCCGCGCGCGCCGCTTACCTCTTGGCAATGCCAGAACGTCGCGGAAGTGGCCCGACTGCTGCGGATGGTCGCCGATCGGCCCCGTCGGCGCGAAGCGTTCGCGTCGCGTCCGTCGACCGCCGGAAGCGCACGGAGGTGATGGAGGAGGAGTGCGCAAAGGCGTCGGGCCAGCCTATGGCTCCGGTGCCCCCCGCTGGCGGCGGTAGCGGTGCGGGCATGCGGGGTGGGCGCGCGCGGCCCGGGCCCGGGGCGGGGAGGGAGCAAGTGGGAGCGGGTGGGAGCGGCCGGCGGCGGCAGCTAGCACGCGGACGAGCATGGCTCTACCACGGCATCGCCGACGTGGCATGTTTGACTAGTTGTCAGGGCCAAAACCACCTCCACATCAGCGAGTAAACCAGGGAAAAGGGCGGTGGGGTGCAAATTGAGCCGGTTTTGAAAGTTTGGGGTATGATTTAGACGGTTTCACAGTTCAGGATAAAAACTAGACTTTGGGAAGAGTTGGGGGTCAAAACTGGACTTAATCCTATGAATTTCCTATGAATCATGATCTGTCAAAAGGTGCAGTCCACTGTGCGTGCGCATGTGCGGGAGAAATAAATTATTGTGGTGTACGTGCACCTAGCTCGGGCCATCAATTTCTCATAAAGATGAGGCTTGATGATATAGGGCCAGCAATATCCAGCCCGTTAAACTTGTGATAAAATTTTTATAAGAATTATCTTTCGAAGCACTACCGTACATGATAATTCATACTGTATTAGTTTGTTTGTCAATGTAGAGGTTCATGCCACTCCGATTTTAAAAGCGATCAATCATGGCAGGAGGGCACAAACGCACTATAGGTCCTGCATCTCAAAAACAGGTATCATTCTCATTTTTAAAAAGTCAGGTTTTAAAAGTTTAACCAATTCAAAGCAGCGGCCATGGTTTTCGTCGAAGTCGAAGGTCCAAATTGTCCCTGGTATTCTTGGACCACCTCCGGGCAGCGAAGTTGCAGAGCAAGGGCAGCTTGGACATTCAACTGTTTCCAAGAGTTACAACCAGCGAGCCAAGTTTGATCCCCAAACCTAATCCCCCCACCGCCGCCGTTAAAACCAATCTCATCCAATCCCAGATCCAATCTCACCAAATTTGTAGGACACTTGTGGAAAGCTCCTACCAAATCCTTTGCATCCGCGGTGAGGACCAAGTTAGCCCCTACCGTGGTCGGTACCAATGAATCGAGGGGAGGAAGAGGTTGGGGTGGCGATGGAGGGAGAGGGTGGGGTGGAGGATGGAGAGGCGGCAACTGGGGTAGAGGAGGAGGGTATGGCAAGGGCGGATATGGCGGTGCCGGGTGGGTATGGCAATCGTGGGCGAGGGGGGGTAACACATGGGGAAGACAGGACAAATCAGAATAACCCGTGTTTTGCATCATTTTAAAAATCACTAAAAATTTGAACTTTTCGAATTACAACTAAAACTCGATTTATTTTTTCCGCCAAACCGAAACCCTTTAAAAAAAACCCCGCATTTCAAACTCTCACCATATAGAAAGTAGGAAATCTTGTTTGTTGCTTGATGAGCTTTATGGTGACCAAGGATGCGAGGTAAGTCCTAGATTTTAATTATGGAAGAAGATCGCATGAGAACGATTTACTTAATTTATTCTGGGGAATAAAACACCGAACCACGTGTGTACTAAAATATATATGAATATTTTTATGAGCACAACAAATAATTATCCTTGACAATAAAGTCGTAGGAATATAAAGTGTGCTTGTGAAAATATTTATAGAATATAGGTCACACATGAAATGATAGGACGGGGGAACGTGTGTGCAAGTACATATATATATTTATACAAGTTCCATTTTATAAATATCTTCATGAAGGAAAATCATGAGAGTATGTATGAGTGCTTGTATAAATAATTACAATATGTGCCCACACATGAAAAAGGAGGAAATTAGTGAAGAGGATAAAAGGAGAAGGAATAGAAAATAGGAAAAGGAAGAGAAATCAAGAAAAAGGCTCTCGGGCTCAATCTCTCCCTTCCTTCCTTCTTCGGCCGAGGCCCAACCGGCCCTCCTCCTTCCCTTCCCTTCTCTCTCGCGAAAGCAGGCCGGCCCAGTTAGCTAACACGCGAACCCAGCCCAGCTCCACGCCTCTCCACTCACTGACGACCGAGTCCCGCCAGTCGTCGTCTTCCTCAGGACGGGACGCGGCGCGACGCGGAGACATCACGGTCCCGCCCTGCTGCCACCGATGACCACCGCACAGGATCAACGCTGGCACCAGCCCGAGGCCACTGCGTCATCTCCCACTATGGGGACGTGCACAGCGGCTAGAGTCAATGCCCACAACCCCACAAGCCCGAGCTGGAGCGCTGCCGTCGCAACGGACGACGCCGGCGATGTAGACGACGACGGAGACACAACGAGCCCACTCACCCTCCCGGTCAGCCAACCAGACACCGCCAAGAGCACAGCAACTGGCGTCAACGCCTACATGGCCACCTTGCTGCGGGTGCCAAAGACACCCAACCATGGCGGACGACCGCCGCTGGGGCGACGTGACCCGACGGCCAACTCACTCCTGAGGCGAGCACGCCATGTTCTAGCTCATGGAGCACTAGTCCGCTGGTCCAAACGCACAGAAAAGCGTCATTAAATATCATCGACGGCGAAAAGATCTCACCGCGAAGCTTCCACCCGTCGTGGCTATAAATAGCCCCTCCGGGGAGCCCGTCGATCGCGCCACCACCACCCCAAGCTCCGTCTGGGTCGGGAACAAACGTGCGCGCCTCATCTCCTCCTTCCTGTCCACACGCCGCTGTCGGCGTTTCCCAACTGCGCCGCCGCGTGACTAGGTCAAGGAAGTTTGGTCGACTTCGTCATTTGCTAGGTCCAATTGGTGAGTCCATTTGTGTCACTCGCTTCCACTCTATCGATTCCCCACTCGCTCCCTAAGCTTGGGAAGTAGCCGGCAAAGGCCATTCCACTGTCACGCCGGCCGGACTCCGCCCCGACACGCCGTCGTCATCGAGGAAAGGCCTCCACCGCCGCCCGTGGTGTCCGTCAACGTGGCCGGGGTGACAAGGCGGAGCGAAGCGATGCTCTTGCGGGCGAGCAACAACCCGAGGATGCCCTTCTCCGGTGAACATCCGTGACGCCGCCCGCTGGACTCGTCGGCGGGGTCCAAGCCCCCGACGCCCGTTCAACGATAACGCCGTCCGGACGGAGCAATGGAAGGCGACACGCCGCCCTTCCGCCTCACCCATACGACGCCGTCATCGGCCTTAACCCGCCCCATGACGACGTGGGCGCCCACGTGGCGGCCACCGTGGCGTCCCACTGACCCACGTGGGCCCACGTGTATGGAGACGATTACTGTGTACACGGATGTAATTACTAGATCCACCGAATACCGCATACGAGTGCTAAAAGTATACCTTCCGTGTCGAAAAAATTCCCGAAGAAAATTTATAAATTCATTATTTGATTTATAGAATTTTATCATGTAATTAGTTTCAATTTTATTACATGATAAAATTACATTATAATATTACCCTAATGATTTAATTAGGGATTAATATTATAAAATCCGTATCTCATGCATCCGAACTCCGTTTCGCGTGAAACGACTTCCATAATTCATCAAAAATCTAGCTCTGTGCATCTAACCCATTGACACCATAATGTTCTATGTTTGTTCTACATGTTATAGTTCAAGCTAGGGTTTATCGCCGGACGTAAAGTAGATTCGGCGTACCCGCCGTAGTTACGCATCGACCCGATTAGGAGTATCCGTCCAGAGATACGCTATAAGACGTTCGACGCCGTGCCGATTCGTAAGAACCTCCTGTGCAAGTCCTTACCCCCCCCCCTTAACCCGACCTAATTTACTATAACAATTAATAAGATGTAAGATAAGTATAACTGGGGCAAGCCGTGCGGGAGTGCTCACGGGCTATGTGCGTGGGGCTTCGCTAGGCTTTGTCAATAATATAACTTAAGTAATAATGTGAACCTTCCCAACAAAAGGGTGAGTGGTGATAGTCTACATGGAGGTGGACTAATCACAATCGGGGATGAATCCCGCGGAGAGATACTCGCCTCCCTAAGGATCGGTTCATAGACCTTCTACCTAGTGTGACATTACGTACAGCCACACACCAATATGGGCGGCTTGATTCCACACCCCGTTGGGTTGAGGTATAATCTGGAACCAAGGTGGTCGGAGTAGGCAAACGACCTATTGGGAGCAGACATGGGGAGAGTGGCCCCATGGTCCGGTTGGCGTGGATGCTGAGTGATCTTCCACGTAAGATGTTTGGGCGCAGTAGCGCAGTGCTAGGTGCACATATTTATGATTAATGATTGGGTGTGTTGCGTCACAGTATAGGTTGGGTAATAAGGTATTACCTGTAAAGCCGTGGGTGATTTGGTATCACCATATTGTCTAGGATGATGCGTCATCCTTCCAACCCCTGAGAAGTCGTGGTGAGGATTATACGAATATACCTAGGAGGCATCCAAGCGGGTACGGGATCTCGTTAGTCCTGTCGAACCATGGGCCATGGTGTAGACAACGCCTATCGTGTGGGGAAATTTGTACACCTCTGTAGAGTTATTTAAATCTATTCGAATAGCCACGTCCTTGGAATGGGCAAGTGCTAGGCCTGAACATCTATGATTAGATATACACTTGATGATGACTAACCTGTAGTGCCATGACAGTGATGAGATGATACAACCCAGGAACTAGCGAGAGCAGATTTTTTAGAGACTTTGCTAGGGCCCAAACCCTTAATAATTACAACCCCCCTGGTTGGGACTTGCTGAGTACGTTTGTACTCACCCCTCTTTTTTACAGATATCGGCACATGTGAAGGTAAGATCGACGACAAGGTAGAGGATAGCGTATCGTAGGAGTTCGAGAGGTGTTTGGCTTAGGAGAAGGACGTTGAAGCCCGTGATTTCATCCATGCACAAGTGCGCCTGCGGAGATGCGGGCGTGTCATAGTTAATCCACCGTTTCTCGGTTGGCCAACTCGATATTGTAACCCGGCTTGGTGACCCTTCGTCGCCCATCGTAAGCCCCTATCTATCCTATATTTCTACAGCTCGGTTTATTATTAATTACATTTTACCATTATACATTACTAATAGAAGTGTTTGTGGCGTGATCCCGGGCGCAAACATCGTGTGATTAACGACCCATTAAAAGTGGGGCGTGACAACAACAATCAAGATGAGGGCAAGAAGGAGATAGTTGGGGAAACTGCTGGGAACAAAGGCAAGAATGACAAGTGGGAGCACTTAAAGACAAGCCGAGGATTCCAAGAACAAAGCAGAAGAGGTGCCAGATCAGAGCAGCCAGCCAAGTGCTAATCAGGGTAAGACTCAAAACCCTGAGGCTGGATCATCAAATCCAGTTAAGAATACTGATCCTGTGGCACCAAAGGTTCCTTGTGAAAACTGTGCACTCTATAATCATGCCACAAAGGATTGCAGGAGGGTTAGGTGTGAAATCTGTGGTTATAGCAATCATACTGCCTACAATTGTAGAATGTGCCTACCATGGAATTATGGTCCAGAGTTGTGTGCTGCACAGGTTGAGGATCAAAGTTTCTTTTTCATTGATGAGTGCATTGATCCAAACATTGCAAAGCAGAGAGAAAACATTGGTGTGGTCAAAATTATATCAGGACAAGCTACTGCAAGACAAGTGGAGCAGCAGTTTCTGTATTTAGAAGGCCCATCCCCATGGAAATGGAATGCTAGACAGGTGGATGAGAGGAGGTTTATCATCGATTTCCAAGTCCTAAGTCTCTCGAAAGATTGGACCAAGGTCAAGGCTCTAGCAATGAATGATCTTGATGCCTACATGAAGGTTGAGTTGCTTGACTCACTTGAAGGTGAAAATGGCTCATTGCAATAGGCTTGGTTTCGAGTGGGGGAGATCCCTGGTGACCAGAGAGCTCTAAGGACAATAGCAAAGGTGGGCAATTTGGTAGGCAAGGTCTGGGAGTTTGATGAGTCAACTAGATTCAAGGCTGAGTATGTAAGGCTCAAAATAGCTTGTAGGGATGTGATGAAGGTACCAAAAGCTGCGAAGCTTTTTCGGGACTCAAAAGGTGTGTCTTCACTTTTGAGAGGGAAGTACGAAAGCCGAGTGGAAAATGCATTACGGCTGCGGTTAAGGTATCGATAATGCTCCCCCAATGAAAAAGCTCAAGGCCATTGAGCAAGGTACTTCCAACTTGACTTCTGGTGCAGCAAGTGTGGAAATGGATAATATGTCAGGCTCTGGAAGTGGAAAAGGGGCTGCTGGAAAACAATCTGCAAGCAAAGTGATAAATAGCAATTCTCAGTCAATTCTAATTCAAGAGGGTGTCATGACTCCCAAGAAAAATGGAAATGAAGACATAAGTGCTCAAGAAATATTGAAGGAGATGTCCGGTGACAAAGTGTTCATACGATACATGCTATGAGTGTGGAGAAGGAAGTGAATCTCTCGGTGAAAAGCTAGTACGATTAGGTATCTTTGAAAAGACAGGACAAAAGAAGATGGGGAGATGATCATGATCATCAAATCTGGTCTCTTGAAAGCAACATGGAGACCATACATGACATCAGTAACTTGATTAAAGCTCGGCCAACTCCTCATGACAAGAGTTCATCAGATGTAGTGATGCATGGCTCTCAGGAGAGTGTGATAACTATGGAGGAAAACATGGTTGTTGTACCAAGCACTGAAAAGGAGGTGATGACGGTGTCAAAGGAAACTGGTGAAGTGAAAGATGATGATCCTCGGCTACAAGACATTCTGAAGCAAAAGCAAACTATCATATCTCGATGGCAATTCTCAAGATGATGATCTAGAGATGATGGTTCAAGCAAAAAGAAGGAGGAGTGAAAGGCTAAAGAAGGACACCCTCAAGACAACAAAGGAGAAGAATGATGAGATGGCTAAAAAGAGAAAACGGAAGGTAAAAGCAAAGTCCCAAAATCTTTTTCGATATGGATAACGATAAGATTGTTTGTATGGCTAAATGCATGGGTGTTAGAGTAGATGACAATAACTTTGCTTCCTTAAATTTATTAAAAGATTTAGAGTCCGTTAGACAGAATTTGTTTGATAAGAATGCTAAGAATAAAGATCTTGTTTCTAGTTTTGTTATTTCGAGTTTAATCGATCGTGTTTCTACATGTGAGGAAGATGAGATGGAAGAGTGCAATGAATCTTTTGATGTATCAGTTTATCACAACAATGCCAAAAAAAATTCAAAGGCAAAAGAAAGAAGAAAGTTTCCCCAAGTGGGAGTAAGCATGATCAGGGGAAGATTCTCGGACATGCATAATCCCAAGAATAAAGGTATTCTCGTGGATTTGAAAAAAAAAAAAAAAAAGTAAAAAAATGATTAGTGGTTTAATATGGAATTGTAGAGGTATCGAAAAAAAGGTACCTCCACTTTCCTTAAAGATCTCATTGCTCATTATAGATTTCATTTTATTGGCCTCCAAGAAACAATGGTGGCGAGAATGTTACGATGCACTTTTGAGAAAATTTGATTTATATCAAGATTATTCATGGCAAAGTGGTTACCTTCAAAAGGTAAATCGGGTGGAATTCTAGTTGGGATACTTATAGAAAGATTTGATGTTGGGTCTTTTGTAGAAGGTGATTACATGCTACAACTTAATCTTTGGGATAAGGCTATTAAGAGAAGATGGAATTTGATTGTGATCTATGGGGCTGCACAAGATGAATTTAAACTTGAATTTTTGGCTAAATTATCTAGATTCCGTGCTAATTCTCAAGAGCCATTATTATTAGGGGAGATTTTAATATCATTCGGTACTCTAATGAGAAGAATTCAAATGATGGGGTGCATAGACATACACCTGTATTCAATGCCCTAATTCAGTTCTATGAGTTAAGAGAATTACGGATGTCCGGTGGCATGTTTACTTGGTCCAACAACCAAACCCCACCAACTTTAGAGAATTTGGATAGAATTTTAATGACAAAGGAGTGGGAAGATATATTCCCACAAGCAAATGTTAGAAAATTGCCAAGGGATGTGTCCGATCACAATCCCCTAATTCTATCATTTGGGACTGCTGTTAAGCTAGCCCATATCCAGATTCTCATTTGAGTTAACTTGGATAGAAAATCCGAGTTCTATGAAAAAGTTAAAGAAATTTGGGAGAAGCCTTGTAGAGCAAAATCAGTGATGGATAAGATCCATCAAAAGATAAAGTTAATTAAACAGTACTTTAAAGGATGGGGCTTTAGTTTACAAGGAGAGTGGAGAAAAACAAGAAGATCATATGCAGAAGAGCTCACATAGTTAGAAGAAATTGAGGAATCTGTAGGACTAAACAAAGTGAGCAAGTGGACGGGGAAAGTTCATATTTTATTAGAAAACATGAAAAGTTTAGAGAGGGAGGAAATTTATTGGCATGAAAGGAGTCATGAAAAATGGCTCCTCAAAGGGGATAGTAATACATCTTATTTTCATAAATGTGCAAGTGGGAGGCAAAGGAAGAATACTATTTTTAGTCTAGAAAAAGAAGGCATTGTAATTGAAGGGGATGAGAACCTATTAGAGCATGCAACTGAATACTACATTGAGCTTTTTGGTCCACAAACAGAATATGATGTATCCATGGATGAAGAAATTTGGGCTTCTTGTCCAAGAGTGTCCAAAGAAAGTGAGAATGAACTCTTGTGTCGACCTTTTACTGAGAGAAAGAAGTAAAGGAAGCCTTAGACCGGATGGAAAAAAAACAAAGCATTTGGTCCGGACAAAATACCTATAGAATTTTATCAATGTTGTTGGAATATAATAAGCAAGGACATTTTAGAGTTATTTGATGACTTCTATCATCATAGAGTTGACATTAGTAGGATAAATTATGGAATCATCACTCTGTTACCAAAGATTGTTGATCTTTGCTAAAATTCAGCAATTTTGCCCCGATATGTTTGCTTAATTGTTTGTACAAGTTATTCACTAAGACTCTTACTATTAGAATGGAGATGGTAGCGAGAGAAATTGATACATAATTCCCAAACTGCTTTTATGAAGAAACAGAAATATCACAAGTGGCATTGTCTACTTGCATGAAATTTTACATGAAATAAAGAGAAGGAAAGAAATTGGCATAGTCTTGAAATTAGACTTTGAAAAGGCTTATGATAAGGTGAGCTGAAAATTGCTTTTTAATGTTTGGAGAAAAGGGGTTTTCATGAAAAATGGTGTAAGTGGATCAAAGAGGTAGTATCGTGGTAATGCTTGTTAGTGTGAAACTCAATAACAAGATTGGAACATATATCAAAAGTTATAAAGGGGTCAGACAAGGGGATCCTCTGTCCCCAATTCTTTTTAATTTGCTAGTATTTGTTTGACAAGGGACGGTGCTAAAAGCACAAGAGAATTAGATCATTTCTGGACTGATTAGTCATATTATCCCACATGGGGTAGTTTTATTGCAAAAGTATGCCGATGACACCATAGTTTTTTTGAAACATGGGCTAGAAAATGCAATGAATATGAAAATGTTACTGTATTTTTTGAAATGCTATTTGGGTTAAAGATCAATTTCAGCAAAAGTGAAATATATATGATTAATGATGAGGAAGAATGGGGGCATAGATATGCTGAAATTTTTAATTGTCAAATTGGCCTTTTCCCAATAAAGTACCTTTGGAGTCCCAAGTAAGTCCAAGCGGACTCAAGGTTAAAGATTGGTTACCTCTTGAAGAGAAAGGAGCCAAGAAACTTGATGTTTGGCAAGGTGGCTTAATGTCTACGGCAGCTAGAAAAGTTTTTGATTGATTCTAGCTTAACCAATACACCCATCTATCATATGTCTGTTTTATCGATGCCAAAAACATCTGTGGGTAACATGGACAAACAAAGAAGAACATCCTTTTGGCAGGGAGGGAGTTTAAAGAAAAAATATCATCTTATTAAATGGGAGCATATATGTAAAAGCAAAAAAAAAAGGAGGGTTAGGTATCAAGGATCTCGGGAAATTGAATATTAGTTTAATGACTAAATGGTGGTGAAAACTTGAGAATGAAGAGGGCTTGTGGCAAACTATTGTGAAATACAAATATATGAATGGTAAGACAATTCATAGTGTACAGCATAGACTGAATGACTCTCCTATGTGGTCCGATTTACTAAAGATTAAAGAATTTTATTTACAAGGTAGAAGGATTTCTATTGGTAGGGGAAACAAGTACTAGATTTTGGTGTGATTCATGGCTTTATAATGATGCTTTATGCAATGCATTTCACGACCTTTTTACTCTTCTTTGAGAACAAAGATATTCTTGTTTTAGAAGTAAGAGAGGGAACAAGGCTCACCTTCGGGAGGTGGGCGTATGAGGAACCGAGGAACAAGTTAGGAAAAATTTTGAATGATTTGGAGCAGTTTAATTTTGTTGATGTGTGATGACAAACATTTTTGGTCTTTAACCAAAAACAAAAAGATTTTCGGTTAAATCTACCTATGATATGCTCACAATTTCGATGCAGGAGTTTATCACAAGAAAATCTGGAAAGGCAAAATTCGAGAAAAAGTAAAGATTTTTCTATGGTTGTTATCTAAAGATGTTGTCTTGACAAAAGAAAATTTGAAAAAAAGAGGAATTGGGAAGGGGATGATAAATGCATGTTTTGTGATCATATTGAGTCCTCCGAGCATCTGTTTTTCGGTGTCCTGTAGCTAGAGTGATTTGGTCAATTATTGCTAGAAGTGTGGGAGCAAATGACATCCCTCAAAACCTAATGCAATGTTGGAATTGGTGTGATAAATGGTTGAGTTCGGGAAAAAAAAAAAATTCATGCAACTGGAATAGGTGCTATTTGTTGGGCGATTTGGATTGCTAGAAATCGTCTTTGTTTTTGACAAAAACTCATAAGAAGTCCTTTGGATATAATCTGTCAAGCTCATGCATTCATGACATATTGGTCGGGATTATATAGTGAAGGTTACAAGGAATTATGGGTGGAAGGTGCAAACACAATGCTGAGAATTGCAAAGGAGATTCTATCAACTCAAGTCAACAGGCAGGTGAATCATATACTTCTCCAGGACAACCAAGACCAAGACGAAGAGGAAGATTGAAGCAGAAAGATACAAAGGAAGCCAAAGAAGATGGTACAAACTACAAAGTGTCAGCTTATCCAAGTGTGGTGGATGTAATCCAGTTAATGTTCTGCTGTCTTAGCTGTTATGTCGGTTAACCTGTGATGGTTACAGTAGTTATCAAACTTAATAGTCCGTGTTATGGCTACATCTGGATGTTATTTTGGCGATGGGAGATGAACATGTCTCCGAATGCTTTGTATTTCCGTTATCATAATGGAAATGGGTCAACCCGGTTGGAAAAAAAAGTTTAACCAATTATTACATATAAATGAACATTAATATTCATGTTACATTAGAATTTGTGCCCTCAACTTGGCCTAGGCCGGGTTGGGGATGGGCGCTTTCTCGCGTAAACTATGTTGTATGCTTTCCTACCTTGTTATTAATCAAAGCCGGTTTCTTTGGATTTTTAAAAAAATTATTCATGTTACATGTAATCATTATCATTCGATAGATCTTGGAATGTACTTTGGTAATAAAAACACACATATTTTCTATAAATATAATCAAAGTATAAAAAATATAAATTTAAAAATATCGTTTGGACTACTATAAACATCGGTAGGTCATTCAGCGATCTTTCTACCACAAAGATCGGGCTCAGCCACCCGGTAACTTTCTCTCAGAAAAAATTAGCACCAGCCACCGGCATCAGCCAAATGAACAGGGCTGATCGACGGCACCGTACCTGAAGGTTCAAACAAAACATCAAAGGCCGGATTGAGACTCGAGAGAACACGATCAGACAGACATATAAGCTAGCACGGCTGTTGTGGTGATATGGACCTGATGGCTGATGGGTTTAGGATCCGTGTGCAAGGATGGCCAACTCCATCCAAAGCCGGTCGGCTGTCCCTGTATGGGCTCTACCGGCCGGCCGGTGTACCCCGGCGGCGACGCGTGGATACAAAGGCAGCCTCTGGCTGCATCCAGCCGTGCTGTGCATCCAGGTACACATCCGACACGATATCGCGATGTGATGCACTTCACCTGCTCGCGACGGCATTTTGCGTTTGCGTCTCGTCTCGACTGTAACCGATCGACGTGATGGTCTCAAACACACAAAAGATTTACGCGTCTTTTATATTAATACGAATAACAAGTTTAAAGTTACGACGCGCCATAAACGACGTGATGGTCATTGTCGTCGCTGAGATTGTTTTTCTTGTCTGCCTGCAGCTGATCTATGTCACCTTGCCGTGCTAGTGCTGCTACCCCTGCCTGCACTGGACGACGATAGATGTATGGATCGATGCGTTGGCGACACGGTCACTGTCGATTTGAAACCCGATCGATGTTAATTGTCGACATTTGTCGTCGTGTGTTTCACCAATCGGTGGTCATCCTGACGCGCTAAGTTGGTAACGGGTTCAGTGGTTCTGCACGCGAGCGCATAAAGCATTTCGTCTCATTCCTTGATCGGCCTAGCTAGATTGCTAGTGTTGATATACCGGTTACCCCTCTCGTTTCAGACCAGCAAGTTCTGGCACGCATCTCACGATCGAGATGTCCATATCGGTTAGTATTCTTCACCTTTTAGAATTCTTCAGATTCACCTTTCGCTTAGTTAGATATAGATTGGAAAAAAGTGGTGGCAGACAGGTCCAAGTACAAAAGCTTTTGTTTTCCTGATTGTGCAGAGAGAGAGAGAGCGCTCTCCACACCACTACTATCTGACATCAGTGTATATTTTCTACTACTAAAATAGTAGACCTAGGTGCCTTTGAGTTTGCTTTCAACTAAGATCCGTATCTGGTGTATAATCAACTCTGAACGCGAGAATTGTTCTCTGTTCATATATGTCTGATTCTTTTCTCTTTTGTTTTTGTAAAATTTATGTGCCAATTCTATGAAATTCAAAATTCATGGGTTCCAAACAAAACCCTAATGTACTCCCTCCATCTCAAAATAGATGTCATTCTCGCTTCCCGAGAAGTCAAAGTTTTTTAAAATGCCGGCAATTATATATTAAAATATATAAATATTTATGTTAAGTAATTAGTATCGTCATAAAGATCTAAGTCTAGTTTTTTAACAAATTTATTTGAAGATTTAAGTGTTGCACATATTTTCTACAAACATAGTTAAAGTTGAAAAAGTTTGGTAAGACGCTTCCCATAGTGACATCTATTTTTTGAGATGGAGAAAGATCATGTATCGATGTGTCCACGTTGCACAACTGGGCCAGAGAAAATAAATAAATTTGATCAGGAGCCATTTTTGCATTTTGACGACCGGAACATGATGATGGCATCCTGATTGCAACCAGCCGCGTATCCTCGAGCAATTAAACCACGGGAGTTTCGTAGGAACTATCCGCCCTAAAGAAAATCATGTTCCAAGTGAGCTTGAGCCATTCACCCAGAACACTATCCACGCGACTGTCGCATCATACGTACAGTGTGATGTGCGTGCCTGCAGCCATAGCTGACTAAGCTTCTTTCTCAAGGTAGCTTAGCTTCTCAAGGTTGAGGACTGCAACGGGGCAAGGATTGGGACTGCATCGGAAGCCACTTGGCCGGCTGCCGGGCGGCGGCCTCCCCCGCGGCCGGCATCCGCGACAGCTACGCCCAAACGACTCACTCACTCACACAGTCTCTTTTCTCGGCGCCTAGTGGGAACAAACCTTTTGCTGCGGCCTCTCGCCTCACATCGGATCGGATGGCCGAAAATACTCGCTGCAGCTTGCCTTGCCAACTTGTTCAGAGGTGGGCGTGACGCCGAGGCTCGGCTCGCCGCCTTCCTGATGCGCTGAGCACTACGCAGCAGATGATAGCGCCATCATTAAACAACAATTAGCTAGCCTAGTGATCACAGGATTCCTTTTTCCATGTCGTCTGTGGTCACCCCTAGCTAGGTTAGATGGATCAAAAGTGACACAACAAAGTCATCACACTCCATTACCATGCAAGCACAAGCAGCAGCTCAGCTCACTTTTGCCAGCAGATTAACATGTCCTACTAGTGTATTCTATTCTAATCCTCACCGTATCAACATTGGCGAGCACACACCGCACATAATCGCATTGTTTTATCCGCCATAACCCGCTGCAGCGATCTCCTGCCCACAAAAGCTTGGGCAGGGCCGCAAATGATTAAAGCCGGGCACGACATGACGCTGACACTGCCTATGTAATGTTGACAATGCATATGCATGTAGAGTATTCCAATGCAACAAATCCTGTGATATATATGCCTTAATTCTCTGTATTTTTTAAGTCTAGAATCATTTGGGAATACACGCATGCAGATCATTCAGTCCTTTCTGATCGATTGTCCCCTGGAGATCACAGCCGGTAGTCTCCAGCGACAACTTGGGAGATTTCCCCTCCAAAACCAAGGCAGGTAGCAGGACTCGTTTGGATCTGCTCGTGATTGTTTATTGTTGAAGCATTCTGGTGGATTAGATTAGATTCCGGATCTCTTATTAGGATCTCTCCAACTTGCCACGTTATGGCATTTCATTCCCAACCTCTTTCTTCGAGAAGCAGCCTCCATGCATGGACTTAGATTCGGTGCCTTTGCTCTGGTAAGGCACGGCGTACCTTGCGGGCCTCAATCTGCCGTCCAAATGAATCCATCGGCTGTGCTTCAGTGTCACAGGACATGCCGCGCTAGCCTCCCGCGCACCGCGCCGCCGCCGCTCCTCCTGTCCTGCACGCTCTGCCTCAGCGCCCCTGCAGCAATCTCGTGCCTCGCACCGCCGGAGCTCCCAACTTGTGCGTCGTCGCCGGCTTCCCGTCAATACGTCGCCGGAGCAGCCCTGTACTGCCTCCCTGAAGGAGCCGGTAGTCGTACAATCCAGGAGAAGGTGGAGCCTGCGCCGACGCCCGACGGTAGACATGGCGAGGGCGCGGCGGACAGCACCGCGATCGATGCGGCTACCCCGAGCGGCTCGGTGGCGAGCGCGGGGCGTTCGAGCAGCGGCTTGGGCGGCGGAGCGGCGACCTTGGCGTGGCCCGTGCGCTGGTGCGCGCGGTGAGTGTGGCGAGCACAGGCCGGCTACGGCGGCGTGGTTGCAGCAGGGCGGCAGCGTAGCGGAGCTCGGTGGTTGCCTTGGCTCTGGCGAGCAGTCAGGAGACGCTCAGACGCGCGACGGCTAAGCGCTCAGCTTGTCGTGACATCGGTGGAGTGATGGGGCGGCGTCCCGGTGCTTATACGGTGACGGCGAGCGAGTCGAGCGCGGCGCGGCAACAACTCCAGCGACCTCGGCATCGTCCTCCGGATTCCAACAGCAGATTCCAACAGCAGAGGGGAGGGCAGAGGTGAAGGAAAGGAGAAGCAGGATCGTAGTGCACCCATGCAGGCAGGCCTTGTTCCTTGCGTTCTTCCACTGCTCCCAGGTTGCATGTCACCTCGACTCCTCTAGGCAGTGGATCGGCATGGCGGCCAGTGGGCGTCGGCAAAGCGTGCAGGAGATCGGCACGGCGGCCGGTGGGCAGCGGCGCAGCGCGGCGCGTGAGACGGACCAGGTGCGACGCGCGCAAATGGGCCACCACTCCCACCTATTTCCACGGGAAAAAGCTAAAGATCTGTCGCAAAATCGTGTGAGCCATCAGATTAGATTCGGACGACAGATAGAGGCACGCAAGGTACGCCGTGCCTTACCAGAGCAAAGGCACTGAATCTAAGTCCTCCATGCATTATGTTGGTTTTTGGAGAAGGGGCCAGGGCCTCGCACATGTTTTTGCCACCTTATTAGAACAAAACTTCAGAAAAATATTTAATTGTCGTTCTATTTGTTCCATAATATGCAAACCTATACTTCAACTTGACAATAATATATTAATTAAGAATATATAGTGTGCTTGCTACATCTTGGATCCATTATTTTGCTCCCAATAATTACCGAAAGGAGAGCCCCTAAGAAAAATTACTGAAAGAAGAGAGATCAGCCGATGCCTTATACTTATAGGCTTAGCATTTTGTTGTATGAGTCTGTGCTTTGTTTCCAAGAACTTGTGTTGCTTTTTGCTACTAGTATTTGCTTATTAATCAGTTGATTGGATGCTGAAAAATGTAATTTTCGAGTGCACAACTCATGAAGCGTTGTAACATTGTTCTAGTTTTATGGGTTTTACTTTATTTCTCTTTTTTTTAACAAGCAAACAAGTACGCGCATTGCAAAGACGACATACAATTTATTGTGCGGAATTTCAACCAACGACGATGTACTATCTATTTTGTTGGATTTAATTAGGCTTCAACCAACCTTAAATCAAATAAATTCCAAGGTCTGTGATAACTGTTAAGGATTAGTTGCCTATGAAAAAGGGGCTATTGTGCACACATGCTATACGTTCTCTAGCGGATGCTTTTGCCGCTATTATCGTTACCTCCATACCTTTGCTAGCTACCGGGTGTTGAGTTTTGGTTGTAATAGGCTCGGCTATTGGGGTTGCTAGATGAAGGTTTCGCCCCACCCTCACCACCATTTGCTTCTTTGTTTATTTGTGCCCATGTGTTTTCGTGGAGTAATCGTGGATTACTTGCGAATCATTTGTAAACCTCCCACTTCTCTTAATGAAATACGTGCCATTGGTAGACGCCTTCGAAAAAAAGTTTTGAGCAACTTCAAGAAATGTGCTATCCTTGTTAGCTAGGTTATTTTGTATTTATCGATTTTTAGAGAAAAAAAATGGACTCCAATGGATGTGTTACATGGTTTTGTAGAGTAAGAAATATGCTATCCCTAAAATGCTTTGGTGACCATATATAGTCGGCCATAGTCATTTGTTATATAGTTTTGTAAAATAACAAGTCTGTTGTGAAACTCTTTTTTATATAAAATGGCTAAACAATAAAATTTAGTTAATAAGTTTGACCAATCTGCTATAAAAGACGAGTCTCACTCGCACCACGGTACGAACTAAGCGGGCCAAGCCATGCATGATACGAGTAATACAGCGTCAATGATTGTTTTGTACTCCCTCTGACCTATTTGTGATCGTCGTTTTGGACTCCATGTCATTTTATTTGACCATTCGTCTTATTAAATTTTTTTACATAAATATTATTTATGTATTTATTTATTTATAACTTATTATCATTGAAGATACTTTAATTGTAATTTATTTATTTTATGATTCATAAAAATAAGTAAACATTCTTAGTGGGACAGAGAGAGTAGCTTCATACTCAAAGCTTGGGGTGAGTGACCGTCGATGCAGCGAGGAACGAACAGATAGGAGGGAGAGATAGCGACATTTTTTTGCTCTCTAATATTTAAAATTAATAAATATATGGTTTTGTCGGTTGCGTGAGCGGAATCATTTTTCGATAATTAAAAATATATATTTTCTGGTAGCTTTGGCATCTGACTATTATCATCTTTATTTTCAACAAGGTACAAATGAATGCTTAATGTATGTCTAAATTATAGGGGACAGGCACATTAAGCTGATGGTGCCATTTCACTCCGTGGAAGTGTCACAACAGGGGTTCCCTATCTCAAGTGGTCCAAATCTTAGAAATAATGCATATCCATATTCTATCTTTCTCTCTCACACACAAATTATTAGTTTTTTTTTTTTTTTTTGAGAGGGGGCATTTAGAGGAGGTGATTTTCAGAGAAAGAAGGGATACCATTTAGATGAGATGGTTTCTAGAGAGACGAAATTTAGTTTTTTTTTCCCTTAAAATGAGCTGATCACTCTATATTAGTATTATTATTCCACTATTGTTACCATGCATGTATTTTATTCCCCAACAGTCCAAGAAGTCTGCAGAGGTCTTGTAAACCTGGCCCACTGGGCCGTGCAAGTTTTCTGACTTTGGAGCTGACCAAAGCCCCCAATTAAGGCCTAATGCCCATACCCATATGCAGTGCCTTCCACGTCTTGCAGACCTGCACTGCAGCCTGCAGGAGCTTTCGTCATCTTCATCGATCTTGTCCCCTCCCGCCAGGCGCCAGCCATACACCCAAGTGTTCGTATGTACTGTAGGGAGTACGGCCATGATGCATGCATCTCCATAGCATGTCAACAGGCGGCTGTCAGTGCTGCTACGGGCGCACGGAGCCAGTCTGGACGCCCAGCCGGCGAACGGGCCATGGATGCGAGGGTGACCGACGCACGTACACGCACGTCGGCGGGCAGTCGTGCACGGCAGCGTTCGCACGGAAGCTGCCTCGTGCCTTCGATCGTCGCCCAGAAGACACGGCAGCAATAAACGTGTCTCATCGACTCATCACCATGCATGCACGAATGGCAGGTGTGTGCGTGTGATCTGCGTGCGGGCGATCCTCCGGCCCGTGGCTCATGTCCCACGGGCCGGAGCAGAGCGCGTGCAGGGCGGCACCCGGCAGGGCATGGCCGTGCCGACTCGTCGTGTCACCCGGCCGGCCGGGTCGCTAGCTGCAGGTCTATTCGTTTCACTGGAAACGAAAGGGAAGGTGAGTTCGTCGTAGCTCGTCGGGGACAACCAGTCGGCCGCCGCCAGCCTATCTCATAAAAAGGAGCAACAGGGAATGGCAGCGACGGCCGAAGAGGAGAGGACTACAGGAGCGAGCTCTCATTCTCAATCTCATCCGCGACACAGCGGCTCGCAGGCCGGGCCGTACATGTACATGTGAGCAGTTTCCTCGGGCGCATGCATGCATGGACGCACAAAGAAGTACAGCTTGCGGCCGCAGCAGACTGACCGTGCTTGCGGCCATGTCTCTGTGTCCCTCCCTCCCTGCTAGCTCCCTGAGCCGTCGCCGTCGTCGCGCGAGACCGTCCTGCCACGCCACCCGCGCGCGTGCGGTTGCGTTGCGGCGACGACGACGTCAGGAATAGATCCGCCGGACGGAGAATCTCGATCGCTGTGCCGAACGAAACAGTTAGGCAAAGGCAGCATCTAGATGTAGCAGGGTAGATGTAACAATATTGTACTGTATGTACAAGTACGGCCCTCCCGGACCCCGCCGACAACGACGTGCACCGGCGGCATCGGCACGGCAACGATCCAGCGGCAGCGGCGCATGGAAGCAGGATGCTGCCTCGCCAGGACGACGTCGTCTCAGAGACGTACTACGTGCCCCCGGCCCCTGCCGCTGCCATGCACGCACGGCTTAGCTGGCTGCCTGGCACTGGCATACAGGGCGGGCCGATCGACCGCCGACGGGGGGTTTGATGCTTGGTGGTGGTGGCCGTTGAGCCTCGCTCGCTTTCAGTCCGTCGTGCGCGATCGGCAGGCGCGTCGTCGTCCATGGCTGTCGCGTCGCACACAAAACAAACTCGTGGCTGGCTCTCCAGCGCGCATGCCATCGTCAGGACGAAACGAGAGATAGCCCTCCCCATTCCCCAGCACATTTTATGGGCACTCCTGCCGGCGCAGTGACCCATCGAGATCCCGCTGACCCACACCCACAATCTTTAATTCCATGAAATGGATGGACAACAGAACAGAACCACCGGCACCACCGCAGATTTAGATTGTAAATCCTGCTATAAGTTGAGAGCAACATTAGACAGGAAGATCGATGAGCAAATAAACGAGAAACCGAACTAGGAGTTTGCACGGGGAGGTTGGTGGAACAGAACAGGAGCTCCGAATAATTCATTCGGCAGTCGGCACGCAGAGGACGTACAACAATTGCCGGCAGGGAAGTGATCAACTTTGTACGCATGACACCACATGTGCGCCATGTCTCCGTGCTCTTCATCCTGCTGCGCGATCGTCCATGCTGGGCGGATTGCAGGATGATATCGTGAGTGGCGGTCCCCTGGCCGCGATGATGCGTCGCCTTGGCACCGTACGTGGGCTCGGGCTCCAGATTCTGCTGTAGATACGTCTCGGTTTGCAGCCCACATTGCATTGATGGATGGATCATTTTGTTCATATCCGTTCAGCAACGAACTGTCCCTTTTTTCCGTGATCGGGCGATTGTCCCTGCTCTTATGATCTTATCCGGTTCCTGTGTGCCTCAGTCTCAAAAACATCGATCGATCGTGGCATTGATAGGCAAGTGGCAGACCACAGTGCATTTCCTGATTTCCTCTCCAGTTGTCACCGCGTCAAAAGTGGGGAAAGGGCTGGAATCAAGACCTTGGCAAAGGCCGTGTGGCGTGCACTGTGGCCCATCACATTGCATGGTCTATTCGATGAGCCAGCCCGCTTTAAGCTTGGCCTCGTTTTCTCTAGGCTTCGTTGTAAAGGCCAACCTCTCTTCATCACAAGCAAAGAGAGAGCAGGGTGAACCCGAGTGAGTTTTTTTTTTTTTTTTTTTGGCAAAAGTTTGGGCCTTGCTTTCGCTGTGGATGTCTCTGCTACTGCTCCTTGCCACTCTGGCGATGAGCAAGCTGGTGATCTCAACCCTCCCGGTGGAGTTAATTTGGAAGGAGAACGGCGACGGGCACAACAGCGGCGGCCTGATCCTCGTCGATCGAGATGCACAGAGTGTCGTCTTCATCATGATGCAGAGCAGGTCAGCCAGGGTATGGCGTCCGTTGGCCAGGCACAGCATACTGGGGCCACGTTTAGTTGGCTGAAAATTTACCAAAAATTACAAATTTTTACTCTCTCTCCATCATATCACATTAAATACACGTGAAAAGACGTATATTCGGGCAGTAAATGTAGGTAAAAAAAAATTAACTAATTACACGTTTTTTGTTGTAGATCACGAGGCGAATCTTTTGAGCCTAGTTAGTCCATAATTGGACAATGTTTTACCACAAACAAACGAAACGTCTTCTGATTGTCTTCTGCGAGTCGAGAAAAGTCACTTTTCTAAAAATTTAGCCATCTAAACAAGGCCAAGGCAGCGCTCTTATTTCTGCATGGACGCCGGCCCGCTTCATCATACCATTCTCAAGGTGAGATCGCCGTACCCGTATTACGTGGTGTTGCTCGTCTTCACAGGCCTAGGCCTGCACAGCAACGTCCTGAGATGGATTTCGCCCATCGGTACGGTACCGCTCGCGTTCTTCACTTCTATTACACAGGCTACAGCAACTAAATCAACATTTGTTTATCAATACTAAATCCGTTCCAAATTGTAGTTCGTCTAACTTTTTAAACTTAAGTTTGACCACTTCGTCTTATTCAA
Organism: Hyparrhenia diplandra; assembly: GCA_015847255.1. Lineage (NCBI taxonomy): Eukaryota > Viridiplantae > Streptophyta > Magnoliopsida > Poales > Poaceae > Hyparrhenia > Hyparrhenia diplandra. Next base: position 233,536 of record JADLZK010008739.1, read on the forward strand.
AAAATTATGCAAAATATCATTTCTTTTGTTACGGCATGCTTTATTAAAAAAAAGGTCTTTAAGAATGACTTAAATTTGACTATGTTTGCATAATTTTATTTGAATAAATAAGGCAGTGGTCAAACTTGAGGTTGAAAAAAGTCAAACGAACTACAATTTGAACGGAGGGAGTACAAAAAAAGCTAAAAACTAGAATGATACTCAAGATTACAAACAAAGGGTAAAAAATATTTTAATTTGCCCATTCTAATCTCCACCTAAAACATATAGATGACATTGGAGATTCATTAAAATGGAGAAATAAGTAAGCACTTAATCAGCTACAATATTTTTTCTCTCACAAGAAATCAGCAAAGGTGACTTATCGGCCGCAAATACCATCCAACGAATAGGGTAACCTATACTGATAATAATGATAAAAACAAAATAATTATAAGAACAAAGTAGATGGAGAAGATAGCATATTAACCATAAGGATTAACACAAAGAAGACAGGGATTACTCCATCTTCATTTATTAACACTAAGCCAAAAGAGAGAAGAAAAGTGACTTAAATCGGCACTTGCTGCAGGTCCAGCTGCTGGCGAGAATCCTCACCGCCGCGCCCGCGGGAGGACAAAACCTTGTAGATGGCGACGTAGGCCAGCACGGTGGCGGCCATGGCGAGCACGTACCACGACGTGGCCCAGTCCCTGCTGCTGCCGGTGGCGTAAGCCAGTAGGAGGCCAAGCAGGTCAAGCACGACCACCGTGTACATTGCCCCGACAGGCATGGGCAAGCCGGCCACCGGCAGCGCCCCCTGCATCAGCAGCGGCACGACCACGATGACGACGACGGACGCCACGAAGGACGCCGAGTTGCTGTAGAAGAACATGCGGTACCGGCGGTTGTCGGTGTCGCGGAGGACCGGATCACCTGCGGCGCCGTGCCCGTCACCGTCCGCCGGCCAAACGCCGCCCGGCGGGACCAAGCCGGCCTGATACGTGACGCTCGCGGCCAGGATCCCCAGCAGCATCAAGTACTTGCACATCCTGTATCGCTCACGGTACTCGACGATGGCGGAGTGCTTCGGTTTGTTGGAGTCCCCGTTCCCAGCGGTCTCTGTCTTGTGGTGGTTGTCCGATGGAGAGCAATGGCACCACCACAAGACGTCGCAATGGTGGAGGATGGCGTGCAGGCCTGTGAAGACGAGCACCGCGGTGACCAAGGCGACGACGAAGATGGACGACGCCCGCAGCGTCAGCATGGTGCTGGCAGCGTACGCGCACATCAGGCCGATGAAGCCGGCGCCCATGCAGAAATAGAGCGCGGTCCAGTATATTCGGCCTGTGTTGGACAGGTTGCGGCCCAGCAGGAAGACGGTGACGGCGACGGACACCATGAAGCTTGTGGTGTTGCTGTAGAAAAAGGCCTTGTACCGCCTCGGGTAGTTGTCGGCCAGCACCGGGTCGCCCACTTTGTCGCCATGGCCGGAGCCGTGCTCCTGCAGCCAGAACTTGCCCGGTGGAGTCAGCCCAGCTTGGTAGGTGATGGTGACCACCAAGATTGTAAGGAGCAACAGCAGCTTCCGCTTCTTCTCCAACTCCACCTTTTCTTCTCTTCGTTCTTCTTGTTCGTCCTGCTCCTTCCTCAACGTCGACGTCACCGTCGAATCAGAAGAAGACTTTTCGATCACGACATGGATCACCACGTACACGAAGACGACAGCGGCCAATGCGAAGACATAGATGGAGGTGCGTACACCTCGGCAGCTGCCGGCGCCGTACGCTCCGACGAGCGCCAGCAGGTCCAGAATGACAGCGGCTTCCAGCGCGTGCCGGCCACCGTGGCCGACCAGCGACCTGCTCTGCACCATGATGAAGACGACGATGGACACCACAAAGGCAGCCGAGTTGCAGTAGAAGAAGGCCTTGTACCGCCTCGTGTGCGTCTCGAGGAGGATCAATCCGCCGCCGACGTGCCCGTCGCCGCTCTCCTTCCAGACTCCGCCGGGCGGGTTGAGCCCAACTTGGTACGTGACGGTCACCGTCAGAGTGGCGAGGAGCAGTATCAGAGACCGAGCCTTGTCCAGCGGATTGGTATCGGCCTCACCGCCGTTTCGCGGCGACGATCCTTCCGGCGGTGGTCCTTCTCCTTGAGGACCTTGTGATGATGATGCCAGTGTGCACTGGTTCTCGAGGTAGGCGATGATGGATACGCACACGAGAACAGCACCGACCAGACAGAGGACGTAGACGGCGACGGCGGTGTCCGTCTCCCTGCAGCTCCCGGCCGCGTAGGCGCCCAGCAGGCCGATCAGCGCCACCGCGACGCACACGTACGGGGCGCTCAGGTGGCCGCTGACCTTGGACAGCTCCCTGCTCAGGAGCAGCGTCATGGTGACGAGAGACGCGGCGAAGGCAGTGGTGTTGCAGACGAGGAACGCCAAGAAGCACCTCGCGTGGCGCTCCAGCAGGATGGGATCGCCGGCGCGGTGGCCGTGATCATGCTCCCAGAAGCCACCCGGCGGGCTCAGCCCCGCCGTGTACGTGGCCGTCGTCGCGAAGATAGAGACCAGCATCAGGATCTTGCGCCCCTCGCGGTGGAGGTGCCTGCCTCTGCCGCTTTTCGTCTGTGTCCCCTCCGCCGGCGCCGCCTTCTTCTTCGCGTAATGTTGCAGCCATATGGCCACGACGACGACCAGGATCACGGCGGCGCTGAGCGCGGAGGCGACGGCGGTGATGGCAGAGCCCCTGCAGGCGCCGGTGACGTAGGCCAGCATGAGGCAGACCAGGTCGAGCACCATGGCGACACGCACGGCCAGAATCATGCCCATGGCGTCCTTCCTCAGGAACAGCAGGAGGACGATGATCACGAGCGACGCCGCGAACGCCGTGGCGTTCACGTGGTAGAACACCCTGTACCGGAAGGGTCGGGTGTCGGGGAGGATCGGGTCGCCGGCGCGGTGCCCGTCCTCGGTCTCCAGCCACACGCCGCCCGGCGGGTCCATGCCGGCCACGTAGGTCACCGTCGCCACCAGGATGGCGAGTAGCAGGAGGTACTTGCGCATCTGCCATGTCCGGTCCTTTCTGCCTAGCTCCGCCGCATGCGACATGGCGGCAGTGCAAGTGCTCTCCGCCGATGCCAAGCAATCGCCAAGCTGTCTGATGATAAATAAGTAGTCCCCAGTCACGTGATCACATCTCTGCAATTGCAAAGCTTTTGGCAGGGTCGCTTCGTTCTTCAAGTTGTGTTGGATTCGTTTCGTTTTTGTCTGAAAATAGGTTAGCTGAGGAAACGTCTGCACAGAATAAATTCCTTGTCGCCGGAGCGACGCCATTCGTAAATTATTCTTACAATGTTGGGGAGTATTCGTATACATGTGCAAGCTCCTCCTACCAAGTTTGTTATTAAAGTTATAATGTGCTTAAACCCTAGCAGGCGACTTGGAACTGTTTTCTACTTTCTGCAACTGAAGAATGCTTGCTCCCTTTTGTGTGCCACATCCAACAATACCAGTAGCCCTTTGGTTTTGCCGCTCTGAGCGGGTTTGCAACCCAACCCGTTTTTTTTTTAGTGTACGGAGTGGGTTGGTCGGTCTGGCTCATGGGTTTACACGGGTTAGTGCTCTCGAGCTTGAGACGATGAGACCGGTGCTGCGCTTCGCCGATGCCACGCTCTCAAAACCCACCTCCCGTGTTGCGATGCTGGTCACTCAGACTCACCGATGCCACACTCTCAAGACCAACCCACTCTGTATGCTAAAAAACCGGGTTAGGTTGCAAACCCGCTCGAGCCACAAAACCCAAACCATGGGCAGGGCTACTGTGTGTCCATTAGTTCACCCCTCCGCTGTCAGTTGATCATCCAAGCGGGTAGGCGTATAGCCCTGGTCGGATAGGAGCCGCCGTCCGACCAGGTGTGAGAGCCTTCCGTTCCTTTGCGTATTCTTGGGCCATTTTGACTATTTCTTGGATGGTTGAAGGGTATTTTTCGTCTTTTCCCATGTCAGACAATGAACAAATTTCATCCCAGGGCCATGGAGCCAAGGTATTTTTTGCATGGCCACAGAGATAATTCTCTCTATAAATTATAGAAAGAACGAGAGAACCAAATCTTTCCTCCTCATCTCGTACCACTATCACCCCTTCATCATGCACCCTCCCGTGTGTTTCCTCTCGTGATGTGATGTTCAAGCCACAATGGTGGCAGGGAGCAATTTGCATCAGTGAGTTGATCTAGCCTTGTCCATTGTCATGTATGGAAATGGAAGCTCAGCTCCCCTGGTTCCGAATGAACTGGTGATCCATCAATTGAGCTGCAGAGGGGCGAGATGCTGGGTCACGTTGCAAGCACAGCTGCAAGAATTTTTCCCCTCATCTGACAAAGCGTCCGGGATTTCAGGTATATAGGTATTATCGTTGGCAATCTTAAATATTGCTTGTATCTGTATAAGACAAGATCAGAGAAGGCTCGGCATCATTCATAATATAACGGATTATGCAGCTGCCAAAGTGCCAAGTGATATCATACCGGCTCGTATCCATGCAAAGGAGGCTTCCCTGTTGCCATTTCAATAATAGTACATCCCAAACTCCAAATGTCAGCAGATAGATTATATCCTTTACCACTGACATTACTCAATATAACCTGCAGGTTTCCAATGATGATATAAATTTACTCACAAACAAATAGTATATTATAAACAACCAGTGCGCAAAGTTTAGTGTTCTAAAGAGCTCACCTCAGGAGCCATCCAGCAAGGAGTTCCTCTGCTGGAAGTGTGTACTTGAGTCAAAGTCGAGATCTGCTTCAACATATAAGTAATTAAACGAAGGCGTTAGGAAAAGGAAACAAAATGCACCCTATAATCTGTTTCTGCTCCTTGTGATGATGACCACCAAAAGGATCCGGATACTTTACACACAAGTTCGTCAAAACACAAAGACCATGGAACTTTCCAATTTTAAGGATCTTCATTCAATCTGCGCAGCACAAGCAAAGCCACAGGCTATGAACACCAGTCCATAAAAAAAAATCCTTTTTTTTTGAGCTGATTCTCAGTTTCGTAAGAAATTATTAAAATCTTCAAATGCTTTAATGCCTCTTATATGAGAAAATAACATTAATCCTACCTACAACAGAGCATTATCAACTTCAACTGCACTTAGAGACAAACTAATACTCTTTGCAACTCCAAGAGACTAGCTAAAATTAGATTCCAAATTGCAAACAGAAGGAGAACGATGGAAAGGAAAAATGCATACATGCTTAGCCAATCCAAAGTCAGCAAGTTTGACCTCATTGTTTGGGCCAACAAGTATGTTCGCTCCTTTAATATCTCTGCCATGAAACCAACATGAAAAGATTATTGCATTTTGAGATATTTATGGAATATAAACAAAATTTTTACACAATGTACTATACTACAACGGCAACCTGTGGATATGCCTCCTCTGATGCAAGAAGGCAAGGCCAGAGAGAATTTATGAAGTATATCTGCGAATCATAGATTCCTCAAAAGGACCATTCTTGGCAAGTAACACATGGATTGAACCTTTAGAAACATATTCCATATAAATTGAGAGCGTATAATCAGTCTGTAAGAAAAATACACGCTTAGAAAGGCTAAGCATGGCCAACTAATTTGTAATGCAACTCCACAAATACTGATAGACATTGAACTGTGGAGTAGAACCAGCAAACTAAATCTTCAGGTCAGTGAAGCATAATGTAAACAATCAAAGCTTCTATTTGAAAGAGAGACATGCAGAAACAAAGAGGCACATTGTACCCTTGTTTGTCATAGATATTTATCTTTCACAATATTCTGCCGATTTCTATAGCTTACTAAAAAAAAAAATCAACGCTCCCTCCTAATTGATTGTGTCAGAATTACAATAGTGGAAAAAATAACATATGTATGATAAGGGAAAACGTTTGTCCCAATTACAGGAAAAAACTTAGTGAACCCAGGGCTCACTCTCCCTGCGGTGCGCCCCCATCCTAGATTTGCTTGATTCGCGATCCTACGGCCTCCTGTGATCGCACTCTATTAATGGTCCCAGCCGGCTCACTATGACCGCCGCGCGGCTCCATCTGCTGGCTCGATCGATCAGCTCGCGTGGTGAGAAGCACAGCACGCCCTCGCGTCGTATCGTCGCCATGGTCCGCCGCCCTCCCCTTGAGTCGCACCAAGAAGTCCACTACTGGAGTAAAAAAAAGGTACAGACTAACGTATGCTGTTCTAGCCAATGTAAAGCCTTCCATTGCTCTGAGAAACTAGCTGCCACCAGCATGGATGTACGCACTAGAGGACAAGGCAGGCTGAATGTCATATGCTAATGCAGAAGCTTAGCATTCCAAGACCACAGTTAATTAACAAGAAAAATAGAACAGTTGTGTATCTTGCTAGCCATGTCGCCATGGTCGTGGCTGTGGTCTCGCTGACCTCCAATCCTCGTTGGGCAAGGATTCTCCTCGCTGCCCTTCAGCCATGGCCGCTGGCCCTTCAGCCCGGGAGATACGACGGCGGCGCAACGTGAGGGCTACCGCGAGGGATGACGTGAATGAGACTGCGCGCGAGACGTGAGTCCAATCTACGACCGACTTGGCAAGCCGCACGCGGTCGACCTGGCGACCAACGCAGACACCGCTGGGGCGTGCTGTGCTTCTCACGCGAGCTGATTCAGCCGGCTGATGGAGCCGCGCGGAGGCATATATATGGCGCCGGCTGGGAAGATTAATACAGTGCGATCACAGAGGCCGCAAGATCGGGAATCAAGCAAATCCAGGATAGGGGCGCACCGCAGGGAGAGTGAGCCCTGGGTTCACCTAAGTTTTTTCCCAATTACATGGCTGCATAGAGATAAATATTGCAACGGTTTATCAAATACTCCCTCTATTCCAAATGGGAAGTTACTTTTAGCTTCACCCTAAGTCAAGCTTCTCCAGTTTTGATCAAGTTTATAGAAAAATTCACAAACATCTAAAATGCCAATAAAGATTCATTAGTGCATTTGTTTGGTATTTTAGATGTTAATATATATTTTATAACTTGGTCAAAATTTGACTTAATGAAAAACTAAAATAATTTAAATGGAAAGAGTATAGAACTTACAATAATACTTCCGTAGTATTGCACAATGTTTGGGTGTGACAATGTTTTAAGAAAATATATTTCCTTCATCAAAATTAAATCATGTTGTTCAGTCAATCAACAAGATAAGCAATACTCGGATATTCATGAAATGGAAACTAATAATAGCACTATAAGATAATACCTGATTTAATTGCCTGAGTTGTTCCTTTGAGCTTGGATCATTGAAGATGATTAGTACTTCCTTAATTGCACAAAACTGGCCATGCTCACTGTATTATTGGGAATGTATTAATTATGCCAACTATAAACATGACTCTTATGTGCACCAACATATATATACAAGTGCTATTCGATCTACAGCCTAGGTGTAGAATACTATAGTACACTAAGTTATTATAACGACAGATTTCAGTATATTTCAGTAGTCGCATTAGTATCTTGCTAATCATGTTCAATATTACTCAATTTTTTAGCCAATTTGGCTTGCTGTGTAGAATAGTTATACTACCCTTAAGATACTCGAAATCTTACTACGAAAAAAATTCAAAAGAAACCCATATTTTATATATATATATATATTACTATATTTTTTATATATTACTAAAATGCCACAGTAGTAACATATTCTACATATGCATGCATACTTGACATACATACTACCCTAAATGATCTAGTATGATCATAAACTTCGTCTACATACACTTGGTCTTGTTATATACACCCTAAATCTAGAAAATATATACAGATTGGAGTAGGAACTCCCTAAGAGTAGGAAATCATTTGGACAATTTAGCTTTAATATATCAATTTTCACATGATAGCCTGAACTTTCGACGATTCAAAAACAGAGAGCCGGGGAAGATGGTATGAGGGAGGGATATGATACCTGTTAAAACCACGGTAAACGTGCCCAAATGAACCGCTCCCTATACATTCCCTCTTTTCCCATTGTGAACCATGAATGAGAGACGGGGGAAACGGAATAAGAAGTGTAGGACATGAGGACGGCGCGGAACGCAGAGCAAAACTGGGGCGGGTTGACTGGGGGAGGCCGGGACCAGTGTTGACGACCTCCAGATCCGACGAGCTGCTCATCATATCGGCTGTGCCCCCAGGCTTATCAGTCGAAACTTTTGATGATGAAAGAATGGGCACTGGATTTTTTGGACTGTTCTCACTTGAGCCACCTCGTTTGGTTCCAGCATTTGAAATTTCATGGAAACCAGTTGTTTTCCCCTGCCAGGCTACAACTAAAGGTTTCACATCATTTGACTTCATCTCATCATCAAAACGCTTCGTCAAGATCTTAAAAAGACACCTAGCTTTCTTCTGAATCTTTAGATTTTTATGGCTGCGCAGACGATTGACAGATTTCCCAATGCTACAACTTTGCAATGCATTGAGATTAATAGGCAATTTAGCTACTGCACGAAGCAGGGCCAGGAGAAGTTCGTCAGTAGGCTTGTCTGCTTCTTTAGGACTACTACTCCCATCACCAGACATCCCTTTGTGGGCCTCTTGAATCCAGTTGTCCAACATGGGAAGGCCTCTTGATTGCAGAAATCTGCCGAGGCAATCGGGACTCTCTGTAGCAGCAATAACACCAGCAAGTATAACCCGACCACTAAGGTCTATCTTCTGCCCAGTTCGATCAAGCTGCATAAGATGTACAAGCTTTTCAACTGCTTCTGCATTTGGAAGTCCACCTTTTTCTGTCATCTTTGCCATTTCGGACTTAATATCATCCAGGTTAAAGCTTCCAGGCTCACTGTCGTCAACCTTAAGTAGACGTTCACGATCCCGCTTAGCTGGATCAACTCTGGCCCTGCTCATTTCTCTCCCTCTCTTCTTTCCTTTAGATGATAAACCACCATTCTGCGTACCATCTGAAGCAGTCTTCAGTTGCTGAGAAGCTGATGGACCATTTAAACGCTTTGGAGGGCGTCCACCTGATTGCAATGCGGCACGCATTTCTAGCCTTGTTCTGTATATATAGAAGACAATTTACTTTTTCCTGCCGTTCCTGGTTATCAATTTCATATGGGAATAAGCATATATCGATATATAATATATAATGGACAAATAAGAAAGAAATTAATGATGAACTTACATTAATATAGTCCTGGTCAGTAAGCCACCATAAGGCCGAATGCACTTCTTCAGAAGAGAGAACATACAAATGAAGAATGATGTTATAAAAGAATGATGAACTTACATTAATATCGTAGGCACGCCAACATACAAATGAACTTACAGGGGCGGCAAGCGAGATGGGGCGGGGCAGAAGAGAGAAAATTCAGCGATTGGGGAGCGAGAGAGATCGCGGCTGAGATCGCAGCTGGGGGTCAGGGACAGTAGGACAGCAGGGCACAGCAGGGACGGCAAGCGAGGTCAGGTCGAGAGATGGGGTTGGGGTGCCGGTGGAAAAAGAGAAAAGGGGCAGAGATCGCATGGAGGTAGGAGAGGAAAACAAGGAGCTTCTGCAACACCGAGGGGAAGTTTTAAAGGAGAGGAAAACAAGGGAGCTTCTAGACACCGAGGGCAGTTTTTTTTTTTTTTTAAAAAAGAATGATGTTATAAAAAAATTGTTTTCCATATCCATGTGTATTCCCCCTCTCTCTCTCCTCACCTACTTTGTCATCATAAATACTGCGCGTTACCGCGGGTACGAAGGAGAAATTTATGAGTTAAAATATTACTATCATCCTCCTATTCTTTTTTTTCTTTTCCCCTTTTTTTATTTTTTTATTTTTTAATTTATTCTATACCAACTATCATCACTAGGGTCTACCTATAATTTTATCGAAATATATCCATATGAGATCTTGCTTTGAAGGATTTATTAAAAAAAGAATTCAATGGTGTAATCGAGAATTTAATTTGGTTTTTGGTTTATGAGTTATAATATTTTTTTAATTCAAACAGTGGGGGCCTGCATTTGGATGACTGCTGAGGTGGCATCTTTGCATGTCGGAGAACTCCTTAGTGGTGGTTCTCTATATAGGTGTAGTAGATTAATTAATAATCCTTAATTTGTTTGCTAATGACAATGATTAAAAAAGCACGGATAAGCTTATCCGCCTTTTTGGTCCCCGTATCTAGGTTCTAGTAGCAATATTCCCTGTTGAGGACAACCATGTCTAGTTTGTCTATCCGACCAAACAACCCTCATGCATGGATATCCATGCCCCATTCATGAATATCCATGGAACCAAACACACCAACAAATTGAAGTGTCAATCAAGTGATATTGTGATGACCATGGACTCCATGGAACATCAGGGATGCACAATTGAAAATTGATGACTCAGAAGGAAAGTATACCGTATTTTCATTAACATAGAGGGAGTAGTATTATATTGTTGATTGCATAGACGGAATTTACTCGTCTTTTTACCAATGAACGAATTGGTGTGGCAATTCCCCCCTGTGTTATTGTTATTGATCCAAATCCATGTTACACAAATGTATTGTCTTTAAGTTTTGCAGTAACTTTCTTTGTATCCAATTTCAAGTTCAACTAGGACAGAAAGCAATAAGTCCATTAGAATGGGAAAAGAAAACCTAGGCAGAACAGTTTCTGCTTCAAGTTCTCATTCTCATAGCCTATTGTGGCCGACTTTGCTTTACTTGGCAGGAACATGTGTAAAGTCCGAAACTTTGCACTCTAGAGCTTAGATTCGACGCAAATGGAATTCCATACACTGATACACCGATAAGCATCCATACACATCGACTGCCACCTCAGTTTTCCATAGTTATATAATATATATTTTTTTCAACATTCCATAGTTATCGCAAGGACACTCTGAATTCAAAGTCAGATTTCGAGGCACTGACCTTAAATATACAACGGGCCAATGCAGGTTTGCACCAACCATGCCACAAAAGTTACAACAGCATTTCAAGGCTAGTATTTTGATAGCCAGCTGTTAACGGTTGTTCGTTTCTTCTTAAGAAAATAGAAAATGGCGAAAGGTTTTGGTTTCCAGATTAAGTTTGACAGCGCAACACAAATACAATACTAATGCTAGCATGCAATCTTTGTGTTGTGTAAGTCCCAAAATAGCTGCCACCGGTTACCATATCCTGTGCAAAAGACGCCTATCGATCAGGCTGTTCTAGCAAACAGTTCACACTGGCTATCTTCCTAGATGCGATCCATCCAGCTGCCGAGGCTCTCCTGAGAACCAAACTGAAAGTCCTGTCGCCATACAAAAGAAACAACATGATCAGATTTGTCAGAGCCATTAGCAAACATACTGGCACCGAGAATACCAAAAGGATGCTTACAGCAAGCGGAAGATCTGGAGGTTCCACATTATTGAGATCAGGCAACGCGTATTCATTCAGGTTCAATCTAGAATCTCATTCCTGTATTGAGATAGAATTGGATAGTCCCCGGAAGCAATGCTTCATCGTTCAAGGAATTTGGGTCTTCATGACAAAGAAGAGGTTCATTTGAATTCGACTGAGCCCGAGAAGCCTTTCCAACAAGCTGCTGTTCTTCAGCTACAGCACACCATGCAGGGTTCATAGCATCATCTGCCAGGCTAATAATAGGCATGGTAGGATCACCTTCGCCGTCCAGTAGTAGCTGTATCGAAACTACAAACTTAGAGCACTGGAAATGGCCATGAAAAGAAGATTATGGCAATGCACCAACGTGAATTGCAAGCATGTACAGAGGAAGATGTTATCCAGCATTCCAAAAGATTAGTGCACATATTTCTAGGATGCTCTCATCTCTATCTCTAACAATGAAAAAGGCACTCTCGTGCCTCTTCATTCCAGAAATATGTATTTCCAGGATACTAATACTCTGATAGAGATTATGTACTTCAACAATAAAGATTATACAAACTCTAAGTCTATCTATAAACTATTGCCAATATTTTTTGGAGCTGATTTTGAACAATGGAGGGTTAATATGTCTGTCAGATTGCCAGTCCTAGGTCCCCACCGGTATTAGTGGGAGGTAATAGAGGTTCTAGACAAAGCTAAGTGCATATCAGTTTCAATTTCTCTTCATATGCCTACTTGTGTAATTTCGATAAGTTGTTTATGCTCTGATCTAGCAATTTTTTGTACATCACTGTGATCCCGGAAGAAGTTAATGAGTTACCTGATCCTGCAGGATGGGAATATTCTGCCCTGCTTCAGATGGACTATTTTTAGGATGACGTAGCTGCGGTGTGATTGTCTTTGGAGTTTTCGGACCAATCACTGAAGCAGGTGCATCAGGTTCTTCACAAGCAGTTTCTGTTTCAGAAATTTCCATAGTCTTATTTGGCAACTGACAGAAGATTTTAGATACTACAAGCTCCCGTCCATTTCATCTTCGTCTTCTCCAAGGTGATATTGATGCATTATCCAATTAGCTCTATTTGGCTTTCCACCTCTTTGCAAAGTTTTGTATAGCACCATTATCTTCTTCCAACCTTTTATAACACCATTATCATATATGGCTTTGGATCTCCCGGTCTTGTGCCATCTCACATGCTGATCAGGAACAGTATCGTCGCTGCATTTGATGACCCTTCGACGCTTGCGGTGGCCACAACCATATGCGTTTGAAACTCTATGGAAGAAATGAGCACTGCTACCATCTGTTTTTATACCTACGAGGTCAACAAAAACCAAATTCAGAATGTGAATACACCTTAGATTCATAAGGAACTCCATCCCATCACATAATTATATACCAGGAATATTTTCAGGAAGTGAATAGCAGATTCCCTCATCATTTTCTATAGTTGGAATAAATTCATCAATGAGAACATGTGGCACTGAATCTCCCAGGCCAATTTTTTGTTCCAAATGTTCAAGCAACTCCAGTTCAGAAGGATCAAACTTGACTCCAGCAGGAAGCCCAGGCCACTGCATGGCAACCTGCAGAATTTGAAATGCAGGAAAAACTTGCTCAGATATGTAACATGTACAACTGAATATGATCTGAAAGCCAAATACACATTCTCCAACAGCCTAAACGGAACAAATGTACTTACATCACTGTTATCAATAACATAACTGCAGTTTGGGCATTCCCTCCGTGCTTCTGCAATCAGTTCACTTATTTGGCGATTAGCGGCAGGAGTTGCGTATCTTATCTTCTTAGCAATTCCCCTACCAGTTATCAGCCATGACCTGTAACAAAGGAGCATATTGGTGCTGGTGCCAAAAGAAGTAGTTGCACAAGATACTTTGAAGACAACATGCTCAAATAGTTCAAAGTCATGTATTTTAAGCTAGTAGTCTATGTGTAACGAAAACAGGAGTGATTCGATGCCCTGTTCTTGAAAGACCAATTGGTGGCTGGACTCCAGTGGCAAAGCAGAGACTGAACAACACAACATTAATACTAGTACGAAACCTTGTCATACATGTTGTAACCACAGGAAGCAAATCCTAGCAAAAATGTTTTGTCACACATCAGGGCAGAGCATATGCTCTGTTTCTCTTCTCCGTTTCTTTTGTTACTTATATCCCCAATCTGGGCATGAATGCAAAACTGATCATAAAAATTCTGAATCGACACAGTGTGCTAGTGCAATTAGAAGTAATTGTAATCCAGTATCTTTTGAAGGTAATGTTGTACTAGCCTGACCCAGTAGCAACCATTTGAAGGTAATGCTAGTATGCTACACATCGGTACTACCCTGTTGCGATTCCAAAACAATGCGAACTTGTGTAATTCCGATTATCGAGAAACCCGGCTTTGCTCACAAGTCACAGAACTCGGCCAAGGCAAATCGGACATAGGAGGAACTCGCGAACCCACCAATCCGATTCCAACTGACAGGCAACGGGACCGAGAAGCCGCGCCGCGAACTTGTGGGGACGGGAAGGGTAGGAACCCTCGCAAGGTCGCAGCACTAAACCGGCCCCCAACCAAACCTCAAGCCCCAATGCGCGCGGCGCGGCGCGGTCGAGGAAACCACGAACTAAGCAAAGCCCTAAACCCCTAACGACGACGACGACGTAGAGAGAGAGGGAAAACACGGGCAGGAAAACTTTTTTTTACCTTGCCATGGTGGCGAGCGCCGCGCGGGCTCCGACCACGCCGGAGGCGGCGGAACGGCGCCTACTGGCTACCGCGCCCCCGGGTTCGGGTTGCGTGCGCGGCCGGATTAGCCCCCACCACCCACGACCGCGCGCCGACCAATTATAACGCCTCCCACAGTCCCCTTCCCAGTATCCCCCACCCCACCCCCACTGGCGATAGCGATGGGAGGGTTCGGAAATCGGAAGGCGGGAAAGCTCGCGGCACGGCGGCGGGAACGGGAACTGGGAAGGCGGCGCTTGCGCTCGCGCTCGCGGGCCGGGAGACGCGGAGCCTGTCTGGTCGTCCTGCTCCTGGCCCCCTACCAGCTCCCCCTCGCCTTTTTGTCTCGGGAATCCAATCGCTGCTACTGCTGCAGCGCCTGCGCTCGCAGTAACGCGGGCGGGCGACCGTTGCAGCTTCCTTCGCCACGAATTCTTCCGTTCCGTCCTTCGCAAGACGCGCACGCGAACCGAGAGCGCTCGCCGGCCGCCCGCCCGTTCGCTTCCTTCATCGAAGGGGGTCCTAGCGAGGCCCATGTTCAAGCACCGACGCCGCTCTCGCAAGCCCAGTACCTCTCCGGCTCGACCCAAAGTTTACCGCTAGCCCCCGTTTCCTTTCCTTTCCCTCCTCGGCTGGCAACGTTTCTTATGGGCCGAAATACGCGACGCCCATTCTGCGTCCGCGTCGTGGGCTCCTCACAGACAGCATGAGTCACAAGTCACGATCACCAAGTTTTTGCGCCAGATGACTGGATGCTCACTCCGGTCGTTTCTCTGCCTACTCTATTTTTTTTCTTTTTGATTTGAGAAAGTTGAGGACGCTGACCTCATCTCTGAATTAGTATGCGTGATTCCTCACGTGCTGTTACTGTTTCTAGGATACAAGCGTGGCATGGTCCATTCACAAGTGCCAAAAAATAAGTGAGCCACCACATGCCATCTTTTCGGTATGACTTGTCGCGCACAGATCCGCATTCTCTCCACCACCAAGTTTTCACCTACATCCCCTGTCTTCACCTCGGTGCCGTGCCCTGGTCGGTTCGACGGTTCCTCCGCTCAAAAGTGAGCTCTGCATGCATCTGGATCGATCGATCGAGTCTCAACAGCGTAGCAAACCAGTGTTTAGAACCTTTTTTAAAAAAAAAAAATGAAGTAGGTTTGAACTACTATGAAGGACGTTCATAAGGATGGTTGTGTATTGAGCTACGTGCCTCTCCCTCTACTTATCCACCTCAAAGTCCTCAACAAAGCATTATCGCACCGGAAAATAAAAACGGCTGACGTGACGGACGGGA
Organism: Hyparrhenia diplandra; assembly: GCA_015847255.1. Taxonomy (NCBI): domain Eukaryota; kingdom Viridiplantae; phylum Streptophyta; class Magnoliopsida; order Poales; family Poaceae; genus Hyparrhenia; species Hyparrhenia diplandra. Next base: position 248,956 of record JADLZK010008739.1, read on the forward strand.
AAAAGAATGGACTAGGATCGCCGCGCTGGTCGGTCCGTGCCGTACCAACCGATAGATACTGCGCGTGTCCGGACGGTCGTGCGGTTGAACGACTCAAGTAGCCCGTCAACACTCTCAAGCGACAAGAAAAAATGAAGCGCTACAAGGTTAAGTTGAAAGCACAAGCATCACACCGTGCAGAAATGAAATCATAGTACACATAGAGCTGGTGGCCAGTATAGTTTTCTGCAAACTTTCTACAGCAGAATCGGCCAAAAAGCCAAATAAGAGCGGCCACGCCACATGGTGGCGTAAGTGGTAGGAGTAGCTGTCATAAGCTTGGATCCTTGCCACGAGTGGAGCGCCATGGCAACCCACCCACCACACAGACACACGGGTGGGCGCTGCAATCAACGCAAGAGTGGTCGTGCTAGTACCGACTCCGTGATGGAACGATAGTTGGAACTTAATTCTTTGCAGCTTGGAAGCGCTAGCAACGCAACGGAGAGTCCTATTTTTATTTTATTTTACTTTTATTTTCCTGGTATGCCACACGTCGCATGACGACCGAGCGTGGGCGTGCCGTGCGGACGAGTCAAACCAAACGCTCTAAGATATCTGCGTCGACGAGCGAGATCCGACCGGCCGGCCGATGGCGACCTGACACGGCGATACGGGCGGCGACGGCGAAGCAGGCAGCTAGCGGCGACGCCGTACGCGCGTTTGCCCCGGTTGCCCCGAGAGAGAGAAACGAAGCGGTCGTCGACCGCGACGGACGCTGAGCCGTGCCCGTGCGGCGGCGCTCCTGGCCGGGTCAAGCATGGCATACGCGTCCCCGACCGTACGCGTAGAGATTGCCTATTGCGCTTAGTCTTCTACTAGTACAACCCCTAGAAAAATCTGGCGATGACGGCGCCAGCAACTACAACTTACAACTAGTTCGGCTCGATCAGCGCACAATAATATCTTTGCACTTGTAGCACGGAACATCGCAACGCTCGGGCGGCTGAAAAAAAAAACTAAACTCACGGCCAAACTGACCATTATTGCATCATTGTACTGTATCACTGGAAATGGAACCATCAACCGTCACGCTCAGGCCGGAACACTTTTGTTCCTTAATATTTTTTTATTTAAAAAAACAACCATCACGCTCTGGCTCCACGTCATGCCGCTGAAACAAGTTCAAGTAGCCCCATGCCTGCTCTTACGTGTCCCCGCGGTATTGGCCTGACCTCCTTGTGTATATAATTCAGACTTGTGTATGCGTCTAGGCCCACATGTCAGTGACCCTGACCTAAGATATCTAATTGCACAAGAGACTTATCCAATAATATTTTGGTAATGAAAGAATCCGAACCTTTCAGCAGCTGGAATGGACCACTGTTCTGTTGAGGAACATGCAATGCAGGCACCGGGCACAGCGAGGCAGCAGCAAGACGCGTAGGGGAGGCTACAAGCCAATACGACCAGCCAATTCACAGCATGTTTTTCAATCTGGCTGAAGTGGACGCCCGACAACAACAGCCTGTTCGCAACAGCTCCATCCATCAGCCACACATGCCCCGCCTCTCACGGGTCGTTCGCTCAGCACAACCAAACAAACAAATCCTTCGCAAATGTGCATAAACCTCTCGGTCTCAAGATGGATATTGGGTTACCCAACTTCAACCGTCCATCCTTGACACTATGCAGATCATACCAACCAGCAACGACCATAAAAAGAGCACCTCTTTTTGCTTGGAAATCAACCAAACTTGCATTATGGTTTTATGTGGGACCAAAGTTTGAATTGCGAGACGCCAGTAAGAATTGTTTACATCTCAGCGTTTTCAATAACAGCAAACAGATGACATCCCAGAGAATTATTATGATATAGAGCCACTGTCAATCAATAATCAGAAACTGGAATATGACTCTGGTAGCTAGGTTAGTGCATGTCATTGTACATCACAAGGCGAGAGCAAAGCAAAATAAAAGTAAAGAATCTGAATGCCGCTCGGTATGAGATCTACAAATAGTTTGAGTTCATATATCAATCATGGAAGAAATGAATAAAAACTCAGGTGGTATAAAAGCACACACACACTGCTGAGCTCCTCTGCAAAACAAGAACGCAGCCGCGATCAAGGCATGCCCTATGCTGCTGCTGCTGTCAGGCCTTCCATGGTTTCGATTACACGGTACAAAATCTCATATGAACTCAACCATCAGCCAAGCGATCACTCAACTACGTCAGACAATCGTGGCAGGCCACTCCTCCAGTGGGGGGACATCCGCGAGCGACGTCCGTGCGTCGCCTCAGGTCATGATGCAGCCAGTAGCAGCTGCCTAGCCACTCTCTCTCATGCAGTTGCCTGGAAGAAGATATCTGTACCGATCGTATTGCTCCAGCAGATAGGCAGGGAGATGAACAGCAGAGAATGTGCTTGGAATAGGCCCAAGCTTGGCAATGATCTCTTGGAATGTGTATTCTTCAGGAAGCATGTCGAAAAAGATCAGCCCCTTCGCGAAATCACATGCTGAATCCTCTTTGGGTTTAGGAAGTACTTGAATCTGATCCGTCGACATGGCTGTAGGCTTTCATCTTGAAGAGGCGAAATCACTTATGTAGCGGAAGCAAAAGCTGCAGTGCCACCCTGAATCAGCCAGAAGTTCATCTGTTTGCCGGAAATGTGCATACCTCGTCTTTCCAGCTCTGTATCTGTGTACTGAAGCCCTCCAGCTCTTGTCATCAAGTAAAAACTGGAATGAGTAGAGATAGTTCCTGAGCTGGAGATGAAGTGTCTCAGGAATGTCATCGCACCATCTCAAGAGGTTGATGGTATGTCCACTTGGGATCTCATCAACATCGGGACATGATCAACAGGTCATCATCCGTGATGCCTGCAATCTTAATCAGCTGGTCAAGAGCAACCCTTTGATATGATTCCTCAACAAATGGGTTTTCTCCCTTCACAAACCTTCCGCCTATCATACCATAGGTCAACCGTGATTCAGCAAAGTCAAACCGCTGACGGTTTTCCTTGAAGTGAAGGTCCTTCTTTATGCCAGTGAAGGTTGAATTGGACTCAAGCAGCACAAATTCTGACACATACGGGCTAAGCTCGTGCCAACGGATATCAAGAATATCAAGCTCATTGCTGAAGAGCACAGCATCAAAGACGCAGCGCCGTGGAGTCTCCCCTGACTCTCCATCCATGCAGCTTGCAGAGGTTATCCATTGTGACATTTTCATGATAGTAGTGGGGCGTATTGTAAAGGGCTTCGGGGGCTTTTTCCCATATTGGTCGGAGAAAGTAAGTCACCTTCTGGCCATGCACATATATGGCAAAAGATCAGAAGTGGCACACCAATCAGTATAATCAAGAGAACCCTCAGATCAAATCCCCGCAGTGCGCACTTCAGCCTTGACATGCTCAGTACTGACTTTGAACCAAGCTGCAAGTAATATCAGGGAGCAAATGAGAAATTAGACATGCACCAATACACATCATAAGAAGGCATAAATAAATTAAACTAAAAGTAAACTCAATGAACTGTATTTTGAAACAGCACTGATCATTCCATAATCAAGAGTAAGGAGATCACTTTTGCAGCAGGAAACGATGGAGGTTAAAAAAACGCTGAAACCTGGTGCATTGCAGCTACAGGCATTTGGGCTTTGGTCAAGGCAAAAAACACAAAAAGCAAGAAAAAAAAAAATAATTTTACTGAACATGAGAATAGCAAATAAATAAAAAGGCTACATGAGCGCATGAGCATTTGCTTATAAAACACAGCTAGTAGACAGAGAGATAAAAAAATGGCCATCCCACTGACATAGCACCATGAAGCCAACGGCTGAGCATAGGGAAACATCACAGCCATCATAAACTCCTAGGCTAAGAACACGAACTTGATAAAAAAATGGACATCCACTGACATAGCACCATGAAGCCAACGGCTGAGCATAGGGAACATCACAGCCATCATAGACTCCTAGGCTAAAGAGCACGAACTTCTAAAATATCCGCCGCGTGGTGAGTGTGCAACGGGCATCAAAATAATGCATGTGCAGTAAGATTAAAGAAGTAACCGGTGTAGTCTGGTGGAATATGCGCATTTTCTCTTTTAAAAATAATATCTCTATCAGTGATAGGCTGGTGCGGATCCACCAACAGCAAAGCAATCAGCAAATTTAATTTGAATATTATGTTTTAAAAAAGGAAGGAAACAACAGCCTGTAAATTTACTTTTTGCGGCATGAACCCTCCCCATCATCTACGGCACGGGAACCAATTGGGAATTGTTCAAAAAGCAGGAACTTTTTACAGGAAAAGAGGAAAGACAGATTCCGAAACTAGGCCGGACAACCCGATTCATCCAAGTGGAGGGGAGAGATTCTAGCGCAACCGGAAGCATCCAGAGTTTCTTTCTTTAGCACCACCTAATCCCACCCGCGGCAGGCAGATGGAATGAAAGATGCCTGCCGCGGAAGCGATTAATAAGCGAGCAAACATATGCAATCCCTCTTGCAGAGGAAATCTCGCGGGACGAGTACCCTCAATCTAAGACAGCAACCCTACCGCGGTTGGCAAAATAGCAGCGCGAGCACGAGCGATTACTGGCAGCGATCGAAAGGTCGAGGCAAGCACGCAGGCAAGCAAGCGGCTCGGCGTGGAGCGAAAAACGCGTTTAAGAAAAGCAGCGTGGAAGAGGAACCGCCACCACGACCGCGTCTCCCCGGCGGACGGACCGGACCAGGCAATCCATCCGCTGGGGAGTCCGTCGTTCACGCGTGTGGGCGTTGGTGGAGAAAGGGACAGATCTGTCTGGTTGGAGAGCCGGAGCGGGAGCGGGAGGGGCAGCGGGGGCATCAGGCTCACCTCGCTGTCGCAGACGCCCTCAAAGATGCCGTCGGTCTTCTTGCGGTTGCAGTAGCCTGCCTCCATGGCGCCGACGACGACGACGACGAGGGCGCGGGCGGGGGAGAAGAATCACCAAGCGCCCGAAAACGCAGCAAGGCCGCCGGGACGGGAGCGGAGCGGGTCAAGATGGCACGCGCCTGCCGATTCCTCCGCGCGGGCCCAATGGCGCGCACGATCGGCTCCTGTCGCCGGGAGCAGAGCCCGAACCTCGCCGCCGGGCCGGTGACTGCGTCCTCGCCCTCGAGGGGGTCCGCGCGTTCGCGTCTGGGTCCTGTCCTTCCTCTCCCCTGGGGAGCGGGAGCGGGTGCGTGGGCGAGAGGCGGAGGCGCGGTGGTGATTTCGGCCGGGGAGCGGCGGAGGAGGGGGAGCGCAAAGGGAAACGGTGCGAGGGGGTCGAATTGGTGCGGTGCGATGCGATGCGATGCGAGACGAGGAGATGGATTCCGGCAACCGTCTAATTATAGCCGTTTGGGACGGGGTGGTGATTGCGCGTGGGCGTGGCAGGCAGTGGCTCGCTGGCCGAGCCAGACGAGAGGGTGCGGTGCGGCGGAGAGCTGGTCTTTGTTTGTCCTCGTGCTGGGGCATCATCCACCACCATGTGTCTTGTGGTTATACCTGAGCATTTTTCGGGCCGGGTCGGGTTCGGGCCGGGCCGAAAAATCAGGATTATTTCGGGCCGAAAAATCCTGCCCATGACGTCCCACTGGGCAAGTCGGGCCTAGCTTTTTCGGGCGGCTCGGGGTTCGGGCTTGGGCGAGCTACCCGCGTATTTTGCACTACAAAGTAGCTAAAAATGTATTTCGGGCCTAGTTCGGGCCAAGAAATTTTTTGCGAGGCTTCAAAATCTCGCCTAGGCCCCTGTCGAAGAAGGTTCATGGGCGGGCCAAAACCGTCGGGCTCGGGCCGGGCCCTTGGGCGGGTCGGGCCGGGCTAGTTTTGCTCAGGTATACTTGTGGTTATTAAAAGGAGGCCGCCGATGAGGTCTAAGCACAAGACCGTGTCGTGTTAGGCACATTTCTTTAATTAATTAATTAATTAATTAATCCGATGGTATATAAAAATGGCTTATGTGAAATTCCAAAATAAGTACTTATTTGATTGGTGAAGTGATAAAGGAGAACAGATTGGAAGTTGTATATTTTTTAAGTAAATGTATAAAAGTATATAAATCTTTTTCTTGTTTGTTTGGCTCTTTTGTTTATCTTTTTTTGGCTTGGCTGTTTCGGTTAGGAGAGGTTGGTGTGAATGTGGGGCATGTTTGGGGGCTTTGGCCGGTTGCCGTTTGGGCAGCAAGCTCCAGCTCACGCTCGTCAGCCTGTTGTGCAGGTTGGATTTGGAGCTGAGATGATGAGGTGAGATGTAATGATAAAGGGCATCTCGCTAGCTCGGCTCTGTGTATGCGGGGGATGATGCTTCGTGTAAGCTGATGATGTGCTTTCCCAGTGGTACGAGTATTACCATTTTTTTTTTCTTCTTTTGATAAGAGGGAGGCTGTATGACCAAATGATGATGGATCATGTGAAGTACCGTGTGTGTGTGGTCTTTTTTTCTCCGCGTACCATGTCTTTATCCTGTGATAGTTTACAGGATGACAGTGTATACTCTCTCTATCAAAGAGAGAGAGAGTCATTCTCGCTTCCTAAAAAATTAACAACCTTTAACTTTGACTAAATATATTTAACAAAATATTAATATTTATGATACATATTAGTATCATTAAGTACACCTTTCAATATACTTTTATAATAAACTAACGTAGGGGTATAAATGTTGTGTATTTTCTACTAATGTAGCTAAAGTCGAGAAAATTTTCTAGACATGTCTCGGGAGAGAATTTCCGCTCGAATTTCTATTTACGGTCATGTACCACAAAATTAATTGTTGTTGAAACACGTTTTTATATTCAGCTAAATCAACAGAAGCTCCATTGAACAAGTCTTTCAAAAGTCAGTCAATAGAACATTTGGCGCCATCACGCTTTTTGAGTTGCGTCTTATCTTTTGCATTTTCTAAAAAGAGGAATCTGTCAAGACTGGCTTCTGGTGTCGTGTTTGAGCGAAGGAAGAGCAGAGATGGGCGCCAAGTACACCTCAAAGCCAGCGTAAATTAGCCAAGTAAGCGAACTTGTTCCTGCTGTGGGCTTGGTGGCTGGCCTACTAACATGCCAGTTCATTTCGAGTATGTTGAGAAGCACAAGTATTATATTGTTCTCTAAAAAAAAAGGTATTATCTTCGAAACAAGGCCATAATATAGCAATTTTTTGTGGCAAAACCACACCTCAGTTGACCAACAAATAGAACTTTTTTAATGCACTTTATTATTTTAGAACTTTTAATATGTTTTTTCTTGACAACTACTCCCTCTCTGAGTAGCAAACAATACAATTCTAGTATATGACTAAGTCAAACCATTTGAAGTTTTATCGAATTTAAAAATAGATGAATATTATGACACCAGATTACGTTATTAGATTCGTTATGCGTTGTTTGTTTTGTGTTAAAAATATTTATACTATTTTTTTATGAGTTTTGTCAAAGATGAAAGTTACCATAAAATAAATAGAGCTAGAATTGTATCATTGTCAGATCGTGATAGCAACACGAATTGGAACTGGGAACCATTCCTTATGCCACCTGTTGTTGTATAAATAAATAAATAGTTGAGACAAAGTTAGACCCAGTTTAGGAAGCTGATCTATCTATATATATAAAAATAGTAGGGGACTAGTGGTGCATTATTGAGCTTGGCGCCACACCTATCATCCTTGTACTGCTAGGATTACATGTACCTGGCACAATGATTTATTCGGTCAAAAAATGATCTCCATAATTTCAATGCACTTGTTCGTCCAATACAAGTTGGAAATCGAACTTGGCAGCATGCTAAAAAGAACACAAGTGTCCGGTTCGAGTAGAAATTTTGCGGGAATCATGCATAAATCTAACAAGAATCAGTTCAATTTCATGTAAAAGGCACAGGAATAATAAGGGGAAAAAATGGTGTGTAGGGAAAAAGGCATAATAAGCCTAGCGGAGGACAGTGAATGAAAAGCAAAGCATGCACAGCTCCATCCATCCGGATCCGGCAAACGCCCAGGGCTTCCGCCGGCATGCACTTTCGCCTGCGGCGGGGCAGAACCAGACTCGTGGTGGTCAATGTCGGGGACAAGATTTCAAAGAAGTGGCCGGAACAGCACAGCACGTTGGGCCGTTCGGCTACGTACGTATTTCGGGGGAAAAGAGAGGTGGCGCTTTTGCCCTGATCCATTTGGTCTTGTGCCTCGGTTGCATTCCATTCCACCATGTATGCATGCCGGACTCCCTCCTCCGCGCCGAAACGGGCCAGTTCTGTTCGGCCGCAAACCGTGGCGCACATGCATGCTAGTGTCGTTTTGTTTTTTTTATTTATTCTGCTGTGATGATGATGCTACGGTTTAGTATTTAGAGCAGGTACAGTAAGGAGTTTAAGCCGGCGAAATAAACAGCCACGTCATCCAGACAAAGCCACGTTAGGAGAGAGGGTGTTAAGCGGGCATTTGGCTTCTCGCCCACTTAAGCACAAGAACCGAGACAGAGATCGTGCGGTAGCAGGACTCACGTTACTACTTTTCGATTGTGCGTGCCCAACCTGCCCCTCTTTGCTTCCGTGCCTTCCATGCTTGAAGGGGCACAGGAATACTAGCCCACACTAGATCGTGTACATACATGCAAACATTAAAGCTTCCTGCATGTTTGAACTAGTCTAATAAGCCGGCTAATGGTTAGCTTATTATATGAGTCGGCTACTGATATTAGCTTTATATGATGTGGCAACGCTATATATCGCCGACCACTGGCGAAATTACTAAACTTGCTCTTAGGCTCACAAAGCTCAGTGTTAGGTTAAAGCTTCTGGCACGCATGAGTAGAGTAGTACGTCCGTTTGTTTGGCTGTAACCCAGGCAGGCTTAGCGGCTAAACAAGTTGCCCGTTGGAAACCGCCACGCAAAGTACAGTCTAGCGTACAGCCATATGGCAGCCACCTGCCAAACGAAACGCGTCTTCCAAATTGGTGGGACTAAACTAAACACCAGCAATCAGTCATCAGTTTTGAAACGGGGGGTGGAGAAGGCGGCGCCTTTTGTCCAGCTAAACACGCACGGACACACAGGATAGTCGCCGATTCGCCAGCAAAACCATCCGGTTTTACTCGGTTTCATTTGCTTCCAGCCGAAGGCAGAGGCAGGGGCACGGCAAGCGCGGGCGGCACAGGCTGGGATGGGCATCACTCTCGGGGCTGACTTGTTTGACCACCACAGATCCACTAATCTACAGTAGTCTAGCTGCAGAAAAGGAGGCCCTATTTGTTTGACCACCTATCGCCGATTCAATCAAGTCTGGATGTATTGCGTGTGGTCACGCACGAACAAGGTCGCCACCGTGACAAAAAAGGAAATCTTGTATAAATGGCCGGACCCATATGTCAGTGAGATAAATTAAGGCAATAGATTGTGGCACATAGATCATCCTGGTATGTTCCTTGTAACTCTGAATAGGCTGCGCAACGGAAAACCAAATTTTCTTGGTTCCACGGGAATAATAAATCAAACTAGATCAGATTGCCTATGAACGCCTATGAACTTGACAGTTGGCACCAAAATTTTCAATCGCCGCCGTGAGCTCCATCGTCATCGAGCATCCCGCATGATGTATGGTACGCGGGGACGTACTGTTACTGCTCCATAATCAGTCAACACATTCCTTCCACCCCGCTTCTCCGCAACACATGCCGCCCACGCAAGCACCGAAACACTGCTCAGCAGCGCCCAAAAAAAAAGGAGTGCTAGGGTGGCATCAAAGACCGAGCCTAACCCCGAGGCTAAGGCGGCGTAAGGTCATGTTGCGTAGGGTGGGGCTTCACGTGGAGACAGAGACACCTAATGAAGCTTCTTTTGACGAGTTCCATCGAGCACTCCTGGAACAACCCTTTGAGGTAACACGTGAAGCGATGGAAACGCTCTTCGAGGGGGAAGAGGCAGCGGACATGTATGAAAGCTAGATCTTTGTGATTATACACTATATCACAAGAATTGTGTTATATTCTCCCTCTTAATAATATTATAAATTATAAATTTATACTAATAAAAATTTGTTTGGTCATGTTAGGGGCATATGGCCCCTTCCAGCCCCTGCCTCACCGTTGATTGCTCCTCGGTCCTCACAAGAATGTCATCTGTCTTTTAAGTTTATGCTAAATCTCTACTAGAATCGTGAAATGTATTTTCATATTATAGACGCTTGCATTAAGATTAGCACCCCACATGGACAGCTTGATCTCAATAGCCCAAAGTGCTTTTATAAAGGGAAGATGTATACAAGATAATTTTATGTATGTGAGGAATCTAGCCAGAGCATACCATAGGAAGAAGATACCAGCTTTATTGTTCAAACTGGACATTTCCAAAGCTTTTGACACAGTATCTTGGGAGTATATGCTAGAGCTGTTGGAGCAGAGTCGTGTTACTTCCCTCAACTATGTGCTGCTGCACCTATTCCCTCTGCCCTCCACCTGTCCCTGCACCTGTGCTGGTCAAATGTCTCTATCTCACGCTACAGTTATCATTTCATGTCGCGATAAGTTCCAGTCCATCTCGTACTTCTCACCTTTCTGTTCTCCCCTTGCGCTAGTCTCTATCCCATTGTTCAGTATACTAGTTCCAGTCATTTCTTCCTGAGCTCACTCCTTTCCTCTTCTCCTTCCTCTAGTCTCTCCCCCGTAGTGCTCTCTCTGTCTCTCCTTTCCTCTTTCTCCTTCCTCAAATCTCTCCTCTCCCGTATCTCCCTCTCTCTCTATATACCTCTTCCTCTGCTCCTCTTTTACCGTAGTTTCTCTCTCACACAAGCTCTATCTGAATCCATTTTTCCACACCGATTCCTCTCTTTTGACCATGATTTTTTTTCTATCCTCTTGAGTTATCAGTAGATCCCTAATTATAGTTTCGGTTATTTTTTAGTTTCAATACTCTTATTTTCTTTGTTTCTTTAGTATGCATCCTCATCAGCTTTGTCTTGCCATCGCAGATCTAAAACTTAAATCTAAAAAAGACCATTTCATTTTAATGCAGTTCTTGTTTTTTTTTCCTTCTTCAATGTAGTATTTTTGGTATCTCAGAGCAGTGCATATCTAGAAATTTTTGTTCCACGAGACCGCGCCGCATTTATCGAATTGCTGACTTCTTTTTGGACCAAAGCCTTTTTTCAAAAAAAAAAGAAAAATTCAGATCAATTCTGTACCAAACGGTACTATATTCTTTTTCTTTGCTCCATTTCTATTTTGGTCCACCAGGTTTGATCGGAGGTTCCATCCAATGGTCACCTTTTTGCCTTTTTTTTTTTTTGTACTTAAATACAAATTTCTAGCACACTAGAAGTACTCAACAAGTAAATGTCGTTTTTACTGTGTCATTACACTATGTAAGACTTTGATTTCATTTTTTAACAAATGTTTTAGGTAATAGTAATACATTTAGCCAAATGTCATGTTCGATTACTTAATTACTTGTCTACAGTGCAAATATTATATCTATACAAATCGACCTGCTCCAAGTAAACATTTGCTCTAGCTTGCCATTTACAGGCCATTTTTTCGGTGTTATAAAACCTTTGACTTTTAATCATAGTTAGCATTTAGTTTAGTTTACGCTATCACTTTTAATCAATATTGCAGCTGACCTAATTATTCAGCTTTGAAAACAAAGTTAGTTTATATAGGTCTTTTAAACATTTACTATGTCTACTAAACAGTTACAGTATGTGAATATAAGATATAACTTTGTCATCTACTAGGAATATTCTCTTTTTTTAACACGTGTCTTTAGTTGGTAATGTATAAGCTGGAACTGGCTTTTTATTTAGCAAAGTAGACTTGTAATTTTTGATCTAAATTAATTTCTTTTTGTCTTGGATATTATCGATTGAACTCCTTGTATAGTTTATTCTGTTATGTCAATGTATCTCAAAGAATCTGTTCATTTTTTCCTTCTCATTCTTGAATTTCTTTGTGAACTACTAACTTGTAAAGGTCCAACAGCAAGCATACCATGATCCACGAGTCCAAGGAGGGTAGGGTGGAAGAACAGGTTAATTCATTGTGAAAGTGAATAATGATGGAAGGGCCTGCGCCTATGCATCTACTTGATATGGGTGGTGCTTTTGATTAGTTTTTAGACCTGTTATGTACCTTTTCAGTTCATTATCTTTTACAATGTCATGGAGCTTTTAGTTCATATGGTTGGTGCTATATTAGATCTGGACCAACAACTCTTAGATTTTCTTAATCTTCATTTTAGAAAATATTGCCCATCTATTTTTCAGATTCAGCACCAGGCTATTTTTAGATTTCTTTACCTACATGGGATAAGTCATTACACTCTGTGTTATATATACTTACTAATGGGATTAGTCATTATACTATTGCACAATGTTTCAATGGGATTAGTCATTCTACTATTGCACAATATAAATTAATTTTGCATTGCTATATAAGTTAATTTTACAAGATCAGTTTCAGGATTTCCCATTAATTGACTTTTTATAAGCTTTTGAAGAGAAGCTCATGAGCCGAGAGTTACCAATTTTGAGAATGTCAGGTATATTTTTCCTTCTCTTATCAAAATGCAATTGTGCAAACATAGGGATATCCATGCTTTTTTCCCTTCGACTTTGTAGTTCAAGGCAATCAGTCCATCAGTACTGCCCACTATGCATCCCTTGACGACCTGAATGATCACTGGAGAGGAGAGTGAAGAACAGAGCAGTGATGCTTCCAATTGGAACTTCCAGGAACTCTTTATCTGCAAAAGAAAAAAAAAAATACTACTTGATGCAGCTTTAGTATTCTGATAGTTGTGGTAGGTTTTTAGAGTGACTGGATCTAGTAGAAATGGGCAGTTGAGAACTGAGATGTCCATGGATTATGACAACCGGATTGATTGCCCATGCTTAGATTTTAGGTGCCTAGTTGGTAACTATACAATGACTGATTTCTGTAAAGGAGAAGGTAACGTAATGTTGTCATTCATTTTTCTTTAAAGCAACAATATTGGCATTCATGATTTCATATGGCAGGGAGTGTAGTACGTATCTTGTTAGCTTTGAAGAATTAATCATTTAATGCCTTTTCTTTTCACTTGAGTTTGAGTACTTCACCGAATTTAGTATAGTGTTTTTAAGACATTGTTCACAGCTTCGACCTAAGATAAGTCTATTGAGATTGATATATTATTCACATTAAACTTCATTATCCAAACATGAACTACAAGGTATTATGAACTACGTCAACCACCACATGATTGATGTGCCCTTCGAAATTCACTCGTTTTGTTGGTGATGATCGCAAGTGAAGTGTTCACGAGTCCAAAAACTCCATACGTATGAGCCATTGAGCTTATCTGAATGGCTACAGTTCTCTTTGCATGGTACATTATCTTTATTTATAGCAGCGAGATCAACTTTGATCAACTTCCGTCTGCCTGAATTATGTTTGACTCAGTTTGTTTTTCCCATCTGATACATGGCATTGCTTTTCGGCCTAGCTAAGTTGGAATCACATCCTCTACATCCATACGACCAAAATGTCAAAGGTGCTCTCTTAGTTCAACCCTGGATCCCCAATCTCTCATTTCTCCGAGTTTTCATCGTTGCCCTTTTCTTCTCCCAAGACATGATGATGCCACCACCGCCGCGCTCCACCTCCCCTGCACCGCCGATCCACATCCCTGGTTCACCTCGCCGCGCCCGACACTCCACTTCACTGCGATGCCACCTGAATTATGTCTAACTCAGTTTGTTTTCTGTCTAATGCCTAGCATTTCTTTTTCTCGCCTAGCTAATTTAGAATCACCAGTTCCACGTACATACGACCAAAATGCCAAAGGTGCTCTCTTAGTTCATCCTCGACCTTAGATCCCCCATCTATGTCATTTCTCCACTTTTTGTTCGTTGCATTTTCTTCTCCCAAGACATGATGGCACTACAATTGCGCTCCACTTCGCCCCGTGCCGCTAATCCACACCGCTGGCCCACCTCTCCATGCTGCCACTCTACTTCACTGTGATGTCGCCTGAATTATATGCGACTTGGTTTTTTTTTCATGTTTGGTGTTGTATCTGACATTTTTTTTTTCTCGCCTAGGTAAGTTAGAATCACGAGCTCCATATATCTACGACCTGGATCCCCAATCTCTGTCATTTCTCCACCTCCCCGCACTATACACCTAATTCCTTGGTACTTCAAAAGTTTCAATTATACATGTTGTATAGTTATTTCCCGAGAGTAGGTACTGGACCGCTCTATATAGTACTTGTACTAGTTACTCTATGTACTTTCACATATAGTTATTTCCCGAGAGTAGGTACTGGACCGCTCTATATAGTACTTGTACTAGTTACTCTATGTACTTTCACATATAGGTACTCCATCTGTCCCTAACTATCGACATTTGCGCTTCCCGAGAAGCATTTTTTGGCCAAATATATTTAAAAAAATACTAATTTTTATCGTCACGCTCTATCTAGTACTTGTACTAGTTAATCTACTAAGTACTTTCATATACGCCCTCCGTTCCACAAATAAAAGTCTGTTTTTGACTTTTACAATCCCTATTTGAGCATTCGTCTTATTTTAAATGCTTGTTGCATTGCCACAAATTAGGTCAACTAGCTATTAAAAGTAGAGCATATAATTCAAAAGATGCTTATTGCATTCCAACGAATTGGGGCAAAGTTTTTATTTATTATTCCTATGGTCCTAAATAAACTAGATCTATAATACAGGTTTGTTTCGAGTAAACATTACATAGAATACAAATAAAGTCATTGAATAAAAAGCAATGACCAGACTTCATAGAATACACCTAAAGTCACCAAGATGATAAATAATGATAAGAGTCACAGGAATACACCTAAAGTCACCAAGATGATAAATAGATAAGAAAAGACTTGATGAGGGAGTCTCACAGAAATCAAATAGTCACAGAATATAGAATATAAAGAGTCACAGGAATTCGTGTCTCTTGCACGATACACATGTTGTGGATGTTCAAATCATTTAGATCTGTGTCATCAATCCCAATAGCAAAACCACCGTAATCAAACTCACGACCATGCATGAACTCTTCCGTGCCAATAGGATCAGTGAAAATATCAACATAATCATCAGATGTCGTGATGTGTTTGCTGTTGTGTTGGACAAACAAATCAGATGAAACACCATGTGTGGGTGAATCATTTTCAGATTTTGTGCCTGCAGAATAACATCATCGCATACAAGTTGTGGTGTGGTGTGGTCTGGGAGGCGAGGTACGGCATGGGAGGGAGGCGAGGGCAGCGCTTGATGGAGCAGCCGACGGCGATGGGTAGACCGGCTGGCTGGCGTCGATGGCCGCCCCAGCTGCCGTACCTGAGAGTGAAGAAGTCTGGATTCCATTTCAAGGCAACGCGAGGGAGTGAAAAAAATTGAATCACAGCAGCGGGAAGGGAAAGTTACGATACGAGATAACATAGACGAGACGACGATATATGCGAGATTAAGGCGCGCTGGGGCGGTCAACATGGAGGAGCAGGTGGCAGTGGAGTGGGGTCCTATGGCAGCGAGACAGGCCAGACAATATGTGCCGCCGCACATAGTTGCGGCATTGATTTTTCGGAGCAGAGCCCCTCGTTGCTTGCTGGTGGATCTGCGACGACTCATCCATCCAGAGACTTGCACGTTCATGCAGAAGCCGAGCGGCGACTCGATCAATGCATCCAACGGATATACGATGCCCCGGAGCGTGTCGCTACCACTGCTAACAGACAAGCGCGCGCGCGCGGAGGAAAACTGGGTCGCAGATGGCCTCAACTGGCAATCTGGCATGGATGAGCGAACTGAATCATTGTGCTGCTAGTGCTTGACCTGGACTCGGTCAGTCGTGGCTAGGCTAGTAGTAGTAGTTTACTACTCGCCCAGTTTTGTTGACAGATTTCAAAGCACCAAACAAAACGGCCAAGTCGATGGTGGTACGATACCATACCAGCAACTAGTACGGTGGTTGCCGGGGAAATCGCACTGAAGAACCAGTGACACGTATTTTATTATTATTACTATTTCGGAACTTCTTTTTATCTTTGGGTGTGTTTAGAGCCCCAACTTTCCTCCAAAATTTCCTGCATTCCCATCACATCCCATCACATCGAAACATTTAATGCACCCAAAGAGCGCTTGCTGGCCAGTATAAAATTTAGGTAAACAAAAAAACTAATTACACAGTTTAGATGTACATTGCGAGACGATTCTTTTGAGCCTAGTTACGCCATGGTAGGATAATATTTACCACAAACAAACGAAACATGCTACAGTGTTTTTTCAGTTCGGAACAGTGTTTTCAGACCAAAATTTGTCCCGAAATTTTTTTTTCAGGCCCAAATTTTGGGCTCTAAACACACCCTTTTACTAGGAAACATGTCCGTGCGTTGCAACGGGAAAAAAATAGATAGAAGGTGTGTTTCGTATCATATATATATATCTTGCTGAATTCTGCTCTATTATACTTGTTGACGCTTGAAACTAGGGCTTCACACCAACACACGGGAGGGCCTTGGACGCCCACGAAGGCGCGATCGACCTTGAAGCAGCGAGCACCGCGGCGTGGCAGCCCAAAACCGATCTAGGGATCGGTAGGGGCGCGATGGAGCTCGGTGGACGGCTGGAAGAACCTCCGAACGCACCTCCGGGAAGACCCGTCGGGAGGACGGACGTGAGGGGTGCTCTAGGACCAGCGTGGCCGCTTAGAACGCCGGCGAAGAACGCGGAGTTCGCCGCCGAACAGCAACGTAGAGGGGTTGAGAGAAGAAGATGACCTACAAACGAGACAGGAGATAGATTGGTTGTCGATTGGATGTAGATGGGATCAAATCGGCCATGAACCTCTTTATTATATAGAGGAGGGTGGTCTTATCCTTTTAGGAAACCGTCCTTGGGCGTTTCCAAGCATCAAAAACCGACCTAAACACGATTGGAAACAAATCGGTTCGGATCTCGTACGGACACGGGCCTCGTCGGGGGTGACCGGACAAGACGATCGGCCTTGACCGGACGCTCCGGTCAACGGGTCCGGTCGACTTTCCAGTAACCGGCGCAGCTGGCTCGCGACGCGCGACCGACGGATCCCGGGACCGGACGCTGGACCCGGACTCATGGGTGCGTCCGGTCGATGCCCCGAAATTAGCCTGATTCCAGCTGGCTGACCGGACTCACGAAGGAATTGACGGGCTCCGGTCGGCGGCGTCCGATCGGTTTAACGAAAAGGTCCGCAAACCGATCGTGGGCGCGGCCCGACGGACAGCGCTGTGAGTCCGGTCGCGTTCGAGAAAGCCTTTTCGATCCTCCTCGGTTTAACGAAAAAAGTCTGGAATTTTGCGGTGGGTTAGCTCTTCGAGAATATGGCTAAGTCTGGATTTTTACCGTGATTTAGACCATGCCATTTTTGGGTGTCAACAATACTATAATAACAAATTGTGAATCTCTAACGTGTCTTGATGCTGATAGGAATAGATAGATAATGGCAGTTTAGGGATTCCAAATGCATGAACAATGCAAGTTTGCACAATACCTCCATCTAATCAGTGATCCCTCTAATTTGCTTGCATCAGGAATCTAGCTAGGAAATTCAGCAAACAACTTGTAGGCAAGTATTGAACCGGCCGTTGAAAACACTAAGACTTTGATCTATAAAAAAAGCTAGCCGGATCTCATAATGAATAAACAAATGAAAACATATTGGAGTTCACAGAAACGTATGCTAGTGCCTAGTGGGCACATGCCATTATGGACTCCTCGCTCAAGGAACACCCCAACTGTTACACCCCCGAACGAAGTAAAAGTGCCCCTTCCTGGCCGTGGGATGCAGAACGGGATCGGGTACCTTTTGTAGGCAGCTGACCTCGCAGAAGGCGTAGCCATCGATAGCCGGGGCAGCATGGATCAGGATTGGGATTGAATTTCGACGGTCAATGGCAGGGGCGGAGGCAGCCGTGGCTTTGCCGGTCGTCGAGTAAGATCTTGGTGTCGCAGTGCTGGTCGAGGACGTGCGTGGCTTATGTGTGGACCAGCCTATAGGTGTTCCAAGCTCAGCATCGTTGATGCGCTTGCCGTCATCGAGGTGGCTCTTCCGTCCCGTTGAAGACCCTCGACCCTCGTGGCAGCAGTGCCGGCGCATCCTAGAGATGGCACGACGCCGGTGGACGGGGGAGAATTGGCGTGTCACGGTCGTCCTACTACAGTGCTGCTCCGAGCTGAGACGCTGGCGGCTCGGGGACGTCGACGCCTCCACGAGACCGCGACTCAGCGTGGCAAGGGGGAGAAGAAGATCGCGACTCGGCTCAGGGACGTCGACGCCTCCGCGAGACCGCGACTTTGCTTATGGGCTGCGTTTTTTCCCAGGCAATCCTTGACGTATATACATGGGACTCGGGAAGAGATCGACGGGGATACAGAGACCGAAACACTTGGCTGGACGACGGATTTCGGTTTTTTCTTTGGCGTGGGCTTTCCTAGAGTCCAATACAAATACGGAAGAGAGACGGAGAGGTGAAAGAAAATGAGGTGAAAAAAAGTGGCAGAAATTTTCGTCTTTTAATAGTAGTAGGTATAGGTATATAGAAAAGACAAAATAACATGCCACGGTTACGCCGCCAATATGGCCGACATGCTTTGGTTTTCAGTTGAAAATTATCGAAATTACACACAATCGTCAGTTCCGAATTCAAATCAAAATTACAAAGCGCTTATACTAGTTAAGATAGCATTTTTTATTTAAGATACAATCCGTGATAGCACAGGCGATTACCATGATCACCACACCTACTTACTGAATTAGCTGCTGTCCATGCCCCGTGTATCCTTGCGCAAGGCCTGATTTTCCTTGTGCCGTTTTGGAGTCACCCCTTGAGTGATCCGAGTCCAACGTGTTGGAAAAATCAGGGCCTTTTCACGGATCACCTCCGCCACCGCGCCACCCCATCCAGATCTGTCCCTCGGAACAGACAGACAGCAGCATATAGCTGAACGCTTTCTTGTACGTTTTCAAACAAACAAGAAAGCGCCTCCCTGTCGAATCACCTCCCTGTCCGAATTTTCAATCCACCCGTGCAGCATCAAAGTCGCTTCAGGTGCACAGACACCCAGAGATGCGCAAAACAAATTTTGGTGTTCAAACTTCAAAGTGCAGGTGTTCTGCGCATTCTGTTTAACTAGACCATATCATTGACACCTAGAGATGCAGCACAGCCATCAGCTGCCAATATGTTCGATAGAACCTTAAGCTCTTCCAAAACAGGCGCCTGGTTCTCTCAATCCTTACGAAATTAAACTTGATTCCAGTCGCGATGATTATTATCTATCATCACTCAAGTCAATGAGAAAAGGCACATCTGCATTATTATGTTCAACGCAACCTTACGGTTCTTCTAAAAATCGGCGTTTGGTTCTCTCAATTCTTAGGCCAGCTGACCAAGTTTATATAAATTAGTGAATCATTCTAGCTGGGAATCGTTTGAGGCAATTCCGAGATAACCGACGAGGCCTTAACGATCTTGATTCCAGTCGCGATGATTATTACCATCATCATCACAACTCAGAACCACACATGTACATACACTAGCTAAGATAGGCGACTATAATCCAACATTCAATTCTGAAAGATTGAAAAAGAAAATCTGCAAGCCTCTTGTGCACTCCAAACATGACTTCAAAACTAGTCAACGGGGTTTTCTCAACTACCAAGAAACCATTACACTAGTACTCCTTCAACAAAAGCACAAGGAACAATTTGGTTGCATCAAACAGAAAATCAAGTGGCATATCTGAACTGTTCTTTTCAAGACCATTCTAACTTGTTAGTTGTGACATACTGCACTATTTACTACGTCGATTTCAAATTGCGACATTTGACATGGGCATGTAAGCTGCCCCATTTCAGTGGCTAAGAAAAGGAGGTTGTTAACTCTCGAGAATTGCAAGACTTCTCTTAATGAGCCTTCTTTCGTTACAGGAAAAGAAAAGGAGGTGTATAAATGGTGCATGCGTGTACATCTAGTGGCCTCCGCGACAGATGATGGATCATAGAGTATTATTCATGTATAGGTGGACGAAGTGGTCGCCGTCATGTAGTGCCCATCCCCCACTAATCACCAGATCACAGGTCTACTACGGGCTTTCCCAATTCCCATCATCTCTGGTCAGGACGGCAAAGCCGTGGCCCGTGTGCGTGGCACCACTTCGGTTAATAGTGGAGCCGTAGACCTGATGGCAATGAGCCAAATCACCAATGTGACACGTCTGAGAACTCCAAACTTTGAACAGTTCATGCTTTTTGCCTGCAAACCGGCACACACACACACACACACACACACACACACACACACAAGAAAGTGTTTATATACTGTATATTCAGATGGAACTAGTGCAGAATATACGCGTGGAATCGTGCAGTATACTAGTTCAGGTCTGGCAAGTTAGTTGACAGTGGGTATACTATTCGATCGGACTCTCCCACTCTCTCCACCAGCCATTTTCAGTGCCATGATTTTTTAGATGAACCATCCGGCATCCGGCCACGATCGATCACAGCTATTAGCTTGGAACCGTGAACTTTTCAGTGTTTCGTCGTAGTCCGCACAGATAATCGATCGAAAGTGTTCGTCCTTTTCGGCTGGATGTGGATGCGCACAATCGAAGCCACCTTTTGTTTCGGTCAAAACCCAAAAGGGCTACAACATGGTGTAGCACTTCAAGGAGAGATATTATCCAGACAAGGAGCATCGTTGTGTTGTTCCTGTCATAAATTGGTCTTGCTTGCGCAAGCAAATTCAGTGGATCATCATCATCACTGAACGGAAACGCATGAATGTATTCATCAAATTTTAAAGAAATCAGTCTGTTTCCAACTACAAATTCTTTTTTGTTTCAGCAGGCCCAAGCCCAACCAATGGAATGAAACCACTCCACCGTACGAAATTCTTGTTTGCGTTCTTGACATCCCTCTCAAAATAAACCTAATTCTAGTTTGGGTCAAATCAAATCTTCTTAAATTTAACCGAGTTATAAAAAATAGGATCAGCATTGTTGTCTCATAATAGTTTTACTACAGAAGCGCATACTATTATTTATTTATGTATTCATTTATCTATTAGAGCATGGAGTTTCCAAAATCCACCCCAATCTGGATATTTTGGCAAGATTGGAAAAAAAAAAAATCTCCGACAACTCCCTATGTGAAGACTCAATCTTTTCACACTTGGGAAGATCGACCCAATAATGGAGTGAATATATGTGCGGCTATGGATGTGCCAAATCTGAAGGTAGAAGGTTGTGGGGCAGAAAAAATAGAAATGTACAAGGGAGAAAGAAAGTATAAAAGTGGTTGCGGGTGATTTGAAAATTGTTTCGAATTTCTAACTTAAAATTGTCTTCTATATCGTACTTAGAACAAAGATTTTCAAAACTGTTGGAAGAAACCAACGAATGTACTCTTTTTTTAGTCACTTGAAAAACTTATTTACTTACTTTTTTTTTTCTAAAAACTATTGGAGACGTCACGGTTAAACTTTGGACTGAATAAAAAACTAATATTGTATTTGCTTTTTTGAGCGGGGCGAGCAAATTTTCATGGCTGCACATATGTCATGTAAAAGGATAACACATTAATGTAGAGACCCTGAAATCCGGTATTGTTCGTAGACAAAGGCATATGTCTGCATGATCTACGGGCAGTCTAGTCTTTGTATTTGGAGGCTGGCAGTGATGTCCACTCGGCATCACATACCTCTTAATGAAATACGGGTGAATGGTTCGATGGAGAAAAAAAAAATCTACGGGCAGCATCCTTTCACTTGTTAGCCCCTCCACATTCTTGTGCTTGAGTAGTGCTAAAAGAGAAAAGAGAGCATTCAGGCTCCACTCTATACGTTGTACGTGGCAGGTAGTATACCAATTTAAAGTGATGATTGGGAGCGCATACAGTAGTTACGCCGGTGCTCCTACTATTGCCTGTGACACCACTTCACACGCTACAACCCAAACCTCAACCAAGCGCCACTGTCACCTCGCATGCCTAAACAGTAACATACACCGCTCACATTGCTGGAACTCAACAAAAATAAATGAATAATGCAGTTATAACAACTATGGTTGGAACTTGGAAACATGTTCTGCTGAAATTGCTAGCGGAGTTGCCACTTTGATACATGTATTCTGTGTTGAACGAGATCAACAAGGGGGCCACTACTACAAAATTTTTGAAACCGCCACCGAGCTAAGGCCAGGCGGTTTTCATTAAATAACAGTCACGGTTAATAATTTCTAGATTAACAAAAAATAATTAAAAATATTATAAAAATATATAATATGATATACGGAGAATACATGCTTACAAAATGATAAAATCTGAGAATATTTACACAAATCTTAAACATGTGTCGCATTTGGATACTCAAGTCACATGTTTCCACAAACTCGTAACACTTGGTTAATTCATATTACAAACACAACACGATTCTAAAGTTTAAGTTACAAATATGGAGAGAGAGATAGCATCTATGTAGGTAGTGGGTTTAAAAAATCAGCAACATGTGTGTGTGATGTGTGTGTGTGTGGGTGTGTGTGTGTGTGTGTGTGTGTGAGGGGGCATGGCCCCTGTCCCTAGCTCCACCACAGTTTGACAGTTTGCTAAATGTGCACAATATCCTTTCCTTCAAAATTACTAGCAAGAAGGCTAGAAGAGTTAATGTCGCATTAACCAATTGAGGATCCACCAAAGAAGGCTGATCCGGCTTGGCCCTAGCGGCCATATAAAGAGCGAACCACGACCATATAAAAGCTTGAATCTCCACGTCGACTCTTTTTTTTTTTTATCGAAGTCGGCAAGGGAAACTTTAGCCTATTTTTTTAATTTTTTTTTGTCATGCTCTTTTTTTCGGCTTGGCCCTAGCGGCCATATAAAGAGCGAACCGCGGCCATATAAAAGCTTGAATCTCCATGTTGACTTTTTTTTTTTTTATCGAATCATTAAGGGAAAGTCTAGCCTATTTTTTTTAAATTTTTTTGTCATGCTCTCTTTTTTTTTTTACCGAAGTCAGTAAGGAAAACTGTAGCCTATTTTTTTTTTTTTAATAATACAAACCTATTTAAATCCGCTCCCACAAGGAGTCGAACCTGGTCTGCTGGGTGCTACTCGAGTGCTCTAATCACTAGGCCAGCTAAGAGCCAATTGAATTATGCAACTTAAAAATCATTCTAAACTCTAAATTCTACCTAGTCAAAACCTACGCAATAGAGTAAACTATCTAGGTGTGCAACTAAGGTTTTGCTAAGTTCCAATCCAATCAATTACTCTAATACATACTTCTTTAGAGGCAAGGAAAGTGAAGCACGCAATTAAATGTAAAAATTCGATGGTCCGGATCGATTTGAGATATTACCTCCTAATAGGTAATTGGAGTATCCGAGCAATGCCCATAAGAATAAGCTTAAGTCTGGCAGAGGTGCAATGGTTTACGGGCAAGGGCAACATCTGTTTAATGCCCATAAGAATAAGCTTAAGTCTGGCAGAGGTGCAATGGTTTACGGGCAAGGGCAACATCTGTTTCACTCGTTAGTCCCCATAACGAACAATGCAGTTATGTAACTTGGAAACATCTTCGACTGACATTTTCAGCGGCGTTGCCACTTGCTACGTGCCTTTTTGTGTTGAACGGATCGATGAGCTGAGGTTGAGGCTGAGGCTGAGGCTGAGGCTGAGCCACCGGTCCAACCATATCCCAACCCACTGCAGAATGGCATGGTTGCTTCATTTATAGATGTCAACATCTAACCTTTTTTTGTTGTTAAAAAAAAAATCTAACCTTTTCTTTTTCTTTGTTGTGCGTGTGTGTGTGTGAAGCTGCACACGTACGTCGCGCCTGCAGTAGCTGCAGACCAATCTGGAGCTCCGGCATTCTTTGCCCGCTGATCTTGTGGGAAGATACGCTGTGACCCTCCGACGTGACGGCGTCGACGCTGCTCTAGGCCTCTTGGCTGTTGGCTGGCTGTTGGCTCTTGCGCTGTAGAGACGTGAGGCCGATCCATACGCGGACAACCCAAGAGGCCACCGCCCAAACAACGGCTCAAACCTAATCCACTCTCGCTCACGGCTCACCGCCCGCCAAGCGCCACGCCGGCGCGGTAGTCGTCGGACGGCACCACGCACGCGCCAACGACATGAAGATGAAGAGCTCGGCGGGGTCACGCTCGCGCGCGTCCATGGACGTCGTCGACGTGGAGCTGCTCAAGGCGGTGGCGCAGGCGTGGCACGCGCAGTCGGGCAACCCACGGCCGTCGTCGCGGGTGTCATCGGGAGCGGGCGCGAACGACCCCGCCGGCGGTGCTGGCGCACGAGCCCGCGCGGGCGCGGCGCCGCGCCGTCCGTCCCGGTTCAAGCTAGAGGCCATGGCGGCGGCCGCGGCACCGGCACCGGCACCGGACGCCCGGGCCCGCGAGACGTCGTCCTCGTGGGACTTCGCGCAGTCGCTGTGGGACCCGTACGAGCTCGTCGCCGTGGCGCGGAGGCTCGAGTCCGGCCTCGTCATCGCCGACCACGTCGCCGCAACGCAGGATCAGGGAGCGGAGAAGCGGGGGAAGGGAGAGCGGACGCAGCCTGAGGAACCTGCTCCGTCGCTCCACGTCAAGGAGGTTCGAGGAACCAAGGAGCTAGCAGCGTGCTCTCCGTCGGTCCGTCTCTCTCGTGTCCCAACTACTGTAAATGGTTAAATCTAATCATGAGATTTAGAAAAAGAATCCCTCAAGTTCACAAATTGTACCTTTTCATTCACACGAACAACAATTTTGATTTAAGACTTGTTTGAATGTTCATATATTGACCTCAATCTCCATGGATTGAAATGGTCTGATTCCATTCTAAACAATTGCGAACTGAGGTGATTGTCTATATATTAATTGTTTGCTCTCCCACACCTAAAATTCTAACCCTTAGATAAAAAATGAGGGGCTCAAATAAACTTGACTCTTCTCGTCATGTCCGTATCCTATATTCTTCATTGTACTTCACACCATCTAGGCGGCGTTGTCCCATGAACGTCATGTTCACTATGGAGTCCCTTAACTCCCCTTCCCTCCTCTTGATCTTATCACCAAACAAGACCTATCGAAGCTCATATGTAACCACAGGCAGCCCCCGTCACTGAATTAAACAAGACCTATCGAAGCTCATATGTAACCACAGGCAGCCCCCGTCACTGAATTAGCTCTGTCTCGAACATTTCCACGCTACTCGTTATGTTCAATCGCTTGAAGTCACCTCGTCACTCCACCACCCAACCGGTGGTGTAGAAGGAACCCCTCTACCTCATCACACCCTAGACATCCTTATAGGTTTGTTGGAGATAGGTATGTATGCCTCCTCTCTGTACTTAATCACTACCCCTAACCCTAAAAGCTCATTGGGGTTGGAGAAAACGAGACCCTCCTAAATCTCCTTCGTATAACATTTCTACAAATCTAACTTCATGTATAACATTTTAGTTAACAGAAAAGCACTTAAGAGATGCACCATTTATTTCAAACAACCCCTATTGGACAAAATCTATCGAAGCTCGTATGTCACCACAAGCAACTCCCATCACTGAACATCGTGTCCTCTCAAATTTATATTCCTGGAGAAAAAGGTCAAAAGGAAGAAACATGTAACATTTCTTTCAAGACAAAACCCCTTGTCACTTGCTTAGTCTCCCTCCTTTTGGTGTGCCTTTGGCGACTGACACCATCAGGTCGAGTAGCTATGGCGGTTCCACTTCGGTCACACAACGATTACCATGATCACCACACCTCCTCCTTTGTCATTTCCTGGATAGGTGTGTCGTGCATTAGATTCTATCCCCAACAAACCAAGCTGTCATATTCATGTACCGACACTGGGTCGTCTTTCAGTAGGCAGCAAATTAACCACGACGTGGTTTGGTGGAAACCCTAATTTGTGAAATCCTATTGGAGTAAATTAAAATAAAAAGCATTGGAAGCCCTCGAATCAAAAGTATACTTGAGGTCTATTGTTACAAAAGTTTGTATATAGTCCTTCCATTCTAAAAGGAAAGCAATTTTAAGTTTGGGTACTATAAATGTTAATAATTGTACTTGTAGATTGGGTCAAACTTAAAATTGTTTGGTTCTTGGGAAAGTATTTTATTTTTTGGGGGACTGAGGAAATCATTTAGTTGTAACAAACATCAGAATGATCGCAATAGACAATCTTGTGCGAATGAGGACCCAAGAGGCCGGCAGTAGGAGGAACACTATGCGGCAAGTCAAAACTACCTGAACACTAACAGGGAATTTGAGCTTCAGGCTCCCATAGCATAAGAGTAATCTTATAGGAGGAACACTATGCTGGATGAACACCAGAACGAGCAACAGACTGGGAATTAGCAACGATGATTTGAGCTCGGCTTTAGTTTTCACAGTCCATTCATCCTGGCGCAGAGATTGGGGATGAGGATTGGATGGAGATTGCCAGATTGGGGGTCGTGGAGGTGGCTGTAGACATGTCCTTCTCTTCGCGGACGGTTTGTGAACGGGAAGGCCGCACGGGGCGAGGAGCTGCGGACAGGGGAAGGCACAGCGGGAACGGGAACGATTTCCATCACGATTTCAGCAAAGCATCTTACTCATGTGCTGACAAATCGTCAGCGACAATTACATAATGATACGCTCTGGGAGAGGGCTTAGAATTTGCTCATCCCCTACATCACACTCATGCCCACTAGCTGCTATTTTTTTTAGATAATGGATAAAAATAAGAAGGGCGGGCCTGGTGCAAGTGGTAGTGCTCTACGCGCCCAGAACCGGAAGGTCCCGGTTCAAGCCCCCAGCCTCCGCATATTGCACATGGTGCGGGTAAGGCTTAGCGCTAAAATACCCTTCCCCAGACCCTTGAAGGCGGGAGCCTACTGCAACTGGAGGGCGCCCCTTTTTTAATGGATAAAAATAAATAAATAAATAAATAGGTGCGTGCTCCATTCTTGTCATAGTGAGACTGCGGAAAGGTTACACGTGCTTAAGGAGGAGAGAAGGTGGTCCATGTTAAAAAAGAAGAGGGAGAGGAAATAAAGGTGTGGTATGATGAAAGCAAAAAGTTTATGTGCAAGCCACAAGTAATAATTTGTTGCATTGTGTAAATAGTAGTCTCAATATTTCCTCATCTATGTGGATCATTTTATTTGTACTAGAATCACTACCACTTGTAGCCTTCATTGACCTTGCCCTTACAGTCTCTAGGCACAAAGATGCATCGACACAATTAAAATTTACATGCACCAAGAACTTAAGCTCTGCAATCAGCCCTCCTACCGCGCTAGCATCGAAATCATTCGAATAGAAAGCCTGCCTGACCTGCAGCGCATCAGTTTCTTGCACGAGATTGCCTATCCCCAATCTGACCGCTTCCTGGACTCCCTGCAAGCACGAGATACGTTTCGGCCTCGAAACATCTCCGTCACTGACTCACTGTCTCTGATGACAAAACCCCATGCGCCCATGGATGTTCCCGGGATGAATGATGCTTCACAATTCAGCTTCAACTCCCAGCTGATGGTTTAGAAGATCTTCCTTCGTGTCTTGGGTGTCGGTGCTTTTACTGGTGTAAGTTTGCTCAGAGATTCAGCAACATGCACTCTTATGCTATGGGAGATGCCTGAAGCCAAAAGGCCTTATTAGTGATTACCTCCTATACATGACACACATCCAGTAAGGAGGTGAGATTAAACAGTAAGTTATGAAATCAAGTCTTACTTTTCATAGTGTCCAGATTATCTCGGTGCTAGAACTCTGCCTGGAATGCCTGAGCTTCCAACGTTAGTCCTTTTGTTCTGAAACGTCTCCCAATTGTGTGTTGCGTTTTAAGGGACCACAGGAAGTCCGATTGGAGTTGAGAAATACAACTGAACAAGCTTCCACATCAGGCATAGAATACACTATCAGCATGTCCTGTAAAATTCAGAGAACTAAACAGCCATTACATGATTAGTGTTTGCAAGGAGCAGTCATGCACTTGTGTGAACAACTCACTACCAATACAATAGTATTAAACAACCACGTGGCTGGGGCTTCACAAATACACAAGATGAAAGTTAATGGCTAACATCACTAAGAATAAGTTACCCCTATTTCCAAATTTGGAGTTATTTTGGATTTTCTAGATACATCAACAGCAAGCAGCAAACAACACTAGTGTACAAACACATCAGCCGCAAACAACTCTCCTTTTCCTACTACTCCATCCCAATAAGACATTGGCTTTAGATTAGAGTTCTGGTGATTCCTTTCTAGCTGTTGCCCGTCTCCTGGTTAGTGCCCCCGGGCTACCAAGTATAAATGGAGCTCTTGCTGGAGTGGACTTTGTCCTTCTCGTTCCTGTTCCCGGAGTGCCTGAGGCAATAGATGTACTCCCGTGATGCCCTCTTCCTGCCAAGGAAAAAGTTGTCATTCAAGGCATTCTGCATGGTGCAACATGTAAGGGGCAAATGAGAAGGTAAAATAAGGATTTGGGAGCTCGCGTTGGTCAAACCTCTTTGGTGTAATGGAGGCTTGTAATGAATCATTATGCATTCTTTTCCTAATCCTGCATATTAGTGAGCAATGTAACAAATCAAAAACATGTGAGCAATATAACCAATTGTTGCAGTAAGTGGCAAAAATTCTTTGCAAAGCTTTAGATTACCTGCTCCCAGTGAGAATGGTAGGGGAAGTTCATGACCCATTTTTGAAGACCAGTCAGAAACTTGGGCGCCCATTTTGGTCATCCAAGCTGCCTACATAAAAGAACAAGACGAATTTAATAATAGAAAAGAAAGTAGCAGTAACTATCACAACATAGGTACCTCTATGCCAAATTATAAGCAATTCTAGCTTTTTTAGGTAAATTGTTTAAAAATGATAAATCATCATAGACCTTTGGGTGGTATTTAAATGAATAAGCACTTTCAGTGGTAAAATCCCAGCTGAGTGATTTTTCAGAGGTAAAACCAAAATTTCCTATTTATAAACTGCATCAGTTCTCAAAGTCACAAGGTTGTTACACCAGGCCTTCAGGTAATTTTACAGATCATGGACAAAACAGAAATGGCAAAACCTCCATGCCCAATAGAAGTGGTACCAGGGACAAAAAAGCTGTGCAAATGGAAAAGCTAAAACTTTCCTAGTCTAACAGTTATGTTTTAATACCACCAATGAATCTTTTCAAGAGAATGTGCCTAGTAGACACTAGACAGTCACTACTCATATTCCAAAAGTGCAATGTGGCATGACCAATTCAAATTAGTTAAGTGCCTAATTTTTTAGTACCATAGTCAGCTGGACAGCACAGCCCCGCCATAGCTGCTGCTGGAGACGCCATAGCTGCTGTTGGAGACACCATAGCTGCTGCTGGAGACGCCATAGCTGCTGTTGGAGACGCCATAGCTGCTGCTGAAGACACTCCAGACATAGCTGTTGTTGGAGACACCATAGCTGCTGCTGGAGACGCCATAGCTGCTGTTGGAGACGTCATAGCTGCTGCTGAAGACACACAGAAGCTTCTGGACGCCCATTCTGTCCATCCAAGTCTACATAAAAACAACAAGACGAATTTAACAATAGAAAAGGAAGTAGCAGTAACTACCACAACAAAAGTACTCCCTCCGTTTCAAATTATAAGTAATTCTAGCTTTTTTTCAGTAAATTGTTTTTGTTATGCATCTAGGTATAGGCTGTCTAGATGCATAATAAAAACTAAATATCTAGAAAAGCCGTAACGACTTATAATTTGGCATGGAGAGAGTAGTGGTGAATATTGCATAATGAGAAAATTAAGGCCTACGTTCACAACGAACGTGCTGCCACCATGTAGTTTCTTTGCATGAAACTTCCAATCACATTCCCTGTCCACAGACCACATACCCATTATCTCAGTTTTTTTTTTTTTTTTTTTTTTTTTTTTTGAAACATAATGGCAGGAGCCTTTCAATTAAGAAGAATATAATCTAATTGGCCTAGTTTACAAGGAACCAGACAAGGGAGGCCATCATCTGCTGCAGCCTGTTGTGGTTCTCATTTACCAATTAAAGTATGAGCTCATTACCCTCACCATAACTCAGAACTTGCAGCTCATTTCCATCACTAAGTCACTTCTCAGTTGGTTTAAATTTTATTCATACACTCATAAACTTCAGATGCTTTGAAGAAACTTCAGATGACAGAGTTACAAGATTTTAATGTGTAGCAACTAGCAAGTCTAACTGTGATTGTTATTATTAACATACCAGAAATATAACTCATGGTAGCTTGCTCAGGAATAGTATTAGTTTTTATATTTCCTGACATTTCACCATTGGTTCTAATTGCAACACGACATCACTAACAGAGGTTTAAAATGATAAATCCTCATAGACCATTGGGTGGCATTTAAATGAATAAGCACTTTCGGGGGTAAGGTCTCAGCTGGGTGATTTTTCAGAGGTAAAAACGAGTTTTTCCCATTTCTAAACTGCATGGGTACTCAAAGTCACAGGGAATTTTCAGTTCCTCCCCCTTACAACCAAGGAGCAGCTGAGCATGTAAGAAAACAGATTGATAATGGAGACAGCAGAAATGGAAAAGTTGTGCAACCCATCTAACAATTCAGTTACAATCCAAAATTGCAACGTGGCATGGCAATTTAAATTAGGTAAGTGCCTAATTTTTAGTACCGCGGTCAGCAGCTGGGCTGCACAACCCTGCCATAAGCTCCAACGGGTTGCAATCCCACGACTGCAGCTGAGGAGCAACCGAGTCGAAGATGGCGGCCTCCTGAGCGTTGCAGATCGCGTTGGCGTTTTCACACCACTCTCGGGCCTTGCTCATCAACTCCCTCTGCAAATCGACCTGCACAGACACCCGAATCAAAATTATTAATCTGCTGAAGTAGGAAAGGGGGAAGAAGCGGATGAACAAGGCCTACCTGTAACAGGAGGGCGTCGAGGATGGGGCCCGAGGAAGAGGCGGCGGCCGCGTCGGGGGCCGAGCAGGAGGAGGCAGCCGCGACGGGGGCCGAGCAGGTGGAGGCGGCCGCGTCGGGGACCGAGGAGGTGGAGGCGGCCGCGTCGGGGGCCGAGGAGGTGGAGGCGGCCGCGTCGGGGGCCGAGGAGTCGGCAGCCGCGACGGGATGGGATGAGGCCGGTGGCTGCGGAGCTTGGAGCGGGCCGAGGAGTTCCGAGGCGAGGGCCTCCCAGCGGGAGAGGTCGCGGAGCCGCTTGTCGCGGAGGCGGAGGAGCGCGCGGCGGCGGCGGCGCAGGCCGGCAGCCTTGCGGTCGGGGCCCGGTGCCGACTGGGTGGTGGTGGACGGCGCGGCGTCGGGGTAGAGCCCGGAGGGGACCTTGTATACAAAGCCCTCGTCGTTCCGAATCTGGAACCGCAGCTCGACGTCTCCGCCTCCGCCGCCGCCGCCGCCGGGCGAGCCCACGGCCTCTGACGCTGCGGGCATGAGAGGAGCGGAGAGGGCGTGCGAGGAGGAGGACGGGTGCCTCGGCGGTCGCCGGGGATCTGGTGGTGCGGTGCACGGGCGCACGGGGAGCGAGCGGAACGGGGGTTTGGGGTTTCAAAATTTTGGTATTGGGGGAGGGAGCGACTGGGCTGGACGGCGGCTGATTGACTGTCACGCTCCGCTCGGCTGATGGTGAGCGGAGTAAAGTAGTTGGGCAGCAACGGCTTGAAATTATCAATGTTTGTACAGTGTTTTGAGTACTCTAGTGTTTTTATCTCAATACAAAACATTATTAGACTGGCCACATTGTGCTTCTGCCGGTGCTGAAAAAGGAGAGAGAGTATTTCAGCAAAGATGTAACCGAGTTACAAGGAAATCCGGGCACCAACGCATGTAGAAGCACTGATGCTTTATCCCCTCTCTCTCACCGAAGGGCGGGTGCGGACGGGCCAAGCCACGGGGACCATAGGTCGTCGACATCGGCCCAAAGACGAGTGCAAGCAACAAGCGTCGCGTGCGGTGCCAACAAGCACACGCGGGCGGTTTCGACGATGCGGCGGCGAGCCGAGCTTCCGTCGAGTCGGCCGCCCACGCAGGTCCGGGCGAGGCGGACCCTACTCCGCGGCGTGTCATGCATGCGACGACGCGCGCGGCTGCCGAGCGAGGCGCACGTGATGACAACGCTGGCGAGCACACAACCGCCGGCGGGCCAACGCGGTGCCGCAAGCGAGCAACAACCAAAGCGCCCCGCAAGGGGGCGATGGAGTGAGCGAGACTTGTGAGAGGATGGTAGGCGGCGGCCGTAGGAAGGCGAACACAAGCGCTAGACCTACGTGATAGCGATGCGGGCGGCGTGAGGCCGAGCGAGGCGCCGGACTCCACGCCGGGAGGGGCGCCTCCTCTAGTCACTGGCCGCCGGAGGAGACTCGCCCTTTGTTGGGCGTTGGCGGAGGAGCGTCATCGTGGTGCAAATACGCCAAGATCCTTGTTATCGGCGAAGACGATTTGGAAGTCGGAGAGATGGGTGGAGACAAAAGGGGAAAAGGTAGGGATGTTTCGGTCACTAGGTCCACACGCCACGGAGAATGATACGTTGTCGACGCCTGTGAGTATTCGGGGTTGAGGCATCCGTGCCTCAATCACATGTTAAAATTGTTTGAGCACCCAGTAACATTGTGAACGGTCTTAGTTAGTTTTTTAGATTCAACATATCAGTTCACGTAATCGGCCTTAGAAATCATTGGCCGAACAACACAATATGACACCACTAAATGTGCAATCCTTTCAATGATATTTGATGAATGATTGAGAATAGCACTTCAACTACCGAGATGCAAGTTTGGTTTATTTTGGGCTACCTTTTTGTTGTTGCGTGTGTTTATTTTTGGGTTAGTGGGTCAACCTAGAGCTCATTGATTTGATATGACTTTGTAACTACGTAGAAAAGTGATGTGAGTTGAAGACTTGATCTATTGTTGGTGTCTTTACCTTCACATTGCAACATTCTACACTGGTTTAGAAACCTTATAGATTAGAGTTGGATTGTTTAAATCATGTCAAAAGAAAGATCAGATATCTCGTGTTAAATTATCGAAGTGTCAGCGCCTAATTTCTCAATCGTCCAACTTTGCATGAAAGCCCAAATTGTACAACTACATACGACATTACCCAAGGTGGTGCTTGCTGCATGGCAAATCGATGAGGTAATAATGGGTGGATTAATGCTTTTTTTTTTCAATCCTACTCACTTTCAAACACCCGCCATAATTTGGTCCCTAGGTCAATGGATTAGTACTCCCTCTGTAAATTTGACATTTTGGAAAAAGACTTGAGTTAAATATTGGGAATATAAATCATCAATAACTTTAAGTTAAGTTTGCAAATGTGGAAATTATGTGAATAGATTTGTCTTGAAAAATATTTTCATAAACATATATCATTTTTTCATAAATAAATTTAAAATAACAAGAGGTTAAAGTTGTGTTTTTAGAGACTGTGTCGTTGTCCTTAACGTCATGTTTTATGAGTATGGAGGGAGTAATAGATACTACACAATAGTCAAGGGTAGGACACGATGGTGGAACGAGACCAGCCAAGTACAATTAATAGATTTTGTGGACTTCAGCAGCCATGATTTCATATTTTTTTGTAACATAAAACTTGTTGCGGGCAAAAGTATTCTTATGAACTAACCTTTTCATTTTAATCTCGCTCTACATGTCTTAATATCACAGAAATTATCAATTGCAATCTCCTTCTCAATGTAGATTATCAAGCAACTAATTAGAAATTTAATCTCCCATTTTTTTTGGAGCCTGGTCTCAGTCTGTCAAAGGAAAAAATGCTTAGTATTTTTCATCTACCAAAAATGATCAAAGTGGAACAAAAGATAATGAAGAGGAAGGATGCTACATAACATGTCAATAGAATAATAACTATTTGTTTTTTTAAAAAAAAATAGTTGACGTTACAAATCAAGCTCATAGTGTGGTAATTGATGTCTCAATTATTTCTTTCTTGTTCAGAAAAATCAGCAGGATAGAACTTGAAGCTAGCAAGCAAACATCATCAATTTTGAAAGATTTGAAGTGAATCCCTAGGATCAAAAAATGATACGGTAGAGTATTTGCGTGTGTTTTCATTATATTAAAGCCATATTTGTATTGCATGTCTAATAACTAGTTGATTCATTTTTGGATAGCCAAATTATTAGTGTAGTCATGGACTAGCTATTGTTCCATAAATAAATAGAAACTAAATAAGATTAGTTGTTAGTCCCTTACAAGCAGGTCCATGAAGAGGAACGCTTCGATGCAAGAGGTCTATGAAGAGAAACGCTACGATGCAATTTCTAGAGAGCCCCCGACGCCTAGTGTGGTGGCGGGGGAGCGGTGAATGGTCTTCCCTCTGCTGAAGTAGAATGAGCTGTAAACTGAGACGCTGCAAGAATCGAGCTCCAAAGTTTCACTATCTGAAATTCTGAATCATTTGCATTTGATTTGCTATTGAAATTTTGCATTTGAATAGACACTTTCTGGTTGTGACTGGCATCATCTCATGATCTCATCTTCCATACTATCAATGGTAAGTTTTAGAGTGAAAACAACTCCATAAGGTCGAGCTTGAACTTCTCCCATGAACTAACTCAATAAGGTGCTATAATTCCATTCCAATTAACTCTGATTGTAAAAAATATTTGAAGCGACAACAGCAGGACATACTGTAGATCACAACAGAAGCAAAAACATATACATTTGACATGAAGGAGCAGATGTATATGTACTCGCTCTGTCCCTAAAAGACCGTCACCGTGGGATGCGTCAAAAAAGTTTTAACTTAATTTATAGAAAATACATGCAGCATTTAAAATTTCAAATAAATTTGTTAAAAAACTAGACTTGAAGATCTTTCCGATGATGCTAATTACCTAAAGACAAATGTTTTTATATTTTAATATATAATTACCGGCATTTTTGTCTCGAAAAAACGCGGTGATAATCTTTTTAGGGACGGAGGGAGTATATCACAACACAAGCAAAGCATATACATCTCAAAAAAAAAAAAAAAGCAAAGCATATACATTTTCAAGGAATGTACCCTGTTTCTCAGCTAAAATCTGACCACTAAGGTACTCAGTTTTCAAGCTCAACACACAACAGTACAGACTCCTTAAATCTGATTTGATTCAGACTCTGAAATCCAGCCACCTTGGTAGTCAATACAAAGGTCAGTGATGACAACTGACTAAATGCATAGAAGCATCGAAAACCAAATATCAAAGACCCTAATCCGAGCAAAATTTGTTATGCGGCAGCAAAATCTCACATCAGAACTTGATAACTTATATTGCATACCAGTGTAATCACTTAATTTAGCTTCAAACTACATAACGACAAACTACAAAACCAGAAGCAGTACAAAATCGTCATCGAATTAACCACTGTGAACTCAACGCCACCGCAGATACAGAGACATTCAAGGCCTGTCGGATTCAGTTGTCGAGCCCAGGCACCTGCATGCGCCGGTTGGCCTCCGACTTCTTGCCGCCGAGGATCTCGTCGGATACGACCTTGAGCTGCTTGCGCTTCTTGGACTTGGCGATCTTCTGGATCGTCTTTGGGTTGGTGACCCGCTGCAGCTTGGTGCCCGTGCGGAGCACGTTCTCCTGCTTGCGCTTCTCCCGCTCCTCGCGGGCCTTGCGCTTCTCCGCCTTGTTCTTGCGGATCTCCTCCTTGAGCTCCGCCTTGCGCTGCTGGTACGCGCGCTTCAGCGCCTTCTCCCGGACGCGCTGCTCCAGCGGGTCGGCTTCCGCGACACATTCACGGCCGACGCACGCCGGGTGCGGGGCTCCCTTCCACTTGCGCCCGGACACGCGCCCCGCGATGACGCCGTCGTAGGTGGGCTGGCCGAAGGAGGCCGGCTTCGAGGGGTCGGAGAGGGAAGGCATGGCGCGGAGCTTAGACGGCCGGGGCGCGTCGGCGTCGAGGTCCATGGTGTCCGCTTCGGCCGCCGCCGCCTCGGCCTCCTCGCGGCGCTTGCGCTTGCCGCGCTCGCCGCCGAGACCCTCATCCAGGTAGCGAAAGTCGAGGTGGGAGGCCATGGGGGAACCGGTCGGGTGCTTGGTGGCGCGACATTTGGGAGGAGGGACGGAGGACGAACGAGCAGGCGGCGGTGGGTTTTTAGGGTTTGTGATGATGATGAAGAGTAGCAGCGGCTGGCGGCTGGCTGGATGGGCCGGGCCGCTTTGCCAAGGGCGACGTTTTACTGATGAGATGGTCCGGGGCGCCGGGATATTGCCATAGAAAGAAAAATATAACTTGGACTGATGAGATGGTACTACAGACTATACGGGATTATATAGTTCAGAAAATATTGATCAAAAGTTGAGTCGTTTCCTCCACGTATAGAAAGTACTCCTTCCACTCAATTTCTCCGAAATTACACTGCCACATTTGTTTCTTATAAACCATATTTTTTATGATTCTAAACTATCATTTAGTTAAAATACAACTATATCCAGTTTGTATTACAATAGTCATACATTATTGGCCAAATATTGGCAAGTTTGAACCTAATACGCATATGCCACCTTATAAACAGGACTGGAGAGTACAAAAGGTACTGTTCGGTTTAACAGTCAATAAGACTGCAACCAACGCAAACAGCAGTTGGACAGTAAGCACTACGAAACAAACAGACAACAAGTTAGACAAAGGTCGCACCTGATTACGTAATACATAAGGTTACATGATAGCATGAGAGTAAAAAATTAAGGTTACATGATAGCCAGACCAAAAGAGAACCGTTCCACATTTTCTCTTATTTCCATTTAAGAATTAAGGTCACAAAATTTGCGTAAAAATTAATACTGAGCTTGCTCAGTTACTCCAAACCCAAACCAGGTCAGAAACGAGATACCTGATGATTGTACAAGGATTTGCCGAACAAAATGGTGATCTAAACCTACGTGGAACAAATATTTAGTCAGGACTAGTCTCCTAGCCCAAGAGAAAAGAAAAATGTATTAAACACACGGTTGGTCCTTAACCCAGTTTGGCAATGACTGCATCTGTGACTTCCTGGGTGGTGCTGGTGCCGCCCAAATCTTTGGTTCTGTACTTGCCTTCTGCAATGACACGCTTAACAGCCGTCTCCAGCCGGTCAGCAAATGATGGAAACTGCAAGTGCCTCAACATCATGGCAGAAGATAGCAGCAGAGCAACAGGGTTAGCTCTCTTCTTCTCCACAATCTTCTCATTTCCAACATTTCCTGCAGAAGCACCTTGCTCAAAGATAGCATGGTCCTGACCCACATTACCTGAAAAGATGCAGCACATGAGGATTCACATGCCTTCCAAATTTGTATACTGCATCTACTTAAATATGAGTACTAAACTTGCACAATCTTGCTATACACAACTCATGGAAAAGATTAACAGCAGTATGAAAACAAAAAACACATAGATGGTTGCAGTAAACTAGCCAAAGAAACATCAAATAATGGGCAGATGAAAATACAACTTTACATAAAACCATGTATGCTCGTGTAGGATTTGTAAATCATAGTCAAAACTCTACCTCCAGGCATGACACCAGTGCCTCCAGCAATACCTGCAGCTACATTAGCCACCAGATTGCCATAAAGATTTGGGGTGACCTATAAAAGGAACCAAAAGAAAAGTATGTTCAAACTCCGCAGAGGTAATCTAAGTAAATCATTTGAAATCTTAAGACTAATCTGGAAAAAGCCCTATAAAGTATAGAACCAGAGAAAACGAAGGAAATGTGAGCTTGGCGACACTAGGAACTAACATGCTTTTTATATCACATTTGCATAGCATAGTTCATTTGGTATTCAAATAGTCCACAAAAGACCAGTATAAGATTTTAGGTATATAACATGTGGCATATCCAAGATCATAACGACAACAGGTGTTATACTTTGCCATTGTAGAATAAGAAAACAACATCAAACATCACCTAGGTGAGAAACTGTGTCAATTAAGTTATAAGAGTGAATACACGTACCATAACATCAAACTGTTCAGGCTTTGCAACAAGCTGCATACAACAGTTGTCCACAATAATTTCATTATATTGAATTCCAGGGTACTTCTTTGCAACCTCACGGCAAGACTCCAAGAACAAACCATCAGCAAGCTTCATAATGTTGGCTTTATGCACTGCTGTCACTTTCTTTCGATTGTTAAGGTATGCATACTCAAAAGCATACTTGGCAATTCTTTCAGAGCAAAATTTTTGTTATCACCTAGCAAATCAACAAAAGAGATAGTAAACATTAATGAGGTGAAATATTCTTTTAGATGGAAAATAGAAAGGAGCGGTAATACTGTATGCACTTTACAATAGATATGGGCATATGGCATAGTGGGAAAATCCAGTGTGCCATAAGCATGTGTACTAAAACAACTTGCAATATGTTCCAACAGCAGATACAGTTTCGGTGAAAAAACACTCATGTAAATATAGGTTTATTACACTGCAACTTGTAAAATGTATTTCAAGATATCTGGCTTTTGAGCAACAATAACCCAAAGAGGTCAACCTGTTAGAAGAGTGCGCCATGGGCCTATTGGGCCATGGCCTCTTAGTATTAGGGTTTTTCCTTCTAATCTCTTGCTTGATTATAGATTGATGCATCTCCTAGTATTGCAAAATTTAAAATAAATAAACCCATATTTGCAGTTTAGGCCCATCATTCATGACATCAAAGAGAAATGTCATGGAACAAACTAAAAAATCAAGTTAACAAAAATAGGTTGCACAATACTATGGTATTTTGGCAACTTTATATCAACTAGGCCATAATTCAGGCTACATACAAGGAACTCCAGTCCTTATCTGTTACAACATTATTGTGAGTTAGATGTGGGGTGTATGAGCGAATAACCCTTAATGCCCCTTTGAACTTTATATTTTATTGAAAAATTACATTCACTACTCCATACATGAACATAGCAAGTTAAAATTGTATTCCTTGAATAGCATGACACACTGAGAACATAGAGAATAATAAGGTGATGCAAGTTATCTTTTAAGCTCTAACATGCATGTTATGTGCTCGGATGTCAAAATGTCATTAACAAAGAATTAAGACCACTAAATTTGCCATTACTATTATATCCAATGTTTCAAAACAAAAAACACTAGGAATTAAGCAGGTGGTCAGGTAAGGATCCTAGGCGATTGATTTTTTTTCTGATCAATTAGGGTGA
The DNA here is from genome assembly GCA_015847255.1 of Hyparrhenia diplandra. Classification (NCBI taxonomy): domain Eukaryota; kingdom Viridiplantae; phylum Streptophyta; class Magnoliopsida; order Poales; family Poaceae; genus Hyparrhenia; species Hyparrhenia diplandra. Next base: position 288,141 of record JADLZK010008739.1, read on the forward strand.
TGTCATGTTAAATAGAGAAGATATAGCATATTAGAAGAAAGACATTGACATTAGCACATGTCAATGATTTCCATGACCATACTTCATCTTCCTCCATCTCCAATAGTCCCATTTTCTTCCATAGATCAATACCAAACCCACTCTATGAAAAAAAAAAAACTAGGCAAAACTCCTACATGCTAAGCTTGGTGGTGCTTACCACTTTTGAAGTAGATATTACAATGATAGTTATATATGGGCACAAAGACTATTGTTATTGTAGTAACATTGACTGCATAATCCTCAATACAAAAATCTCTTTATGTACAGATTAATCAAAGATTAGTAATAATGACTAATATTGCTTGAGCAAACTACATCACTTTAATTGTTTCCATACTAGCAAGAATGACAGGGATAACATAAACGCTTCACAAACATCCAATAGCTTTACAAAAGATCTATAAATTATAAGTGCATCTCGCTTAACTTTCGGGGCTACACTTAAGCAAGTCACCATAGAACGCTTTTTATGAACTATCCAATGACAAGCGATATCTAAACTCAGATTCACAGCAAGTAGATCAGCTTGCTGGACACATAAAAATAAAGTAAACTGCCAAAAACGCATAAGGTTTTTCCATACAAAATTCAGAAACGCATTGATTTTTCAACTGAATGCCCAGATGCATTGGTTCCTATACTTCAAGATTCAACCATTAATCTACCAATCAGAAACACTAAACAAGTATAGCAAGCATGTCAATCTACCGGCATATCTATCATATAAGGGCCATCCAAAAAGATTGCAAATTAACTTAACTTCCCCAAATAAAATAAACAAGATTGCTGATTCAACTTCCTGATGCAATTCTATCAGCATGCTTGTGTTCACCAGCCAATCTGGATGCTGGGTGTGTACAACTCTACCAACAATTAGGCCAGTAGATTCAATAACTGACACAGTATCTATAAGCTTGGCACATTTAGCCGTATGCACATATTAGCTACCAGTGGGCCACACGCTTTGCATCAACGAAGCTGTTACTAGTAGAGCGATACATGGAAATTCTCCCTCTTCATACCTTGAGACTCTCGACGACGCCTGGAACGACCTCATGCTCGAGCCCCGAGTACTCGCCCTCAGTGTTCTCACGAATGACGACGATGTCCACGTTGTCGTGCCTGGTAGGCAGGCCAGGGAGGTTGAAGCAGTTGACGAGCGCAGCGTAGAGGTCGAGCTCCTTCCGGAGCTGCATGTTGAGGAGGAGACACCGCCGCCGACGGGGGTGGCGAGGCCGCCCCTTGAGGCAGACCTTGTTGCGGCGGATGGAGTCGATGACCTCGGCGGGGACCGCGGGCATGTCGCCGTGGACGTCGTACGTCTCGAAGTAGACCGGCGCGTGCATCGCCTCCATCACCTGCCGCACGGCGCCCGTGACGAGGGGCCCGATGCCGTCGCCCGGGATGAGGGTGACCCCGCGCGGGGCGCCGTCACCCGGGCGGGGCATGTAGGTGACGGTGCGGCGGGACGCGGCGCCGGCGAGGGAGTGGAGGGGACGGGGAGGGAGAAGGTGATGGGGCGAGGAGGCGGCGTAGGAGAGGGGTCGACCGCCGCGCCATGGCCCCGAGGACTAGGCCGCTGCTAGGGTTTCAGCGTGGATGCGATCGGGGAAGGGGAAGCGAGGAGGAAGACCGCGGCAGCGGGATGGCAGGGACAGGGGAGAGGACTCGAGAAGGCCAGGGGAAGAAGGGGCCGACACGACAGATTTCCGCGTTCTGCTGGGCTGCTGGGCTCCAGCTCCTTGGCTTTGGCTCGACTCAGTTCATCATGTAAACGAGCTCTCCGTAAAAACTCAAGCTCAACCTTAGTAGTTTGTTTTAGATCACAAGTCAGCTTATTGGTTGGACTCACGAGCCGGCTCATTAACGGCTCAACCAATATAATTAATAATTGAATATAATAAGCTAGCTGATTTGACTGTCTTAGTGTTATGTTTTTTTAGATAACAAATTACAACGAGATGCCCACACACACGCCGCACACTCACCCCCGCTGTGAACCCGTCCGTAAACTCTACCCCTATAACCATCTCTAAAAGGATTGGTAGAGCGGATCTAGATATTCCCAAAGTCATGAGAGAGAATAAGATAAAAAGCAGGCCCGAGAAACTAGAACAAGTGAACAGGGTTGGATAGGCTCTAGGCGTCAACTTTTTAAACATCGTGTTTCCAAAAACACTATACAATACCTTGCCTAGTATGAGCTTGTTTGGAACATAGTTTTTCATAGGAGTTTTAGAGGTTTGTGTTCCTATAGGAAAAAGCTTGTGGCGCATTTGGAACACGGGATTTGTAGTTTTCCTTTTTGAGGATCGGTTTGCGAGTTATGTAAGAAATAACACACATCCACCACGACTCAAGGGAAAGTTTCTCGTCTTCTCTCTCTCTAACTCCTTTCCTGCATCACCTCTCTCTCTCCCTCCGCCATGTGATTGAAGGTGATTGAACCCTAAAGAAATTTGGCGCGAATAGGTAGAGATGGCAAACCACCACTAGTGAAGCAGGCCATCCCCACAAAATCCCCTCTCTGCCTTCGTCTCTCCTTCCGGCTCCATCGGGTGCAAGGGTTTGATGTCCGCGAATCGGCGGAAGTCAAGAAGCGATATGATTTCCCCATCGAAATAGTTTTATTTTACCCGTCGTCTTGGATCTAGATCCAAATTTTGTGGATCCAAACGGGCCCTTTGTTTTGCTCTATTTCTCTATTTTCCATTTACGCATTCCAAAGCAGGGCCCTATGTTAATGGTTTCTCTTTTTGTAGCTATATGTTAATGGTTTCTCTTTTTGTAGCTACTAGTGTTGATAGCTTCCATGTGATTGTTTCAGTCATTGAACAAAGAAGCTTGTGGCTTGTGGATGCTTTAGGTGCTTGAATTTGTGGTGTATTGCTATTATAATTATTAGTCTCATACTTCCTCGGTCCTATAATGCAATTTATTATAAAAAATTAAGACAACTTAAAATAATTCTCGAATGATTCATATATCCATGGATTAATTCAACCTAAAGAGTTTCTTCTCAAATTATGAAATTTTCTTTTTAACAAACTTTATCAAATCCAAGCATAGTCGGTTAGTCACCGGATACAATATCAAATCAAGCATAGTCGGTTTGTCACGTCCGGAAGTCAAACATTACAAACTTTGACTAAAATTATATCAAATCCAAGTCAAAACGATTTACAATTTGGAGCATGGAGGAGTAGGGAGGATGATCACCTCCAAATTCCAACTAGCTTGACTGTAACGGTATCGTCGTTTCGGACCTTCCGCTGTGACTGTGCTCAACAATGACGTTCCAGAATCTGAAGCCCCGTTGCGGTTTTACGTGGCTCCATGTGACACGGTCGATGGAGCAGTTTGGTTTTTTTTTTTTTTTGAGAATGACAGCGATCAGCAGACGCTTCACAACACGCACAGCGGCTCGCCATGTGAACACACGTCGCAAACCCTACCCCTATGAGCCGCCCCGCGATCGGAAGACCGGCAGATCTGGAATTCTCGAAGTCACCATTGGCGCCTCGTCGCGGAGCGTCGGAACGCCGCTACCACTTATGCCCAGGAAAATCCAGGAAAATCCAGGAATCGAAAGGTGCGGGCAGGGATTTGAGTTTGGTGCGGAGCAAACCCAAGGCACCGCGGCGATGGGCGCCGACGAGGCGCATCCTGGGCCTCACCCGCATTTTTTCTGGCCCAACAAACTCCCCCAGCTCTTTTTTTTTTCACCTCTCCGACACGCCCACCCATCGTGCGGCTGGCGATCGCGCCCGCCGGCCGCTCGCCTAATCCCTGGCCATCCCTTATCCCTCTCGCTGCGCTTCTCTTCGCTTGTAGATAAGCAGCGCAGCGCAAACCCTGCCCTTCCTCTCCTATCCATCCCCAAATAATCCCCACCTCCCGCTGCTCCTCCGCCTCCGCCCCCGCCGCCCGCCATGGCCTCCCTCGCCTCGGCCTCCACCTCACTCCTCTTCCCGCAGGCCTCCTCATCCAGGAGCCGCGTCCGGCTCTCCACCCCCTGGGCTTCTCCGCGCAGCCGGCGGCGCGGCTCCGGGAGCCGGTCGGCGGCGGGCGGGCAGCGGCGCGGGCGCCTGCTGGTGGTGCGCGCGGCGAGGGGGGCAAGTTCGAGCGCACCAAGCCGCACGTCAACATCGGCACCATCGGCCACGTCGACCACGGCAAGACCACGCTCACCGCCGCGCTCACCATGGTGCTCGCCTCCGTCGGCGGCAGCGCGCCCAAGAAGTACGACGAGATCGACGCCGCGCCCGAGGGCGCGCCCGCGGCATCACCATCAACACCGCCACCGTCGAGTACGAGACCGAGACCCGCCACTACGCGCACGTCGACTGCCCGGGCCACGCCGACTACGTCAAGAACATGATCACCGGCGCCGCGCAGATGGACGGCGCCATCCTCGTCGTCTCCGGCGCCGACGGGCCCATGCCGCAGACCAAGGAGCACATCCTCCTCGCCAAGCAGGTCGGCGTGCCCAGGATCGTTGTCTTCCTCAACAAGAAGGACATGGTCGACGACGAGGAGCTGCTCGAGCTCGTCGAGCTCGAGGTCCGCGAGCTGCTCAGCAACTACGAGTACGACGGCGACGACGTGCCCATCGTCGCTGGCTCCGCACTCAAGGCGCTCGAGGCGCTCATGGGCAACCCCTACCATCAAGCGCGGCGACGATGAGTGGGTGGACTGCATCTTCAAGCTCGTTGATTCTGTGGATTCCTATATTCCAGTCCCACAGCGGCAGACCGACCTCCCGTTCTTGCTCGCTGTTGAAGATGTCTTCTCCATCACCGGGCGTGGTACCGTTGCCACTGGCCGTATCGAGCGTGGCACCGTCAAGGTTGGTGACACGGTCGATATCGTCGAGATCGGGACACGGACCTGCACTGTCACTGGTGTCGAGATGTTCCAGAAGACCATGGATGATGCCATGGCTGGGGACAATGTCGGGCTGCTGCTCCGTGGTATGCAGAAGGACGACATTGAGAGAAAGGCATGGTGCTGTCAAAGCCCCGGCTCCATCACACCGCACACCAAGTTCGAGGCTGTCGTGTACGTGCTTAAGAAGGAAGAGGGTGGCGGCACTCACCTTTCTTCCTGGTTACCGCCCGCAGTTCTACATGCGGACAACCGGCGTGACGGGAGTGTCACTACCATTATGAATGACAAGGATGAGGAGGCCAAGATGTGCATGCCTGGTGACCGTATCAAGATGGTTGTTCAGCTCATCCAGCCTGTTGCTTGTGAGCAGGGTATGAGGTTTGCTATCCGTGAGGGGGTGGTAAGACCGTTGGTGCGGTGTCATCAACAAAATCATCGAGTAAACTGGATATAGCATATCCACCATGAGAATTTTCATTGTTTACTCAGCGAAATGCTCTGTAGTTGTTATTATCGCGTTGACTTTTTAGGGGCTGCTCATGTGAAATTGTAGTATGGCACTTTTTTTTGTCAAGTGAATTTGCATGCTTTATGACATTCACGACAAAGATACACTTTTCTGGTTGCAACTGATTTGGCTAAGAGGTGCCCATCTACTGTTACATGTTCAATTATTTCTTGATCGTGTTGCCCTATGGTAGTATAATGTTGATATGCTTAAAGATGATTCTTGGTGATGCCACAGACACTTGACTGTCTCTCATTTGCACCTTTTATTAGAGTACAAGCAGCACTAAAACGGGTACAATCTTGCTTGCTGGACTTTCTTAGCAAATTTATCTTGATTAATTTGTATTGGTTTTTGTAATATGAATCAGTTTTTTGCAAATTAGTTACTATGCAAGCAGCGATCATGTATTTTCTTATTCTTCCATTATTTGTCACTTGATTGTTTTTGTGGAATGTTTGCTTCATTTTATGCTGGAGTAGAAGTTTTCTTAGAGATTTAAGGTGTTATTACAGTTCTGTCTATAGCAACCACATTCATTGATTGGCGTTCTTGTGTCGAAAGCAGTAGCAGATTTTGCTGCTTTCTGAAGCTGTTAGTTGTGTTTTGTTGGGTGTTCCATGTTTTAGACTCATATAATATAATAATAATTCTCTATTCTTTTTTTTTTTTTCTTTCAAACTAAGCAGGAGAGCTGTGTCATTTTGTTATTATAGAGAAAAAAGTACAACAGGCTGAGCAGCAGAGTCCCAACCCGAGTACAAAAAGCCCACTCACACCCAAAACTCCTATACCAGATAAACTCACCACAAACAGGAGGAAAACTTGACACTAGAGCCTAAGCTACTGAGATCAACTATCTGAAGAGGGAACTTGCTGACTCCCGGCGCCCCTGCCAAACACCACAGGCAACACCCATCCCTAATGGTTTGAAGAAGCTCAGGAATGTTGGGCTGACCCTGGTCAAAAACACAAAGAGTTCCTATGCTTCCAAACTTCACATGCCAGAAGAATGATCAGGGAATCAGTCCCTTGCACAACTCTCTGGGAGAATGGGAGTACTCTGATGGTGTGCCCCCTTTCTGCCACCAGGTAGAGAAGCGCCTCGCCATTGCCAAAGGTGCTTCAGGCCTACAGCAGCAAGGTCCAAGCTCTACAGGATCAGGGACCAAATTTCCTTACTGGTTTGTTATGTTTGATGATGGTACTTCCACCTCTTCTGGCATTCGCATCATAATCGTGAGCTCTATTCCTCTTGTCCAATGTTTTGTTACATTGTTTGTGGCTCTTAAGCTGGGGTAGCATTGTGGGGATGACCACTGGTTCTTTCTTTAGACGGTAGCTGTATATTTCTTTGAGAAAAGGTTATTTGCAGCAGGACAGTATGAAGATGGGCTTGTATGACATTCTGGTTTGTATAACCATTCATATTTGTGGAGTCACTTCTGATCTTTCTATATCAAAAGGGAAATTAAGGGGGGCTTGAATGTAGTCTATTATTATATTGTTGTGTCTGAAGCAATGCATCAGAAATGGAAAACTAAATAATGCACCAGAAACTGAAGCTAAGTGTGGAAGTTGGTCAAAACCTTTCCTCCATGCACACTTCTTGTTTAATCAATACACACCAGGTTAGATCTCTGCAGGTTTACTTCACCCCAGCTGCTAAACTTCCTTGGCGAATCTATTTGATTAGTTTGTTAACTTTTCATAATTTAAATCAAATTTTGGCAAATTAACAAGTATAAATGTGGCATATCTCAGTTTATGTAAAAATTTAACATGATTTAAATAGTTTTATTTTCTGTTTATTATTAAGGTGGTTATCTCAATGTAACTATTCATGCCAATTGTCGTTGTACGTGAGGGTTATTTGGGTTAGCTCCTTTTTTTTTTTTCCTGTTAAGCTCAAGCTATTTCCTTGTTACTGGCTTGCTATGTTTGATAAAGCTACTTCATTTGAGGGTTATTTAGGTTAGCTCCCTGTTTTTGTATTAAGCTCGAGCTATTTCCTTGTTGCGACATTCGCATCATGAGCATGCACTGTTTCATCGTTTATTACAACATTTGTCTCTTATATGATGGTTTAACATTGTGGAGATGAACGCCGTTTCAGTAGGCAATAGCTGAGTATTCCTTGCTGAGATGGAATGTTGCAGCAGACCAGTACATGCAATTGGCATTCGTTGTATTGTGTAACTGGACATGCCCATGGATTCGCCATGTCATCTTTGATGTCAATGAAAATCTTTGTTCTGGAACTGAAAATCATCATCTCTGCAACCATATAGGTAGTGTTTCTCATGAATTAAGCTTGGTTTAAGCTATTTGGATTTCTCTGTACTCGTCGTGTGTACTCTCGTCGTGGCTGAGCAGTTCCTGTTCCTGAAAGTACTGAAAAACTAAACTCCGAATCGATCTAACCTTCTTAATGCTGGCGTCAGTTCTATGTTCCTGAAAGTACTGAAAAACTAAACTCCGAATCGATCTAACCTTCTTAATGCTGGCGTCCAGTTCTATTATTTCTCTGAATAATCTATTTTTTTCTATGAATGATCATTCAGTACTCGTTCGAGTACAGATCAGGCCAGATTATTGGCGTGTTCTGTCCGGTTCTATTTTTTTCTATGAATGATTATTCAATACTCTCGTGTATAGATCAGCCCAGATTATTGGCGTGTTCTACTGTACATTTCTCGACAAAATTTCACGTTTTTTCATATGTTCCTGTCGAGGCGGTTTGTGATGTTGTGTGGGGTTATCTTAATCTCTTAAGTCTTGAGTTGTTCTTGCCAAGATCAGAAATGATGTTTTTGTTCTTATTGCGACTTTACTATCTCATCATCTTAGAAAAAATAAAAATAAAACAAGCAGCAGGGATTTTTCAACTTGAAATGTAACGAAAATTCTCTACTTTTTAGCATAAAAATTCTCTAATCATTGATGCTTACATTACACATAACAGCAATTACCTGGGTAACCATTGACGCTGACATACTGAGGCGATGCAAACCAAACTGTCTGTCTTAGATGACGACTTTTTTTTATTTTGTGGAAAGGACTACTGGAATGCATCGTCACCTGAGCATGAGCATGACTCCATCCGTCTGCCCTTAAAATAGTATAATTTTGGATTTAGATCAAGTCAAAATTTCTTACTTCTAATCAAATTTATATATAAAAAGTTGTTATAAAAATAGGATCAATATTTATATCTTTGAATAAATTCAATATAAAAATATATTTTGTAGTTAATCTAGGAGACTTTTTGGTATCACAAATTATATTTTTAGAAAACTTACTTAATTTTTAAACATTTTTAATGTTTTAGCTATATGCATCGATTAATGCGAGGCTTCTCTTTTCTAAAAAAAAAACATTTTTATGTTTATATAAACATGGGAGACTTTTTTTTTTAGGGTTGAGGGAGCAGATGGTAATACAAACTCCGTGGAAAGTTTATTTTTACGACTAAGAGCAAGTACAATAATGGCTTATAACAAGCTAGTCATCATTTTTTTTTTGTTGGCGTAGAGGAGAGAAAAAGAAGTGGAGAGCTTGGCTCATATGAAAGCACCAAACTGGGCATAATAAAAGAATATTTAAAGATAAATAGAAGACTAACTATTAAATAGCTTGACCCTTATAAATTGGTTATAAATCAAATATTTTATTCTACTATTGAAGATGCTCTAGCTCCACACAAAAGTTATTCCGCTGCGAAAAGATTATTCCGCAAAGATGCCCGTCACTCTTTTATTTCAATTTTCAAGGCGAGAGTTGAGCAAAAGTTTGAGATTTTCATGTAGAGCAAGATGAGGCCACGTGTCCGTCGTCAGCCGTGTCCGTCGCCAAAAAAGATGACCGTCGGGGCTTCCCCTTAACGCTACACCGTGGCGTGCTGCCCCATCCTCCACGTCCTCATCCCATGTCCATGTCATATCATATTGTAGCTCTATAACTTGTCGGATTCTCCTGCGAAAAAGGCGTTGGTTTCATCGACAAAAACTGCGGGCAAACAATGGGCGTGCGGTGTAGCATCGGGGCATTTGCCTCTCCTGCGGACCACTCCAATGTCTAAGCTTTCCCGTCCTTGTTCTGTCCTTGTGCCGACAACTTTTGCATGTTAATTAAAACAGAGAACTACTATCACCATTGGGAAAAATGAAGGTCACGTTCCAAACAAGTCTACGTGCCCTGCCACTTTAATCTAGGGCTAACGTTCCGTGCTGCCTGCGTTGGCCATAGCCTCAGCCGTGTCCGCCGCCGTTTGCTCCGACATTGCTGCTGACTGCTGTGGCCATGTCTTGCAGTCGTCCATAGACTCCAAACATATGTACCACACACAATGCCGTCCAAAACCTCGAACTACCAGTAGGTAACAGTCTCGTAAACCAACGGTCCGTGATCTGCACCTGCGTCACCAACTGGCCAAGCAAACGTCGCTCTGAAACAACGTCGCTGAAACTGGTGATATTTGAGGATTAGGCGCTGACGAAAGAAAAAAAAATCACTATAGGCTGGGCACCCACTATTCTAACCATCACCATCCATCCCATTTTGAGATGTGGAACTGACAGCGACAACTTCTTTTCTAGTATATTACTTCTTGCTCTTGTACAAACCACTATAGTTAGAATTTACAAACTGCACTATTTTATACCATATATATAGAATGGTATGCATTTACAAACTACTCGGTATACATTAGCTATACCATATATGGAGGCACCCTAATCCCTAAAACCATAAATCATAACCCTAAACTCTAAATTTCTAAAACCCTCAACCATCAACCAGGTTTGTAAAAAAAACATGAACCATAACTCTAAAACCTTAAACCGTAAACCCTAAATAAAAAGAAAAATACTAATAAAAACTAAAGGTTGTCAAAGGAGAATAAGATGGGAGAGATTGTTGTCTAAACCTAAAACCTTAAACCCTAAATACAAGATAAAACCTTAAACCCTAAATACAAAAAAAATATTGATGAAAAAACAAAGGTTGTCAAAAGGAAAATACGATGGAGAGGCTGATCTCGAGATCTTCAATTTGACGTTGAGATAGTATGAATACTACTGAGACATTTTAAGGCACGGAGCGTAATTTTTTTTGTCCTATATACTGGGCACCCACTATCCTAGCCCTCCATCCCGATCTTAAGATGCGCAATTGATAGTGACAACTCCTTTTCTATACTCCTCTTTGCTCTCGTATATTGTGTATTTCACGGACTATATATTAGCTACTATGTCATTCTATACCATATATACTAGGGAATTCACCCTCGCGGCGTTCTTTGCCGGGTACTTAGAATAATTGAACTTATCTATAACACACCTATATGGAAACTACTACTAGGGGATTTATCTTGACATGCAGGCTGTACACATCAACACTCTTCCGTTTTTCGTTTCAGTTCCCTCTTCACGTATTTCGCGGCCTCTTGCCTCCGCGCCCGTAATAAACTCTCCGCCTGCCCGTCCACTACATAATCATCCATCGATGGGCGTTGGCCTTCCCCGACCCCGTCCTCCACGCCTCCTCTCCTCCCCAAATCCACGAGGCCACCTTTGCGGGCGTAGTGGCCTGGACCTCAGCCTTGTAGCGGCAGAGGGCGCCCGCCGGGTTGATTTTGGTAAAAGTCACAACGATGCGCCAAGCTTCATTTGAATCGGTAAAAGGCCAAAATTTTGAATAACCGATGAGGATTCTTCCTCTGTTTATTTACTTCATATGCACTAGCTTATACAACGTTAACATCATCTCACTTCACCGTCCTCACTCTCTCCCCTCTTATTTTTTGTCATCCAGTGTTGGATTTATTATGGGATAGACCCATTTATATATTCAATAAATCAATAAACTCTATGATATATAATTATGGGCATTATTAATAAAAATTGAAGTTGAAAGGTCTTGGACTTTTTGTCCTGTACACGTGAGGCCTTTGGCCTTTGGTTTTGCCATCGATGGTGGCCTTTGGCCCTTGGTTTGCCTTCATGAGGTAACCATGTTCCTTCACTTCAATTGTCTCTTGACTTGTCCATTGTGAGGGATAAAGAAAGGAAGCAATCATCATTTTGTGCTTGATCGAGAAAACACCAAAACCACAGTTCAGGCTTAAAAAGTTATTCCCATCATTGACTCCGCTGGCGCCGCGGAGGCCGAGGGCTTCAGTGCCTCGAAGCCCTTGCGTTCGAGACCTTGCAGGGGATCGACAATTAGGTTTTGGGGGAGCGTCTTCACGGCGCGCCCTTAGTCGGTTCTACCGCCCGTTTCGTCATCATCTTCATCGCGGGTGGTCTTCATCTTCTTCCTCTTCTTGCTGGTGGACGAACCTTTTCATCTCCTTCGGCATGACAAATGAAAAGTCGGTCAGGATACGGATCTCGGAGCACAACGGAGGGTATGTTCAGTTCATCTCCCTATTTGTTTCTCATCCTCACAGTTCTTATATGTTTCACTAGTTCTTCCTGGTGTTTCGTATCTTTGCTATGAGTCCGTTTCATACCGCTCTGGCATATTGTTTCATGAGATATCGATGCACATTTCTTGCTAGTAATATTTCATACATGTTTGTTTCAATTATTCGATCTTGTTGTTTCATATGCTAATGCCCTATATGTTTGATAGATTCGATTTTTATCGTTTCATATGTTTAGACGTTCTATTATGTCACATGATTTATATATGCTTCACATGCTTATTGTTGACATGTTCCATATTATTATGAGAACTTTTGATATCATGCTTTCAATGGTTAAATATATTTTATATGTCATCATCATAATGTTAATTTAGGAATTAAAATGACATGGAAATTGCCTAATTATCTAACATGCAGCTCCCTCTTTAGGTGTTTTTTTATTTGTGCTCGTTGAGTTTTTAAGGGGGTGCTAGAGCTATTTTTTAACCTCCAAGTTTTTTTTCTTTTGATAAGTCGACGGGATGGGAGAGAGTCCCCAACATGGAAATTTTCTTTTGAGGGTTCACAAACATTGTTTTAAAAGGTACAATCGTCGTGATGCTTTACATTGTTTTTGCTATGATCGAGCACCCAATGGTTGAAACTTCCGTATCAGTATATGATATATAGTCAAGCACCCAATAAGTAAAAGCTTCAAATTTGCAGGCCGGCACAACCTCCAAGTTCTAACATTAAGGTTGATATTTCACTTCTTATTAACTATGAAATAGACACCCTACAACTGAAAAGTGCATTTTTATTGAAGGAAAAATGTGATACTTTTAGATATCCAAAGTACCGCTATCTACACAAGCCTTGGAATAAACGGAAGATGAGTATATCATGAGCATAATTTACCAAACAACAAATTTCACACGTATCTAGAGTATTTCTCAAGTACACATATGACATGATGGAGAAAAGATGGAGTAGGTAGGCCCAAACTAGGCGGTCGACCGGGACAAACCTAGTGGGTCCCACTACACTACCTGTGTGCGAGTGGGCGAAGCTAGAGCATCGATGACCGAAAAGTGCACACTTCATAAGCATAATGATAATCTTTGATAGCATACACATTAGAATTACATAAAAGTAATGCATTGCCTCCTAGTATTTGCGATCTTTCATTTTCTTGAAACGACCCACTACGGTGGCATTGGTAACTTTCGACATTTTCTCTTTCTCCACATAACAAATGAGGACTTTGCTGCTCGTGTATGCATCACTCATACTATTGCTTAAAATATGTTTTCACTTTCTTCATGCCTGAAAAGACCCTCTCAAGCGTAGCTATGGCGCCGGGCAATACAAGTACTAACTTCAATAACCGATAAACTAAAGGATAGGTAAGATGTTTCCTTATGTCCACCATTTTTTTGGAAGCTCAGCAATTGTTTGTATGTTAAGAAATCTGTAATCTTGTCGCACATCATCAATATAAAGGAAAAGTTGAGATTCTAGATCTTCCAGGTTGCACGGAATCAAAGTCACTTGGGTATAGCTTAGCTAGGGCTTATCAAACTGTCCACATTGAAATCATGAAATGAATCTCTTGGATTGAATGCAGCTGAACAAACTAGCAATTTAGAGGAAGTCTCATTGAAGCGACTATCAAGCTCTTGTAGCAACCAATCAAAGACTTCATTAAAAGAATCTACTTGAAAATGATGCTTGTTGGTAATTCCAGTTTTTTTTCCTTGGCCTAGCTAGATCAATATAAGGCTCATCCATTTGTAGCTTGGAAATATCATGTTTTTATCACAAAATGCATAAACTTCTCCAAGTGTTTGCTCCCATCGACCTCTTCTAAATTTATCCAAATGGCTTCTAGTAGACCTCACACAACTAACAAACATTCACAATATCTTGATCATTCCTTTGCAATGCATTTGACAAGACATTTGCGATAGTTAAAATGGTCAACATGAGATGCAAATAGAAGACTTCTCAGAGATTTGTAGTGAGAACACCGGCGAGTATCTCCAGGTCTTTGAAGACATTGTTCTTGATTCAATCCGGTCCCAGTTTTTAAGTAACCCACAATCTAAGGCCTTACTAACTTCTTTTGAGATTGATTTCATTTGATCAAGATTCAAAGATGCAGTCATGCAGAAGCTTACTCGACATTACGTATGGCGATGTGGGATGAGTTGAGCCGTTAGTATTGCCAGATGCCGGCTTGCTGCGGCGCCGCCGACGTGCCAAACTGGGCAACTGGCCGATCCGTGGAGGTGGACAGGCGAAGCGTCGGCGCTGACAGAGTCGCAGATTAAGCGGTCGACGATATTGGCAGGCGAAGCGACAACCGGCCGCCGGCACGCGAAGGCTAAAATCTAAAAAATAGGATGCTTCAGAGCTGGGCTGGCTGCATTTTGTGGCCAGAATGGACATCCAGTCATCCACGGTGGTGCACATATTTGGGCCACCTTGGTGCACAAGAGGTAAACTTAAGTACCTATTAACTGAAAATTTTAATTTACCTGGTGCCTGTGCACTCGGCTGAGACAACGTGGCTTCGCCAGTGCCTGTGTGTTTCCAAGAAACACACTCCTAAACGCATTACTAGCCCTTGGATGGAGATTGTGCTTTCCCTTTACAGCTCAAGATCGAATCACATGGATTCAATGGGCTACACATCGAGGCAATCTACCCTCCGTCCCAAAATATTCGAGAATCTCGGATCGCCGGCTGCGGTCCGCCGGAGGTGCTCATAGGGGTAGGGTTTGCGACGTGTGTTCATAGGGGGTGAGGTGTGCGGCGTGTGTTGTGAGTGTCTGCGTTATCGCGTGTCATTCTCAAAAAAAAAAAAAAAAAAAAAAAAAAAAAAACTGGCGTTCTCGCTTTGCGAAAATAACTTTAACTAAATATATACCATTAATATTTATGTTACATAATTACTCCCAAAAAAGATCTTTTAATCTATTTTTTTAACAAATTTATTTGGAGATACAAATCTTGTGCGTTTTTTTTACGGTGAGTCAAACTTGTGGCACGAACACCCAAAGCGGCCGTTTAATTTGGGACGGAGGAAGGTGGCCCCACCTATCATAGGGGGGTCAGCCCTAGGTGGTCGCGATACCCCTGTTCTCCATCGCCTTCCACTTTCCTTCATGCAAACAAACACAATGTTACATGTTCTCAACCATGGACATTAATGTAGTTTGATCTAAGGGATGAGGTGAAAATCACATGAATGATCCATGGGCCCACCTGCAACCACTATAAATAGAGGTCACACCCTCCTCTCCCACACATGCCTCTCGTTACAAGACACACTTAAGAAGTAGAGAGCTACATTCTATCTTCTTACTTCTAGTAGGATAGTTTAGTCACAAAGTTAGTGTAGACCTCAGCTTTGTTTTGCGTTTTTTGCTACTTGCACTATTTTTAGTCTTTCCACACATGCACTATTTTTGCTACATCAAATCAAAAATTTCTAGAATTAGGTAATTGAACAGATTAAGCCTCTAGACTAGTATTCTTTGCCCAAAATCACACATATTGTGTAGCATTCAAGAAGCTACATATATCGAGAGCGAGGTATATGAAGCGTGAAAAATAAAAGATACCTACAAGCTCAACAAGTTCTCAAAACTAAAAACAGTCTAAATAACAACTCAATATCACATATTTATATATTCTCACTAACATCATTACAAATACAATGCCAAATTGACAACAAACCCGGACAATGTGAATGAAATCAATAATGAGTGGCTAGAGATTGAGACGAGCTTTTTACTTTGAGCAACCAAACCCATCCCTATTACGCACATGCACATGACTCTTTCCATAAATAGGATGCTGCAATCAAAAAGGCCACCATAATTCACCATCATGGAAGGCCAACCACATGTAATGTATTTGCAGGGCCGAGGAGCCATGGAGAGCTTCCATGTATGGCGTATAGTAGGATTCCAACAATCCGGCATCACCACTGCATTGTCCCTCATTTCTCATTTCAGCGTCCATACAACCTCGATCTCCACCCGATCCATCCAAAGTTTCCAAGCATTAAACCCCGTGCGGTTTGATGATGGTTGCACAAATGATGGGGACCGTCACCGGTGATCACAAGTCACGGTGGAGGTGAGTCTTTGGTTAGCGACTTTTCTTCTTCAAAGGCAGCGGCCTGCGAGGCAGTAGGCTGCTCAAGCGTGATGATGGCCTCTCCCCATACATGGACTTCATCTCGAACAGGGGCAGAACCAGGGATCTCGCTTTCGGTGCTTTCGCTGGGAGTTATCCCGGGGCAGGAAGGCCATTTGTCTACGCATGGTCCTAGATGGCGCGCTGCGGCGTCCTTTGGCATCGCCCGTCAGCGAACAAGGGCCATGGGCTCCACTGGGTACCGTAAGGTCAAAACACCACCAATAGTGATTACCTGCAGGGCATGTCATGCCATCATCAAATACAAATCATTACCTATTTTCTATTGCCCCTTTTAAATCATAACTGATTTTTAGGCATCCCAACGACACATGCGGCACCTTCCAGCGAGGTTAGTGGGCGGCAAAGAGAAGAGGAGAACCACATGTGGCGGTGCGGATGCCCCATCGAGGTGAAGTCATTGGTAAACCCGATATGTTTTCATTTGGCGGATGTTGACAAAGCGGGGAGTTTGCAATCAATATGAATAAGAACACCAAATTTTATATACTAGTTAAAAGGAAAAATATGGTTTTGTTGCTTTGCAAAATAGATGACTTCTGCTGCTGCTTTAAGACTTAGGATAGCTATACAAAGAATCCTTATACCATGTACCACATGTCCGTACACAATAAAACTTGAATGCTTACAAATTCACGACATTTTAGGTCTGGCCCGAGATGCATACAATGGTTCTTTTATTTCAATTCACTAACCATACTAATAGGCATGGAGGCCTGGTTATAAAAAAATATACATGAACTAACGACAACAATGTTTAATTTGATGCGAGGAAATGGAACCTCAAGCTCCACAAACTCAAAGAATGCGGCAAGTTTAATGGCCACAGCGCTTATTCCCATCACAGTATTGTGTTCTCTATGCCTTCTAAGTGTTGATAAACTTCCACTGGTTATGTCACCATGCAGGAATTAGGTCTTTCACGAGTCGACCATGTAATATAACCATGATTCTAGTCACATTTTTATGCGGTATGGGTTTCTTATGTGTCACAATTTCATCAAATTCAAAAATCAATTCTTAACAATTTATTTGGGTGGTGATGCGGTGATAAAGGTGATTTTCAGAATAAGAACATCACCCATCAAATTCAGTGAAATCAGTATATGTTTCACTTGATTTTTCCCTACTACTTTGAGCTAGTCATTTCAATTGTGGAATTATCATGCCAACCAACACTTTGTAGCAAAACGAAGCTAATTCTCATCAAATTAGGAGAGTCTTGCATATATTTTAAAATTTTATAGTCCTACTTTCCTTTTCTTGCTATTTTTTTTAGTGCAGTTGATGGAAGTAATAATAATAAGCGGAGGAAGAATGCATACCCATTTTGACCTTAGCGGGAGGGTGATCTTTAGTTTTAGCAAGCTTAGCCGAGAATGAGAGCACCCTCATACTTGGGTACACCTTGGTTTATAAAATTGGAGTCGGTTAAAACCATTAGCGAAGGAACCTCAATTATTTACGAAAGTGTTTAGCCATACCTACTTGGTACCCATTATAGTGTGTGAAGCAATGCCCTGCTTGATTTGTTGTTTTGTAAACAAAATCTCTTTGGAGCCATGTGATCTGCATATTGTAAATGTTCATTACCAACTTATTGTGAATGTTTGCATACACCAAGAAAGCAAGGCAAGAATCCGGGGGGCTCCACAAATGACGGTGTGAGAACGTGTCACAAAGATAAGGGCACTTGCGGTTGTGTGACTTGAAGGGGCACTACAGGCAAGCTTCTCAAAAATCATCTGGGCGGTTTTCTCAAAGGCTTTTACATGGAACAATGCATTTTGTACATTAGCAAAGATAAGGATGAACAAAAGCAGCAGCCCCCTCAAAAACTTCAATAATGCTTAATAAACCTACTGGTCCATATCGGGAAGAGTAGATTAGTCTTGTAATGCGGCCAGAAGAAAATGATAGTCATCATGGCTGAATAACCACCAGAACTCTCAGTTTGCGAAAAAAATCACACCTAACTTCAATTGTCGGGGTTGTTGGAGATGGTTTTACTTTCGCATCCTTTGAGATAGTCTTAATGGTACCTATCCATGTTAAGAGGTTGAATTATTTATTAGGTGACCTAATATACTACTTATACTTACTCAAAGTGTGGATATGAGCGAAACAAATTAACGATCAACTATATGTTTAGTCTTATCATGTATTGCATGGCCAACTAAAAACTTCTTGCCGTCATTGAGGATGGATAGCGGACGGGATATAAATGGTAGGAAGTCAAACTTCCATATCTTAGCAAAAAGCATAAAACCAAGCTTTTGGCAAAAGTATCTAGAGTCGGATAAACTATTTGTCCAATCAATAAACCAATCATTATATTATTACTATAAAATTAAGCATAGGTACATACCACAATACGGATGGTAATTGATCTGACGCCTAAGATCACGCAAGCAAGAATAAGCTTTAAAAATACCGCACACAATGGAAACGTTGGGGATTGTACGCCCCGTGTTCAATTATTTTTACATTTTCACACATCATGGGTTGATCTCATCATCGTCTAAAAAGCTCGGTTTAGGGTTAAAACAAATTAAATCGGTGGACGTGAAAACTATTTCATGGCGTCATGCCGCGATCTTGAGCTCATTGTCACAATAATCGATAAGCTGCATTTAGCGAAGAGGATTGGTATAAAAATGGGACTTTCTATGATCGATGATGATTGAGTTAGTGCCACATACCACGGCTTGCGTAGCTAGGCCAGGCAACTCCGTACGGCAAGCCGGATGGCGGCAGGCTTGACTTTATCGGGCGCGTGCAACGTGCATGGCGCAACCAGCGAGTCGAGATGCGGCCCAGTGCGTGGAGCAGTGGCCTGCGTCTGGCGTGACGCCGCGTCGGCGCCACTGCGGTGGCCCTCATCGCCGATCTCCACGCGGCGAAGACGCCGCCGGCGCCTTTGTGCGCACCCGTCGTCGTGGTGGTAGCTCCAGCTTGTGTGCGGCGCTGCGCGGGGCCAGGAGCGATTCGCGCGCGAGGGTGGCGCGGCTGCGCTGGTCCGTGCGCACGTGCGGACCGCGACGTGAGGATAGAGCGCGTCGGCGTGGCAGCGGTGGTCAGCGATCCCAGCGACCTCTGCATCCACGCGCTTCAGCGGTGTATGTGGCGCGGCGAGGGACAAGCGCTCTCAACTGCGCAGGTGAGGGCGTGGATGTGGCACCACATGGCGGCACTCTACCGCTGTAGCTCGTGACGAGGTCAGGCGCCGCTGCTTGCGTGACGGCCTGCCGTGTAGTTTGGGGAGGAGAGGAGGCATGTGGAGGGCGGGGGGTGTTCGGCCAAGGCCCATCCCGGTGGATGATTATGTAGTGTGCGGCTGGAGAGAGTTTGTCTGGCGGGGCGAAGAGGCGGCGGCGGCCGCGAGAGGAGCGGAAGCGAAAACGGGGAGAGTGCTGTGTATGCGGCTGCATGTCAAGATAAATCCCATAGTAGGGGTTTCCATGTTTTATAGACACCTGAATCATGAATCATACTCCATACACTTAAACCCTACAATTCTAAACCCTTCAAACATTAATGAAATCAATAATGAAGCCGAGCTGACCATGACAGGCGGGTTAAGGTCGGAATCCGCCGCCGGCACGCCTCCAAAACCAGGGCCCCACTTTTCCCTCGCGCGCGCGCGCCCTTACCGCAGCGCGGTGCGCCCACTGCTGGCCGTCCACCGCACCCCGCCCGCCTTTTCACCCCGCTCGCTCCATCGATCAGTCGGCATCCGCGCATCTCGTCGGCATTCCCCTGCTGCCTGCGCCTCCCGTCCCTCTCTCTCCCTCGCCTCCGCGATCTCGCGGAACCCCTGCCTAGATCCCCCTGCGCCATGTCCAGCCCCTGGGGGGCGGCCTCGGCGGCGCCGGCGCGTGGGCGCGCTGGACGCCGCCGGCGCGCCGAGGAGGAGGAGGCGCGACGCAGCCGCGGCCCCCGTCCCCGCCCCCGCCCCCGCCCCAGCCCCCGGCGGGCTTCCCAGCCTCCGCGAAAGTGCGCCGCAGGCGCCGCCGCCAGCAAGTCCAAGAAAGGCCAAGGCACCACGCTCTCGCTCTCGGGAGTTCGCCGGGTTTGGCCGGGGCGGCGGCAGAGCGCCAGCGCCCGCCGGGGCATGGGGGCCTCACCACGGCCGAGATGATTTGCTGCCGGGGGACCCAGGGGCGGTCCGCGGACGAGCTCGACCGGCCCCGCGCCTCGGCGGCGGCAGGTTCCGCTCCTACGGCTCCGGGGACCGCGCCGGCGGCCGGCTGGCAGGTTCGACGACGACGGCGCCGCGGCCGCCAGTAGGGGCTCGGATCTCGACATGCCCTCCCCGCGCCGACGAGGATCGCGACTGGTCCATGAGCAAAAAGTCGTTCGCGCCCTCCCCACCGACTCCGGCTCGCGGAGCAGGTACGGTGGCCTCGGCGGTGGCGCGCGCCCGCGTCTGTCGGCCGCGCTGACGACGATGGCGACTGGTCGCGCGGGAAGAAGGCACCATCGCCGTCAGGCTGTCGCGCGCAGCTCCGGCGGCGGCGGTAGCTTTAAGCTTCCGCGACTCGCCCGTCTCGGCCGACTCCTCCGACCGCTGGTCCCGTGCCGCGCCGAGCAATGGCGAGCGTGAGAGGCCTCGCATCGTGCTCGATCCGCCCAAACGTGACGCCTCGGCCACCCTACTCCCCTGCTGAGGCGGGACACAACCGCCCGAGCCCGTTTGGAACCGCCAGGCCGCGGGAGGACGTGCTGGCCGATAAGGGGCTGGACTGGAAGAAGATGGAAACTGAGATTGATCAGAAGAGGACTAGCCGCCCCACCAGCTCGCAGTCCAGCTTGGGACAGGAGGTGCTCAATCGTCCGCGACCTGGGGCCCCGGATCACAGATACCAGCCACTGGTACTGAAGCGCTGCACGAGGAGGCGGCCGAAGGCCAATCCTTTGGTTGCCTTAATAAAGCCAAGGGAGGTGATTCTGCAAGAGAAAGGGAAGGACTGGAGGAAGATTGACCAGAGCTGGAGCATCGCGAATTGATAGGTATGTTGATACAGATATATTGATCTGAACCATGTCACAAAGCATGTACCATTATCATTTTGTCTGTGAATTTCAATAATAATGAAGACTAGGAATGCTGCATGATCATATATTTGGTTTTGGTACAATGAACTCTGCTTGATTTTTGTGGTAGTAAGCTAGAGCATTTTTTCTAGTGCTGCTAATAGACACCTTGTTGCTTCAACTAAAACAAATGACCTGATACAAGTCAGTTTACTATTTCATTCATGTTTGTCAATTGTGTCTCTGTTTGTTCTATGAAAATAAAGCTCTACAGTGTGCTAGTAGCCTTAGTTGGGGAAGTGTTTAAGTTTGTTGGGGGTGGACATCTGCTTGCTCTGGTGCATGAAAATATGGACCAATGAAGAACGATGGAACAAATTTTCCTGAGTCGATTGAGAAATGACAGTGGCGTGGGCATCCATAACAGTGTATAAAGCTATTATAATGGCATACATTTCTCCTTTTCAAGATTGTGAGTTAGTCATGCGGCATTTTGTGATATATTTCCCTTGAGCTTCTAATGTTAACTGTGGACACCTAATGTTAACTGTGGACACGAACCATTAGTTGGTAGCTGAGTGTTCATTTCTTCCTTTCAGTCAATGAAACAGACTTGTCAGCATATGTTTAGTATTGCTGCTAGCTGAGTTTGATCTGTTAAAAGCTTTTGTTATCTTTTTTACTGCCGTTTCGGTTTTCCATGATTGGTTAATCAGAAGGAATATTGCACATATACTAAATAATGTGGCATCAGTGTTTTGATTTGTTTTAACACCATCCTACTCAACTGATACTGAATTGGGTTTACTGTATGAACTGTTTGTTTTGCCTTTCCCTTTAATAATGCTTTGCAATCACTTGTTAAGTTGGCGGTACAGATATCTCTCTCTATTCTTAGTTTTAACAGTTCTAGGATTTTGCTGGTAAGGTAAATAAATACTTTAAGTTCATTTCCATTGCTCTGTTATAAAGTAACTGTGTTTTCATTACTATGTTCTGAGTTTTACTGCTAAGTGCATATTGAAATGTGTTTAATTTTTATCATGGTATTCTTCTAAAGTGCGATGTTTTGTATGTGTAAAATCTAAAATCTTCTTTGGAAACATGATGTCATTTTTGTTTAGTCAGTATGATTATCATCTACTACATGAAGTAGTTCACCCTGAGTCATGGAGTAATATGTTTACAATAGCTACAATGTGGAATAACTTGTTAGTGTACTCCCTGCTGATCCTGTGGAATAACATCTATGTCTACTTCCAGTATGTCCTCATGCCATCATGTAGGATGGATCAGCAATCCTACCACTACGTTAACAAAGTCATTTAGTGCTTCAGACACTATTTTGTTTGGAGAAAATGTTTGAATATCATGCAATAAACTTTTTATTGGTTAGCAAAGTTCTCTGTTAATCCATAAATGTTCTCTTTTTTTTTTTTTTTTTTGGTAAAAAAGGGTTCTGGTCCTTTTATGATGAGATAGTTGACAGTACTCAGCCATTTGAAAAGTATTTTGCCTTTCCATGCACTTGTTTAGAACAAGCACTTTGAATGGTTTACTAGGAAAGTTCCCAAGTCTACTTTATTTATTCACTAAAATGTATTCATTTAGCTTCTGGTTGACATTTATTTTTTTTTTTTATCTTTGGATGGGAACACATTGCTCCTCTGCCACTGCCAGTGTCCTGCACTCTGCCAGTCTTGATCTCGGTAATCTTTATTTTTACATTTGCTTCACAAAAATAATTGTGCAGACTAAAAGTATGCACAAATGGACCGTCAGTAGTTTTTACTAAACATAATATTTCCATAAAAAATTTATCTAGGTCCATTTGCTTTTCTTTTTGGAGGACTATGCTTCTTTTCACTTCCCTTGTTTCAATAATCTATCAATTGGTTGCAATGTTGCTTTGGTGTTGGGAAGAATTGATAAGTCAATCTGTGGCATAGTTTTTGTTATTCATTGATTGGGTCTAAAACATGGAATTTGATCAACTCAAACTAAAGCAGTCCTTGAAGGAACTCATCATCCAGTTAATTGTCTATGTTTGAGGTTGATCCACTTGGTTCATTCTTGCTGGGCCGGCTTTTGCCAAATTTTTTGGGGGCTTAAATACATATAGCTAGTATCACACAAACATTTACATTTATTTTTTGCTATATTCTATGCATAATTTCCAATTGAACTT
The DNA here is from genome assembly GCA_015847255.1 of Hyparrhenia diplandra. Taxonomy (NCBI): domain Eukaryota; kingdom Viridiplantae; phylum Streptophyta; class Magnoliopsida; order Poales; family Poaceae; genus Hyparrhenia; species Hyparrhenia diplandra. Next base: position 311,445 of record JADLZK010008739.1, read on the forward strand.
GACATGGAAATGGATATTTCAGACCGGAGACAAATGAAGAGTGTGTTGAAAAGAGGAGATTAACCTACTTAGGGTGGAACTAAGTTGCGAAGGCAAGATGCAAGATAAGTGATGATGATGCGAGGCCTCTCTGAGAAAATAACTCAGATGGAAGAACGGCTGGAACTCCTTAAATTCGCGATGGATGACGAAGATAAGATTTTCGCAAAGACCTGGTTCTGGAGCAGGCAGGGTTTATAGCATCACGCCAACTAATTTTGTAAGATGAACCCCAAATAAAAGAATCCATGGGAAATGCCAGGTTCGCGGCGAAAGCACAGATCAATATCAAAACCAACTGAAGAAAGATGGGGTTTTCAGGGAACAGAGATAGAGGCTCTTTTACTGGTGGCAGCAGAATTTTTCAGGTGGTATGCTAATTTCCAGCATTGCTTGTTTTGTTATGTGTTTTCGATTTGAACCAAAACAAACTAAATTTACTATGATTCTGGAAAATTTAGACATGAACACAAATTTAATCGATAGTCCCTTGTTTTTCGTTGTTTGTTAATTGTGATTATCATTTAATACTGTAACCTTAGCACATGTCCTTCAGGCTATGTCCTTCTAGGACTTTGACCTATGAGGTTACTGCTCGGTAGTATTGTACCCCATATGTTTTAATGTATGTATATAATTTAAGCAAAGTAGGTTTGGTTTCATTATGTGTGAACCAACAGAAACCACAACATAACTAACATACAGTGAATTTAAGTTCAAATTCTATTACCACAGTCCACAGACCATTTTCTTAAGCGTGGCCATGTGAATTTAGTTGCTTGTATATGAACTTTTATAAAATAATATCTCCATTTTGCAGGTCGTCTGCAGGACAGGGAGTGGTGTGAGGGACTCTAGTGGTCAGATTTTATTTTTTCTCTTCATTTTTTGAGCTGGGAAAAAATAAGTTATGTTTCTCTTGCTACTTGACCCCATTTTTTGTTTGGCTTGGAAGAGGATAGGATCGTGGGCAATACAGATTACATTGCACCAAGCTGTTAATCACCCGCACCTTTATGGTGTTTGTTCCATTTCCCCTTTTGAGTGTATGCCAATTTTCTTTTGCCCTCCTCTTCCATGTCAAAACAGGGTGCTTTGAACCTTTCATAGGCTAACTATTGTTTGTTGATTCCTGCATAACTATGCTTTAGCATTCTTTTGTCAATAATCTTGTTTTAAAAGGCGATAGATTAGACCATATCTTCTAAATTATACTAGGGAATTTTTTATTGATTCGTGTTCCTCGCCAGTCTAAGTGCTGCAATACCAGAAGGAATCAAATGGCCAGGATGCTTTAGTTCTGTCCTGCCCAAGTATGCAATCAGAGCTCGCACGTTCCTTTGAAGGAAACCTAAGATTGCGAAAATTGTGAAAACAAATGGTTTCGCTTTTGTGGAAAATATACTTTTTTGTAGCTTAAGGATTGTGACGCTGTTAGCTTTGGTGTTGTTTCAATCTACACGCACTTACACTCATTTTTTCCTGCGCCGTGTGTTGTTTAGTCAGACGCATCGCCATTTTTTTTCTACGCCGTTGACAATGTTCATTGGCTCTTCGTTTCCTCAAATTTAGATCTAGACAGTTCTAAACTGGTAGATGGTTAGATCACTGATGTGCCGACTAATCCCCCGTTGAAACAATGTACAATAACCCTATTTGCCCTTTCATTGCGTTTGAAGGGAGGTATTCGGTGCTCAGGATTATTGCATAGTTGACCGCGAGATGTTGAGATGGAATGATGATCTCTGTGTCCCTGTCGTTTGCTAGATATTTGGAGGAAAGTATTATTGAATCTTGGAAGTCAATGATACGTGCCCCTGCTGTTTCATTGAAATATTCAGCATAATAAAATGGGAACGCATAGAAGAAGTGGCAAAAAATTATACTGTCACATTTATTCTATTAAGCCCAGTTGATATTTGTTTAGTATAGTATAAAAAAAAAAAAATCATGTGTAAATAGGGACTATTCGGATGTGGCCTTTTTCAGGAGATTATACTCTGTTTCTGCTTGCAAAATAAACTATAATATAAATAACAGATAAACTTGTAATAGAGGTGGGCCGACTTTCGAGTAGACTGATTTGGAGTCCCTCCATTCCGCATTACAAACTGGATCAGGAGAGACACTTATCGGTACAGGCTATTTCATGATTTTCACGCACACTGCAGAAGTATAGCAACATACACATACACCAAAATAGTCGCGCGCATCCATCCATGGCGGCAACGTGAGTCACGGAACAGAAAAAGAACTCGTACGACGATTACATGTATACGCGCACCCAACGACACCTGCAGTTACTCTACTTGTTTTCTTGCGGTTCTCGATGACGAAGAAGAATGCGAGCGTGGCGACGGAAGGCGGAGAAGACGCCGGCGGCGACCTTGAGTGAGGTGTGGATGCCGGTGATGCCGGCGACGTCGAAGGCGTCGGCGGGGCTGGTCTGGCCGTAGGCCACCTCGGTGCCCGACGCGTCGGTGGCGTAGGCGCGCACGTAGAAAGGAGCCCGAGGGACGTCGCGGGCGACGACGTACTGGCCAGCTGCTGCCGCCGCTGCCGCCGGCGGCGTACGCCTGCTGGGTGACCTTATTACGGGCACGCCTTGTCCTGCTGATGTCGTCGTTGGACTTGCGCCACCCGCGGTCCTTCTGGCTCGCCGGCGCGTAGCTTCACCTTCACGTTCTTGTAGCCGGCGTCGGCGCCCGGCGGGCTCGCGCTGCTGTTCACGCTCCACGTCACCGTCACCAGGTCCACGCCGGCGTGCAGGACTGCAGCGCACATGACCATGTATTGTATTTAATTACCTCGTTGATTTGGGTTAACTAAACTGTAAATTGTACGTTTTGGCCCTTGAGCACTCGGTTAGACATACTATTGGCCGGCCGGCCGGCTTAGGTGGATACAAATCTTTGTTTCTCGGTGTGTCGTTTCTTTTCATGGTCGCATTGTAATACGAGGGAACAGAGAGAACATCATGGTACCAGCAAAGAAAGGATGTGGATAGATGCGTATGTACCTTGGCCGGACTTGGCGGAGGCGGTGACGAGCGCCTTCGGGCAGCGTGGAGAGGTGCACCCCCGCGGCGGCCGGCGACGGCGGGCGGGCGGCGGCGAAGGGAAGCGCCGCCAGCACAGACAGGCCTGTACCACGCTTTTGGTGCCGAGCTGCCATCGCTACGGACGTGCTCCGGATTAGCCGATCCGCTGCTTGCTACTGTATAAACCAAACGCTACCGGAGCCTCTACGCTCCGCTCGACCACCGGCCGGCTCCAGGCAGCTCGGTCGGTGTGTCTGGATGCTGGCTGTTGGTCGTCGATCGGAGACGATGATTGCGAGGATCTGAGGGTGAGCTCGGGGGTTGGGTTGGGTTGGAGCACGGACAGGGCTGCGAATATATAGGCGCTTTCGCTGTGGAGCTTGTCGCCAGGTGACCTTACGCCGTTGGGCCCCCTACTATGTGGGAGCTGGCCACGACTCATTGCTAAGCGAACAGAAGCGCTTAATCATGTGATGAAAGTCAGGCTTTACGAGGGCAAAGGGCAGCAGCTGCAAGTATAATAATCAACCTGATTTGGTTGTAGAGGGCCCCCAAAGGTTCCCCGGCCGTGTGGGATGCGGCAACTGCGGCGGCCGACTCCGTCCTGAGAATCCGCGAACCGGCACGCAGGGGAGCGAGCGGAGCGAACCAACTTCATCGATCAGCTGCCGTCTCGTGGCGCCGTGCGTGCTGGCGATGCGTGTTCCTCTCCTCCAGCGCCGCGGTGACCGACAGGGTACACAGAGACCCACTCATAGACATGGTCAAGCGCGCCGGGGTGGTCTTCTCACCGCGTCGTCTTATCGGCCGGGCATGCGTTTTTCATTAAGAAAAATGAGATTTTACGAATACAACACAACCAGAGAGGTAAAGGTTACCCAAAAAAACCTACCGACTATTGGATGTATCGGCCAGCACTGCAAACACGGCCGCGCAAGCCACCAAGGCAGGCAGATGATGATGACAATGGAGCGTCATACCGTCCGACACGATCGAAGCTCCCATCGACAGAACAAAAAAATCGTACGGAGCATGTTGGAGTCGATCATCAAATTCACTTCACAGGGAACAGGGTCATGTGACTCTTAGCGCAGATTAAGGGCTACGAGGAGGGGCTTGTTTGACTCGCCTAGCTCTCTACCACCGCGACCACGTAACCAGAATGAAGGCTTATCAACGGGCAGATGTCATTAAACTATCTAATAGTATTATATCTATGACAGTGATTGGAGGCTCGATCGGCCGAGCTAAGCGATCCTTGATTCGTCAGATCAGACTTGTATGTAGCTAGGTATGCTACTGATGAATGAATGAATAAAATAAAAAGAGAGCACCGAATTATTGAGGGGATGATGCCTTCTCTAGGCATTGTTAAATTAAGGCATTGTTAAATTCCGAGTACCTGATTACTCTACATTGATGTTGGACTTAGCTGCAGATATTAGCATTTTTCTGTTAGTCGGCACCTCACCTTTGTATGCAAAATTGACACAATGTTGCCACTCTTCTGACTCAAACAAACAAAGAGAGAGGCCCCCGTGCTCCTGGACCAAATTTCTTGGGTGTCAGCATCTTTTTGATATTTCAGGCTTCATTAGATAGACGGAAAAACAAAAAGAGTTGGTAAGAGGGGAAAGGTTGCGAGCCCACGCTCCACGAAGCGCTGTGCGTGTGGCGCGCACAGCCGGGCGACAAGGACCTGGTAGTCTGCATCTGTAATCTTGCAGACACCCTTTAATTGGGTAAGTCTGCATCTTTGCACACACCACCCTTTGTCCCCTGACTCCGTGAAAGCCCAGCTCGGCGAGAAACGGGCTTCGGCCAGGGCAGGCACCCGTTACAATACCTGGCTGTTACACGCGCCGGGAGAGCGCCTTTTTAGCTGGATGACTCGATGTCTGGTGAGCTGTATGGTGCTATGTGGTGGTGTTTGTTGCTTTGTTTTTGCTGCTCCGTAGCGTCAGACGTCCATCTTAGATGGGCCTCGGTTGGATTCCCTCCTGCATCTATAATCTTGCTCAGTATGAAAATCAATCCGCCAATAATGTGTTTCAAACTTCGTAATTTTTCCCTGACCTATACCTATTGCTGTCACGCCTTACCAAAGAGAAAAACAGAATTTTTCTCACCATCTATCTGACTATTTTCAGACAGATTTTGCTGGGCACTCCCTGGGCGACACATTCATTTACTCAGGTGCGCTTTATTCCAAATTGATATATGAATTTAATAATACAATTATGCCAACAAATTCTGCCTCAAAACCAAACTATCAATGACATGACAAATTCAAAACAAGTCAGGGTTAGTCAGTACCCATTTTGACTTGCCTTTACGATACATATGCTATTCCCTAGCACATGTTTCCTCTCAAAACAATGATTGAAATTAAACAAAAACCTATTTTCGCAGCTTTACATGGGCCAGATTGGGCCTTACAGTCTACATACACCGACCAGTTAAAAAGAGAAAAAGGAATGTCAAATACAGAGACATCAAGTGTGACAAACAAGGTCGTCTCCATCGAATATCATCTTCTTCGCCCAAAACCCTTCGGTGAAGAAAGGATGCATCAGTGCCTCTTGTGCTGTTAAACGGTCTGCTGGATCATACTTCAGCAGCCCTTTCAAAAGGTCAATGAAATCTCCTGCAGCCTCATCCACATTTTTGCATCACCAGATTCTGCCACGAACATAAACATAAGTTTCACATGCTACAGAAAAACTGGATGTTTTGTCAAGCATTGGGAAGACATACCTGAAGCCTGGGCAATTTCATCACAGCTTTTCATACTCTCCCGCGAAGTGCAGCCCCTCAGGCCAATTCAGGTGCCCCTTTTCTGATGTATTTGTCAGAGTGCCGACTACAAACAAGGATTAATAAGCACAAGACATCAGACAGACCACAGGACTGATGTTCGACTACGCTGGTATGAAACATACTCTGCCCCTCTTAAGCATATAGGTACGGCAAAGGTCCGAGAACCCTCTCCATCATAGAAAGATGTTCCAAGTTTTCGTGGGTCTGGAATAACGCCTCACCCTGCAGAACCTGGTAACTCAGATGCCCCTTGTACTTGTACATGCCAAATCAAACCTAGGCCCAATAACATACCGCAAAGCTCAACAAGAATACAACCAACACTCCAGATATCACACGGGTAACTCCATCCAAGCCCTGAACACAACATCCACGCAGTCATAAAATGTCACCAAATCAGGCTGAACTAGGAAAAAGCTTTTTCACTGGACACCATGGATACCCAATATAACTCTGGGGCCCGATAGTGCCCTTGTCGATACCACATAACTCTGATCGTGTTGATCATAGGTAGTGCTACCAAAATCAATCACCTTGATAGCACTAGACTTGGGCAACTGCTTGTAATCAGGATCCCTCCCTTTGGGGATCGGGATGAAAACCCTAGCAAATGAAAAAAAGGATCAGTACCATATTTTTTCGATCTTCACTAACCAGTACAACAAAAATAAACAAGCAGAGCACAAGGTAAAATCTTAGGTAGGTGAATTAAATAAAAAAAGAACAAAATATACTTTGTAATCAGGCACTTTAATGTACTCGGAGAAACAAGGAGAATGTTCTCAGGCTTTAAATCAGTGTGTATGAGGCGTAATTCATGCATAACTGCAACACATTACAGAGAGAGATGTAAATACATAAACATCCCAAGACGCTAGATATATTCCTATAAGGAGTAATGGATTAATGACAGGCTGCAATGTAGCACATATAGTGCAAAAACTAATAATGTATATGCATTATAGTGCAGGAGGGGTAATAGAAAGAACTGTGCACACACATGCTATACATTCCAAGAGTTGTTTGGCAAACTCCCCGAACTAGGGCAATCGAATGAGCGGTAATTGTTTTTCCGCGAGAAAAATCATATAAGCTTGGTCCAAGCCTCTCAAAGACCTGCTCACCATTAATCCAAATTCACCAACGTTTAAGCACCAGATGGTCATCTTTTGGGTCAGTTCATAATTGCCATAATCTAACAATGTACTTACAATACAGATATGGTTACGTATAGTCAAACCAGTTCCGAATTTGAACACAACTGCAAAATAGACCAGCTTATATATACAAGCAATCTTATGGATGTAAAGCACACAGAAAAGGTGCTAACTTAATCAGCAGACTCCTACCTGGATCTACTTTCATCATATTTTACCAAGCTGCTCGAGAGCATGCCAATTTCTATCATTGCAGCATCCCTGTACTCTTAATGCCCCTGATGATCTTGATAGCCACCCATTTCTTTTCCCTTTCCTTATCCCAACACTCCAATACCTGACCAAAGGTACCTGATGTATTCCAGACACATTCAGTTATGAACATAACCAGGTGCAGATGTATTGCACAGCATGCCCAATGCGAGTTTATATCAATTATTTCAGAAGACATGGCCAACTGAACTCGACCTTCTCCCATTTTTGCATTGATCTTATCTGCAAACATAGAAAAAGAATCGATAAGAATCAACCATGCAAACAGATTCGTATGGCAACAAGAGAACATGAAGGCAGATAATTACAGCGAGACGGAGGTTATCTCCCAACAGCAAAAACATAATGCCCATCCTTGTCATCTCCTCTCAGAGGCGGGGAACCATCACGAGGCTGCTCTTGGTTGATCTTTGCTAAGATACACAGCCTGAAGAGAGGCCCAACGCTGCAGCACTGATGGCATTCACAACTTCTTGTCCACAAAGTCCTAACTGAATCTGAAAAATTAGAACCAATAAATGTTCCATCAAGCTGAGCTATTAACCAACAAATCACAACAACATCCTGCCACAACCAATTTATACGATAGCAATATAGAAAAAGAGGAAGTGTGTTTCCTGTCTTAAAAACATTATGCAAAAGCCATTAAAAAGCTCCTATGTTCTTATTCTACAGTTAATTCCCTTCGACAAACGCACTTGCAACAATAAGTGGGTATTTAATTTAATCCTAACTCCTAAATTAACAACTACCTAACACATATTAGGACGGAGAGATTATTATCCACAAAAAGGTACAATAAACAATGGAGAAATAATACTTGTGCGATTATATCATGCCAACTGCCTAACTCGTAACAATAATTTAGGGGTTGAACAACACCGGCTGCCCATGATATGCTGAACAAATTAACCACCTAACCCTAGCCATCATATGCTGAACAAATCAACCACCTGACCCTAGCAATCGTATGTAAAAATCTGCAAGTAACATGATAGATCGACACCAGAGCTATTCAATCTCGGTGACGAGTACTGCTATGCTGCAGATCCACCGCTTAACCCCTAGAATAACAGCACCAATCGACGCGCTGCGCATGGAAAAATCGACATCACAAGCAACAGATCTGCGATGTTATACCTGATACATCTCGGCGGGACCGACGTCCCAGCCGAGCCGCGGCCGCGTAACCTGGTACATCTCGGCGGGGCCGACGTCCCACCCGAGCTGCCACGCTTGCGCGGGCGGCTGTCCAGCGGCGCGCGGGGCATCTCGGCGATGCACTCCATCGGCAAAAACCGATGATCTCCTGGAACGAAACCCTCGAATCGGATGCGAGCGAGGGAAGCGATGGAGGTGGATGCGGAGGCGGCTGGTTTCGTCTCGGCGTGAGGGGTGAGGAACACGATTGATTCCGATAAGCTAACCCTAGCGCACCCCCGCGCTTTATGGCGAGAAAAGAGGGGTGTTGGGTGGTGGCGGGAGGATCGGACTACGGCCACACCGCGCTCGTGTTTACGCAAAAATCCAGCTGTGTCGCTGAGTCCGGGGCCCATGGGAATACGTTGGTCCACATGTCAGTTTAAGCGCTGGCAGGCTTATCAGTGAGAGAGGTTGCCGCGTCTCTCTCGCGCGGGACGTGGACTGTTCGTTGCCAAAAGGGGACGGCGAACTTGTCTTGTAGAGCTCCGGTTCTCCTCCGTCCCAATCCAGTAAATTAAATGTTCAAAAATCCAGTAAATTAAAAATCTTGTTATTATTTTTATAAAATAAAAATAAAATACAATAAGAGACTATCATCACGTACTCGTATTTGAGCAAAAGATTTTTCCCAAATTTTGATTTTCCAAATTTTTCTTCCACATTTTGGTCGTGGACGGATGTACTATGACGCCACATCGTATAATCGTGAAGATGCTTTCGCTTTGTTAGTGGTAGTATTATCCCTACCACGGTGTAATCCAGGCTTAAAAAGAATCGCCTCACAATGTACATCTAAAACTCAGCGTAATTACTTTATTTTACCCATATTTCGGTCACTCACTACATGTCGCTCAAGATTTTACGCTGATTTTCGAATCTTCTTTACGCATCAGCGAAATTTGGAGAGTAATTCTTGCCTCTGAACACACCCCTTCCGATTCCGGCATTGTTTTTCTGTGTATTTCGTCCGGTAGACCTAACCCCAAGGCGAAAAACCATGCGCGCGCTACCTGCGTGCTTTTACACCCATGGATTGGACCGGACGGAGACGGTTTAGGTACCAAATAATCAGAGATGATAATAATGTGATGGTGCCAAATTCTAGCACACATTGCATTTTTACATGAAAATAAAGGAAAAGAGAGAGACAACCCAGCAGTACTGCAGTTTCGAGTTGAGAGTAACTTCAGGAGAAATTTGTACCCTGTTCAGCAACAATAAGGTGAAGGAAGCTCACCAGGGTCTCCCACCGCCTCCTGGCGGCCCGCCTGCTCCTTGGTCTGCCTCAGCTCCTCGTCCTCCTCTCCTGCTGCCCTCCTCCGACCACCGCACCCATCACTCACCACCGCTCCATCTCTGCACACACACGCGGGCCGGGGCCATGATTGAGACAGAGTGCAGGCACAGCAGACTAAAACCAAAGCGAACAGCCTTGGAAGGCGGGAGACCGCGCAACGCCGATGCGCCGGAGGCGGGCGGAACCGGAATGCGCGAAGGCCCCGGCGACCCTGCATCTGAGCAGAGCCAGAAGGTGGCGCTGCCATTTTGCTGCTGGTTCCAGGCGAAGGTCGGACAGACTGGAGCTTGTAGCCGTGGACGTTATCTATCTCCCGTTGCGTTTGCTATTGGTGCAGCGGGAGGCCGGTGGAAGAACCCGCACTGAAGACTCGAGAAAACGTGAAAACTTCAGCACGGCTCCTCTCCTCTCCACCTCGAGCAAAGCACAAGAACTACCTCCCCCACCTTCATCCGCAGCAATTCCATTCCCCACCCGCTCCCCACCCGCGGCAGGCCAGTGCGCAATCCGATGGCTTGACTGGCCCCCGACGCACCGACGGCAGCCAGCAAGCTCCCGCCGCGCCGCCGCGGCCGCTGGCGGCGGCGGCGGCGCGGCGGCGGCCGTCACGCGTTCATTTCGGCTGCTACGGCGGCAGCTTGCACGACCACCGCGCTCTGCGACGACTGCTGCAGGAGGTGTTGGGCCTTCTCCCACCCTCCGCCGCGCCGTCCGTGTCCCTCACTCGTCTCCCGCCGATGGCTCGCGCGCCTCCAGGGCCGCCACGTCGGCCCTCAGCCTCCGCCTGCCCGCACCTGCCTCCTCGGCGGCGACTCGCCGTGCTGCTGTCGCGCTGCCGTTCCTCGCCGCTCACCGTGGTCTCCCGCCGGTACGCGCCGGTCCGCGACGCCGACGCCGTGCTGCTCGCTGTCGCGGCCGCGCCGGCGCCACCTCGGCTCGCCACGCTGCGGCTCTCTTTGCCCGATTGGTCGGTCGCCACGCACGCGCTGCTCGCCGCCTGCCCTGCGCTCTCTCCCGGCCTGACGTCGCTCCACCTCACCTGCTGTCGCCCGCCCTACCTGTCTCTCCGATGGCTCGTGCTGCCGCCGCCATCAAGTCAGCCACTTCGCCCTCGTCAACTCCGCGCCGCCAGCGTTGACTCCGCGAGGATCTCCAGCTCCGGATGACGCCGGCGACGAGGCCGGGCCGAGACCGCAGGGGCATTGCTTTCCGCTGGAGAGCTGATACGCTGCGGCATCCGCTCCGGCGACCGCGGGCTCCGGATGGCTGTGGCGGCGGTGCGGGAGCGCGCAAGTGGCTGCGGCTGCGCGCGCCTGCGACGGCACCGGGGACGGGCCCGCGTCGCTGGCCTTCGCGGGTTGCCTCGCTGCCTTGCTCGCGCTCGAGCTTCGATAGCTTGCCGTGCTGTCGCCGACCGATGTGCTCCTCGCGCCGCAGCCGACCATTGCCGCGCGCTGACATCCCTCCTGGTTTACATGACGGCGACGCGGCAGCAGCAGGAGCGCTCCGCCGGTTCATCCAGCGGCGTGCTGCTGGTCACGCTGCACCTGGACCTCCGCCTCCCGCTCGACCTGCACAGCGAGTCATCTCCTTGCCTTATTGGAGCTGACTCAGTTCACAATAATGCTACACATGGCCTGGCTGGCGCTTCGCCTCCAGAGCTGCGTCCTCGCATCACTGGGGATGGCCTCTCGGTCCCTGGCACGAGCACAGCCACCGGAGCCGGCGCCGACTTGCCCCTGGTGAGCTGCGACGTGTGGTGGAGCAGGAGCCCAGGCTGCTGACATTCCTCAGTCAAAGCATGCGGCGACTCCGCCGTCTTGACTTGTCTTACAATGAGACTCTGAATGACCAACCGTGATCGGCGCGTGCTCTCATCCTGCCGGAATCTCGTGAGATCAGGCTCCGAAGTGCCGCCTGACCCGGCCTGGCTCCGCTAGCTGGTCTCGTTAGCTCCAGGCACTGTGGGGCAGTCTCACTGGAGATCTAACCGACATCCCGCGCTGTCCTGGCATCGCTGTACGCGTATGTGTTGAACTCTCTTTGCCCAGCGCGCCCGCACTCCCGGTTGAATATATGATCGCATTGAGGAGAGCGCGATGTCGGAGGTGAAGAGGCGATTGCTAAGAAGAAGGGGCCTCAGGTTGGCTCATTGCCCTGCGAAGGACCATTCTGAGTATGGTTCGTCTTCTTTAGAATGCAACTCATGTTCTGTATACTCGTGAGATGTAATCGCTCACTGGAATGTTAATAAAGCGTTGCTGCTTAGTATACTTGTGTAGTATGCAGCTTTGTATTTTAAAGCCTTGTAAGCTTATTATGACAAGCCTCTTGGTGCTTGCCTGACATGTAAATTGAGCACCACAGATGTGCTGTTGTATTTGTTCAACAATTGCCACGGAATAATAATACAGTAAATTCAAACTGAGAGAAAATGACTACAAAACTCTATTAGTTATGAACCTGTAAAGCGACTTAGTAGTGTAGATTTTCTTTATGCTTCCTAGCCGCCCAGATACTGCTACGGTAGAGGAACACCTAT
>JADLZK010008740.1:0-73930 GCA_015847255.1 Hyparrhenia diplandra
TAGACTCGACGTCTATCTTCGACTCGACGTCTATGCACGTAACGAGGCAGTCGGTCTCCGGTTACAGATCCCGTGTGGCTGCCCGCCGGGGAGGGGGGAGGGAGGGAAGGGAACGCTCGTTCAGCGGCGCGCCGGAGCTCGGACAATCGCGTCCGCCGCCGGCCCGTGGAGCTCGCCGCGTCCCCGTCGGCCCGCGGGGCTCGCCGCGTCCGCGTCTGCCGTCGGCCCGCGGGGCTCGCCGCGTCCGCGTCCGTCATCGGCCACACACCGAAGTGCTAGCGAGCGAGGCCGAGTTCCTACGCGGGGTACAGGTCCCACCATGGCTTGCAGGCTGCTCGACGCTCACGTCCTTGCGCCGGCGGGCCGGTCTGGCCGCGTTCGTGAAGCCGCCGTCGCCACGAAATTTTTGAGGAAGCGCGGCGTCGGGAGCTCCGGTGGAGTGCGGCTGCCGATGTCGAGTGCAGCCTGCGTTCAAGGCCACGGCCGGGCACGTACGACCCCAGGTGTTGCGGCCCCAGCCGTCGCAGCAACGGCCCAGCGCAACCCCGGCGGGTGTGGCCTGTCGTCAAGCCGGCTTGTGTTCCATGTCTGAATCGGCTTGTGTTCCATGTCTGAATCCTTGCATTCGTCTGTCTGACGCTCTGAATTCTTCCCATTCGGGTGGAAGAACAATATGAAGATGAAGATCTACTTTACATTGGGGTTCTGTCCTAGTGCTACTCATGTCTCAGTTGCTTTTTGCTTAATGTTCTTTTGAGCCTCGGAATTCAGAAAAAGAAGCTTGTGCTTTGTAGTTAAAATTCTGCAAGAAATGAACAAGTACAGAGAAACTCTTGTTTTTGTGTTGAGAAGCATAGGGTGGATCACATCGTAGTATGCCACAGCTGATCGCCTTCTTTTTGTGCTAAGTAATATATGAATAACTCTGCACTAGGGACGATGGTTTCTTGTGATGGAGACTCTACCGATAGTCTATATTGTGAGTGCTCTTAGGATGATGATGCACAACGGCAAAGCCAGCGTCTACAAGGTGCAGAGTTGTGGGCATATTTGGAAGCTGAATTGCCCGAGCGGATAAAGAGCTCTTTGCTTGGAGGCTGGCCACACATGTCTAGCTCTGATGTTTTACAAACCTGAAACGAAGAGGCTTGACAGCAGAATCAAGCCTGCTTTGTCCGACAAAGATTGGAAGAGGATGGAACACATTTGCCTTCAAAAATGCAGACATGTTTAGCATACATATGGGTTTAAAATAAAAGATAAGGATCAAAAGTCAGAACAGGCGATCGTGGAGTAGCTAATGAGCCAATTTCTCGTTTCGGGAAGCAGAAAAGATAATACCAGCTTTAATCCAATCGACAGCACCACTTGGATGTATAATTTTTAATAGACTTTAGTTGAAACGTCACTCAAATGCTAGCAAAAACACAGGACAGTCAGCAATTCAAACAAAAAGCGATCTCAATGCTGAACCACCAACACGGATAAAACTTTCTTAGATCTTCTCATAATATTTGACAGGCAGACTTCAATGAGAATGAAACATTCACTACCCAGAGTACAAAACACAGGCAAAACGATTTCCTCAGAACTCCAAAACTAAGCTTAGAAGACCATCTCGTGGGGCTTGTCACCATCCCTGAGAGAGAACCTGGCGCCAAGATAGGTTTTCAGCTCTGGGACAGCCTCAATAGCCTTGATCAGAACAGCATCCACAGCCTTCTGGTCATCCTTCTTGAAGTCCGGCAGAGACTTGGATGCCTGCAGATTCAAAAGATATGAGGCACAGAAAGTACTACATGGAGCACAAACCAATGCCAAGGGATGATGAAACAACAGATCATGTTACTCGGACACGTACCACCTTGTCTGTCTCAAAAAGCTCGCCCTCAGTCTTCTTCGCCTTCTGCTTCTTCTCCCTGGCAAAGTACTTGTCATCAAACTTTGAGACATCAACACCAGAGATGTCAACCTTGGTTGATGTAGCAATGACATAGGTCTGGTTCACACGGCGGATCGGCACTCCATTGATCTTGAAAGGCCCTGAAATATAACAAAAAACATTAAGAGACTAATTACAGAAAAACAATATCAAGTAGAATAGGTTAGGAAAAAATTAACTGTTTTGCATGCATGAACAGAGGCATGCTGATAGACAAGCTGCAGTGTAGGGATGTAATGGTGAACATAATCATTTTTTATCAACTTTAACTAAAAACAACTTTATAAATCAAAACATTCCAACAAGTGTTCGTTTACATCACTTAAACTGTATAGTAAAAATGTTTCCAGCAGGTCAGACATGAGAAGATAGTGAGCCAACCCTGACAAAGAAAAAAAAACTATATACCCAAGTACAACAGTCTATAACATGTGACTGCCATCAAAGAACCAATTGCTTATATCACACATACAGGTCCAGTAGTACAAACTAGTTTGAGATTCCTTACAAACTCAGTTAAAACTATTTAAATCAATGTGTATTTAGATTCCTTGAATACTAGGTGTATATATAATTATTAATTAAAGTAATTGTGTAGTTGCAAGAGAATCATCGAAGTACTGTAATACTACAATTGCTAATATATACACCATGTCGTCACACTAGATTACAAATTAGTATATAGTCCCCAGATTGAGCTAACCAGCATAAACATTTGCAACAAACTTTTCACTGACCAAGAATAAACCACAAAATGTTTAACTACAGATAGATATAGATCCACACTCCTAGGCTAGTTGGCTGGTATTAGGGGCAGTGACCCACCACAGTACCACAACAAAGGGAGAAGTGGAGCAAGCGTGGCTCACCAGTGATGAGGAGATGGCCGGACTTGAGCTGCTTGAGGAACACCACTCTCTTCCCCATGTAGCGCCCCGCGAGGATGATCAGCACCGTCCCGGGGGTGATGCTTGACCTGAACAAACGAACAACGATTGGAATCAAATCTCCATGCACATAAACACGAACACCACGCGGACTGCGACTTGACGGAATAGTTTCGGCACCTGAGCTTGGTGGTCTTAGGCTTGCGGGTGCTGGGGACGCGGGGCTTGACGTCGTCGGCGGGGTAGAACTTGGGTTCCGCGGCGGCGGCGGGCTTCTGAGCCTTGGGGAAGGCGCCGCCGTTCTTGGCCTTGATGGCCCACAGCCCACGGCGGTGGTACGCGTGCGACCGCGACGCGCGCTTGATGCCCATCGACAGCTTCGACGTCGGCGCCATTGGATCGGAGCAGTGCGAGGCGCTGCTTCGGCTCGGGGACTTGGGGCGGCGGCGGGCGAAGAATGGAGGCAAGGGTTTGGTCACTGTATTTATAGTGCGGCGGCGTAGAGGTGGAAACCCTAGGTCCTTGGGCTCCTCTGCGTATAGTAGTGGGCCTAAATGTTGAGGCCCATGCACCGGCGTTTAGACGAGCTCACATCCATTTGCCTGTTTAGAACGCAGCGCAGGAAATAGTAATTCTGTTCCTGTGAGATTTTCTGCATGTATAATTTCTGAAAATATTTCCGTTCCAGACAGGTCCTTGAGAGTGCCTTCAGCGTGTGTGTTTTGATTTTGAAGCTGGGAACGCAGAGGTAAATGTAGTTTTCTTTTGATAAAAGATCTAGGAAATGGTTCCAATTCGAAAGCACTACGTAAAACAGTCCGTTAAAATGGGGGCCTTCTGCTACCTTGACCATTACTTTAGTATACTGTATACACAGAACTAATCACATTGATATCTTGGGTTTTGAACTGTGATTGCGCTTCCTCATGATTCTCGGCAACCAAATCGGAAGTGAATATAACACTTGGCACCACATTCACTAGAAGCAAACACGAGAAAATGTCATATGGGCAGAAGTTATCTCATCACTGAAATCCGATTTTATGTAAATAAATGTATGCTTGTATGCTTTGTTGCAATACAAAACTTCCACAACATGGGCACTGCCACACTGGCAAACAAAATCTGCGCTTGCTGAAAGGAGTTGCTGGCGGTTCATGACTTTGACAGGGTCGATCAAAGCCCAGTTACTCCCCTTTCCAGAGCTCAGCAAACTCATCAGGCTCCAGGGTGTTCTCCATCTCGTGCATCTTCCTCCTCACCTTGGCCTTCACCTTCTTGGCATATTTGCCTGCTTTCTGCCTCTTCTCTAGTGCACGAATCTGAAGGAAACTCAAAAAAAAGAAATGTCAGATGCAGAGTTCAGTGATGAAAGAAGAGCAAATTATTTAGGCTACAACAAACTACACTGCAAACTTGAAGCAAGTGCAACACGCATAAGTAAATGTTTTTCATTCTTAGCTCCAACTCAAGGAAAACAGGAAGATACAGTGCTGTACACCACAATGAGCAATTCATCCAAAATAGTTAGTGGCATGCGCTGTGTTCTATTGTATGCTGATCTGAACATGCAAGCATAATTTTCAATGCTTTATAAGACAATATTAGTGCCAAATTTAGCTCAAATCTCATTCTTGGATAGTTCCAGCACTCGATTCTTCATCATTATAAAGTGCACTGTCACTTCCGTATTAAGTATTCCGTGGAGAAATTGTGCACTACCACCTGCCCCATAATTTCTCTTAACTCTTTTTTAAAAAGCTTCAAATTGAAGGAATTAAATAACATGTAGTATCAACTAGCCCTTGATGAAAAATAATTAACCTGGGTTGCCTATATAATAGTAGTAACACTTGCAGGTATATTCAAACATATTAACAGTACTCGACTCAGAACAGTGAATTAACATACCTGATTAGGGGAAATGTAGTATGGGTTCTCATACCATGTAGGACCACCAAAAAACTACCACCAAATATTTTGATTGGATTCAAACAGAACCTGGGGCCAACCTACAGAGTAATCCAAAAGCGCAAATTATTATTAGAGCAAACTAGTAAGCACGTAAAAGTATACATATAGAAGCTCAGTGCAATTACCTCAATAAGTGTCATTTTATCCAGACCACCTTTATCAACTTTATCAATCTCATTGTGAGGAACCGTAATCTGCCAAAGTAGGGTTCCTAAAATTCAAATGGTGCTAACACACAAAAAAAGGAACCTATCCAAACAAAAATTTAATCTGACAAATGGGGAGATAGATCACCTGGTAGTTTCGAAACCAAATATGGCCATCCACAATGGAGAAGACAAATACATGGTCATGGAAAGGTTTTGCTTTACGGTGATCTTTAGGAGTAGCAAAGATCTGCACAAGTACAGGTAATGATTTCACAATCATGTTTTACAAGAATATTCTATTGTGTAAGAACTCATTTGTCCCATAAAACACATGAATATGAAAGTTCACATACATCATCAGCAAAACTTGGTTTGATAGTATAAGTAGTATTAACTTCATATGCACCATCTTTTTTATTTGTGAGCAATGGAAATGCAAGATTAATTAGCAGCGCGCAAGTTGTTCTTATGTTCAAATTGTTTCCAAAGAAAAGAACTAGAGCCAACACTAGTCTGCTCTTTTACCACAGTGTCCCAATGACAAGTGGGTCCTGGTTCACAAGTCACTTAGGCTGTCTCCAACAGTCCAGGCATAAAAAAGAGAGGCATTCCAGTATATGCAGCATACACAGTGAAAGTTCACCTACCTAAAAAATACTCATCTCCAACAGAGTTGGAAAACCCAAAACCTGCAGAACTTTGCACCTAGGCCCTTGCGTTTTTCATAAATCAGCTAAGCCTACATATAAGAAATCTTACAAAATCGATTTTCTTCCCTTCTCCTCCTTCTTCCTCCAGATGCAACCCCGCCGTGCCACCGTAGGCTCGCTCATGCGCCCGTCGGCTGCGCCGCCGCAGGCTCATCGTAGCGCCCCGCTGCAGCCCCGAACAAGCGCCGCCGCAGGCTGGCCTCGCACGCGCCCGTCACTCCCCACCGCGGACCCACCAGACCGCGCCGCCAGAGGCTCACCTTGTCGCGCCATGGACCCGCCGCTGGACGCCTCCTGCGGGCCGACCACTACCATCGCCATACAAGTGCGTTGCCAAGAGAGAGAATTGGCAATTTTGCCTCCTGGTTAGGCTGGTACGCAAATTAGCTGCTCTGTTTACATCTGCTGTTGGAGGCTGTTTTTGGGATGCAAAACTACTGTGCATGATCTATTTTGCATTTGAGTGCCCCTTTGCCTCCTCTGTTGGAGATAGCCTTAGACATTAGTGCTAAACTAGCAAAGTGGAATTCGACCCTATTGTATGTTTGCAGAATCCTCTTAGACCTTTATCATTAAAAAATCAAGCTGTTTTCATACCAAAGAGAAAATGGCACAAGCAAATGTAGATAATTGGACAGATCAGTGCAGTTCATCAAGTCGTTAAAAATGAATAGCCACATGTAGGTATGGCATAACATGTGAAACCAGTTACTAACCTGTGTTATCATTTCCTTCACAAGCTTCCAATGAGGTTGCTCATCAAAATTTGAAGAAAATGTAAGAAGTGGGCGTGACCCTTTTAGATGGTTACCGGTAAGCTTCAACTCCTCCATGGTGTGAACTACAGTAAACATCACATTGTGATAAATCATTAACATACAAATTATAGACTGTAAGGCATAAGACAGCCACAGTGTAAGTATAATTTGGGTCATAGCATACCAGCATTAACTAGAAATTTCACTGATGGTCCTCCAGGAGACTTGACCATCCAAAGGTAAAGATCCTTCTGTTTTCTGCACTGTGATACATGAAGAAACAAACTTCAGCCACATAATTAAATAAGTTAACAGAACTGAAAAGTCTAATGCATACATATATTGAACAAATATAATCTGGGGTGGCAGATGGCATAGATGCAGTCAAAGATAATGCAACGGCCAATTCGGTACCCCGAGCAAAATGGGGGTTGCTTCCTCAATACCAGAGAGCCCAGAGAACATTCATAGAACGAAAACATGGACCAAAATTTCCATCATCATGTAAACAGTGTGAATTTAGACAGCTAGCTCAGGCACCAAGTAAGCAATCCATCATCATGTCAATGGTAACAAAATTTCCACCATACGGTGTGGAAGCAGAGTAGAAGAGCTGCTATACCTCAAAGAAGAGGCAGCTGGAGCAGCTCCTGAGCTCGAGCAGCTCGTTGAGCGCGCTCCCCTTGCTCTGCTTTGACTCCACCTTGCTGTCCTTCTTCGCGTGCGGGAGCAGCGACAGCACGTCCTGCATCAGATGCCGATACCTACGCCGAGAACGCACGATCGAATGGAATCACCCACCACATGAAACGACTCAAGGCACTGAAAGGGGAAAAAAAAAAAACTCACCTGTACGTGATGCGGCGGGAGCAGGTGATGAGCACCTTCTCCCTGTTCCGGAACGGCGCCACCGCGGCACCGTCGCCCGCGGAGGCGGGCTCGGGGTCGGCGTCGGCGTCGGGGGCGACCGGTTCCTTGAAGCCGAAGAGCGTGCGCTCCGGGCGTGCCGGCGCGGAGTCGTCGGGCTTCTCTGCGACGGCCGCCTCTGCCGGGGCATCGGTGCGCTTCCGCTTCTTCGCCATGGCACCTCGGTGCGCTTCCTTCCGCGTGGGCTCGAGAGCGCGGATGCGGCGGCGGGGGCGAACGGTTTGGGACAGGCGCGGGGACGCGACGCGAGCAGAGCACGACGGCGAGAGCTGGGGTTTAAGCCGCTCGGACGCTCTGGGGGGACTTGAGAGGGAGAGGCACGCGTCAAGTAGGCCTGTTGGGCCAGAATGGCCTTGCAGTGGCTTTCCACCACGGGCCAGACCGAGACGGTCCTGTAAGCAGGCCGGCCCATTACCCAAAGCTGTTTGGAACCAGAGCACACGAGACGAGTTCCGAGGAAGAAAAGAAGTATCCCGATTTATCCCATACCGGCGAACAGAAGATGCGCGCAGCTGTGTGGATGGCATATATTGGAGATGGGGTGCTAGCGTTGAACCTTGCCTTAAACTAATGAGTAAGGAAAACAAAGCGCTGCGGTGAGAGCCGCACGCAGTGCGGGGTCAAATCCTGCACCGCAATTTTTGTAGGGGAAGAGGCTGGCGCGGGTACTGATACTGCTTACTTTGCAGGACTTGCCCGTGCGGGCCTCCCCACCCACCAAACCAAAATCCAAAAAAATATTTATGAATAATTTATGAATATTTATGAATGTTTTTAAGGAATTAATGTATTTATTTAGTCTTTCAGACAAACTTTATGTATTAATCTTTATTTAAATTTATTGTAAAAAATGCTGCTTCCCGGTCAAAGTTTATGCGTACCGTTTCTGACAAATCTTTTGTGGATTACCCCCCCTCCTTTTTCCAAAAAGCCTCCTTTCAAAAAGGAAAAAGTCTACATCACCCCCTCAATATGGGTGGTAGACTACATAAACCCCAACCTACCTATGAAGCGGTGCATCGACGCGCGCGAACTTTTCAAAACCTGGTCAAATTACATTTAAAAAGCGGTTTTAAAGAATCATAGTAAATCACGAGGAAAAATCGTAAAATGAAAAATCAAATTGTGTTAGACTCCAAATGAGTAGATCTACACAATGAACATATAATATGGTATTTTAGTATATTTTTTTACAGCTATGAGAAAAAAACAGAAATTTAAAGTCAAAAAAAAAAAATGAACTAAAGCATACCATATTATATATTCATTGTGTAGATCTACTCATTCGAGTCTAACGTAATTTGATTTTTCATTTTACATTTTTCTCGTGATTTACTATGATTTTTCAAAACTGCTTTAGGGTAATTTGACCGGTTTTGAAAGTTTAGGGGGTGATATGGACCGTTTTCATAGGTTGAGGGGTTATGTAGTCTACCACCCATAGTTGAGGGGGTGATGTAGACTTTTTTCCTTTCCAAAAAGATACAATTATATCAAAGAAAGATCTAATTCTAGATTAGTGTTAGTACAATTGAGATTGACCATATTTATTTTATATACAACATATTTACTCCCTCCTTTTTAAAATACAAATGTTTTAGTAGTTTTTTTTATGCATTAGATTAGCTATGTATTTGATCCATTTTAGCTATAGCCATTTTAGAATATTTTCGACGTAGTGTATAGTAAGTAGCAAAAACTATATTCACAAAAGCTAAACCGTTTTATAATTAAAAATACAAAGAGCAGTTCAGAATGGAAGGAGTACTAATATTTATGGCACTAGATAGGTACCATTATATTTGTCACGAGACATATTATCATAACATATATTTGATGTTATAAATTTTAATATCTTTTATCTATATGCTTGATCAAAATTTAGACACTTAAAAAAAACACGTTGAGTCCCCGCAGGCTCGGGGTCAGCGTCGTCGCCTGAGTCTCCTCCCCGCCGCCCTTGCCGCCTGGGCTCCTTCGCGCATGCTCGTGACATCGGCGTGGTGGAGAGTGGGGTGGAATTCTTTGGATCCGCTCGCCCCGCTAGACACGAGGGAATGGGGCCGGGCGCGGGGGATTTGGGGGTCGCCGACGACAGATTGGAAAGGATAGGGAGATGGGGATTAGGGTTTGATGATTATATATATATATATATATATAACGGGCGGGCGGACCGTGCCGCCGTGCAGGGGGGGTCGTCCCAAGCCCGCCCCGACCTCCTCGTCTTGCGGGCGGGCGGCCCGAGTTACTGCCACCGGGCGGGCCAAAACACTGTGCTTGGAAGTGGGGCTTCGTGCCGCTGGCGCATGGAAAAGTATACCCACGACCCCACCATCCAGCAACGCCTCCTGCCTCTTCTATACCTACTAATAAAAGAGAAAATTTTAGTCCCACCTCTTTTTTTTTTTTTTTACGCTGCGTTTTTTTACGCCTCGAGTGAGTGAGGCGCAAATACGAACCTCCCTGTCCACATTTTCTTTCTGTCCGGCGCCTGTTGATTCTGTTCCGTTTTTCTCCACCGTCTGGACTCCCCAAAAGAAATTCTTCTCCATCCAAAACACAACAAAAATTGGATGCAATAAAGACTAGAACAAAGAAGGAAAGAAGACCCTAAGAACTCCAAATGAAGTCAAAAACGAACTGTAAATAAATCTAACCGAGAAAGAACAATCCACGTGCTTGTACTAGAGACAATGTCCAGATAAATACCAAATAGAAGCAGATGAAGGCACCACAGACCAAAATCGGACCACGACAAGCCATACACGCCAGAGTGAGTGGCGGAGCAGGACGAAACGGAGAGAGGAGGAAGCCGACCGGTGCCGCGCCCTGTGCCGAAAGCACCGCCATGTCACGCCGCTTGACGGCGGCGCTTCAGCCGCCCAACCGCCTGCGCCTAAGGCAAGCTGCGAACACTATAAGTTGAGAAGCTTTGCGGAGCCACCGGCCTGCGCCCGAAGCCAAGCTGCGAGCGCTAGAAGCTGAGGAGCTCGCCAGAGCCGTGAGCGACCGAACGGGGAAGGGACGACCGACGATGACATCCAATGCAAGGCACCGACCATGTGAGCTGGCCAATGAACAGACAACACCTCACCCCTTGGGTCCCACATGACAGTGCATCACCCCTCCTAACATTACTTGAGCACAGTTCACGTGAAGAGAAGGGAAACACGAGATCGGTCTATACTCTAGGCCCACGAGATCGGTGTTGTGGCTCATGACCACAGTACTGGTTAGCTCGTCAGTTGACTAGGCCCACGCGTTAGTCATAGGAAAATATACTAGACACGCCCGGAAAATGTACACAGGAAATTAAAAGGGTAAGTAAATAATATAAAAAATCTTAGAAAATTTCTAAATAAACTAGAGTAATTCTAGGTCATTATTATATAATTTTCACCCATGATACTCATTAATAGAGAAACCAATTATTACCAACTAACCATATGAATTCAAACGGTTTTAGCCATGGTAGCGCCGAAGCAAATAAGTTGAACCGTTTGATTCATTTTTTATCTCCTGGTGCAACGGGCATGTTTTGGTAGTAAAACAAAAAAAAAAAAAAAAGCCATCGGTTCCTCCGCACCAGACCGTCGGTGCCTCCGCCTGCTCCGCACCGCCGCCCGGCCTCTACGCTCCCTCTGCCCCCGCGTCGCTGGCGTCGCTGCCGCCTACCGCGCGCCCCAAGCCTCTTCCCATCTTCCGCTCCTCACTCCTCCGTCGCCGGCGCACCGCCCCCCCACCGCCGCCGCGCCTCTGCACCACCGCCGCTGGCGCACCGCTCCCACCGCCGCCGCGCGGCCCCGCCCACCACGTCCGCAACGACCTCTGCCACTTCGCCCACCGACGTCTGCGCTGCCGCTTCGCCGGCGGACGTCTGCGCTTCTACGACCGGCCTCTGCCGCTCCGCGCGCCGACATTTGCGCTACTCCGCCCACCGCTGACTGACGCCGCCTCCGCTGCCGTTCATCCCGCGACACGCCCCACCCACCAGGTATTTGGATCCACTCAACTTGCATTCGTCTTTCACTCAGCTTGCGTCCGTATGTGGAATCTATTTGTCGGGTTTATGCAATTTCCCCAATCAGTCCCAAAATTCAAGTACCAATGATAATGCATCGATGCCTGCAACACGAAGCTAAAGATGTCGCTCATGTAATTAGTTTGCTCAGCTATTATTTACTTTGTTGTCAGCCTCTTTGCATACAAATTACCTTCATCATCAGCCTCTTTGCATAGCTGTCAAATCCATCTTGTTTCATACAATGTTTAGTTTTGAGAGGAGAAAAAACAAGTAAAATTAGCTTTAAAATATCAACTCATTGGCTTATTTTTATCTGTAAGGTTCTGAGATAGTATGTCGTTTGATCTGGTACTAATGGGCCCACATGGTCATATACCTTGCATATTTTCTCGACCTCCATGGAGAGAATCATTGTTTGCATTTCATGAATTCAGAACATTAGACTTTCTTTCATTGGAAAATTTATCATGACTGCAAAACTGTTTCAATGGTTATTCCATTCACCTTTTTATACATGTCTGGTTTCATGTTGCGTGGCTGCTTATCAAAGTTGTATTCTGTTGCCCTTTGGTTGACACAGAAACATTTTGGAGAACCATAGCACTGGTATTTCATCTTTTTGTCTCGGCATTCCAATAATGTGGAAACTCAATCCCTTTGGGGGTAAAGCACAGAGCGGGCTGGATGGTCGCACTATTGATGTTGGAAGTGTGAAGATCACAGTACGAAATGCCATTGCACAAGGAGGTTTCTCTTGTGTATACTCGGCATGCGACGCAGTTCATCCATCAAAGATGTACGCATTGAAGCACATTATTTGTAATGACTCAGAATCGCTTGATCTTGTCATGAAGGAGATCCAGGTTATGAACCTCCTCAAGGGGCATCGAGCGTGGTCACACTTGTTGCCCATGATGTTTTTGACATGGGCGTACAAAGGAGGCACTTCTTGTAATGGAGTTCTGTGAGAAGTCCTTGGTGAGTGCCATGGAGAGCAGAGGTAGTGGTTACTATGAGGAGAAGAAGGTGCTTTTGATTTTCAGAGATGTGCGCAATGCTATCTTTGCCATGCGTTCAATCACCACCAATTGCACATAGGTATGGTAGTGTTTATGCTGTTCTGTTTAAGTTAGGGTTTTTCAAATTAATTGGCAACTACCAGTAAATAGAAACTGAGTATAGTTTTCTTTCATGTACTATATTTGAATCCAGCTAATATTCTGAGTTGGGTTGAAATTTCTAACCATGTAGCTGGAACTGTGGGAGGGCAAATACTGTTTGTAAACAGTTATTTCTTGTACCAGTGTGTCATATTAGGTGTGAGAGGCTAGCTTGCAGTTCCTAAAACAAGTTATGAAGTAATAAGTACATTATCAACTATGAGCAAATATATCTTACATTCAATCTTTTGCCGTATTGTTTAGGGATCTGAAAGCTGAAAATGTTCTTCTTGGATTGGACGGTGCATGGAAAATATGTGATTTTGGAAGCACATCAACTAATCATAAATGCTTTAACAAACCAGAAGAGATGGGCATTGAGGAAGATGTCATCAGGAAGCATACAACCCCAGCCTACAGGGGCCCCAGAGGTAAATGAACAGATGTCTGCACAATGGATTTAAAATAAAATAACCTTGTACACTCCAATGATTTCATGATGACTTTTCAGATGTGGGATCTCTACAGAAGAGAAGTTATTAGTGAAAAAAGTTGACATTTGGGTAAGTGCAAAGCATATGAACATGAGCATATGGTCTTAGGATACATGTCTCGAATCTTAAGCAGACCTTTGCATATCATGTGCTATGTCTTCATTTAATTATCAGAGACAGGCAAATTAAGTTTGTAAAAAGTTTTATGGCATCTGTATTTAATGTTAATGGGTGATTGCTAATACTGATCTGGCTCCAGTATCACATTGTATTTAACATTAATCATTGGGCTATTGGTGAACAGAGAAGTAATTTGTATCCCTTTTCTTTAACCTACCACTGGCAGGCCTTGGGGTGCCTTCTATATAGAATATGCTACTTCAAGTCTGCATTTGACGGAGAATCAAGCTGCAGGTACTCAATGGCAATTATCGTGTCCCTGAGCAACCCAAGTATAGCACTGCCATCACAGGCTTGATCAAAGATATGCTGAAAGCTTCTCCAAATGCCAGACCAGACATCACGCAGGCAAGAGCTTTGGTTGATTGGCCATTCATCTCCATGATACTAGGTTAGTCATAGACTGTTGCATGTAGCCCTAGGAATCAGATAAATTGTTTTCTTTGGCTTATATGCTATATGCTGTATGTTTGACAGGTCTGGTTTTCGTGTTAATGAGCTACTGCCGCTTGAGTTACAGAAAACGTTACCCAATGGACCTTCACCAGCTGTTTCCTTGAGCTTGCAAGATGAAGGTGAGGTGCTAGAATAAATTTTATCTGTACAAGTATGGCACTTCATTGATCATGTGGGGTTGCCGTTGATTCACAGTACTTCCTGAAATGCCTTTTAGATCGTATGGGGCCAAATCTTTACTGTTGATATTTTATTTCTCTTGTTTGTCAATTGATAGTCGGCCCTTGTTATGCCTCTGGATTCATGGAGAACCTAACATTACCTATTGACATAAATACCTAGTTATACAACAATTTGTCATGTACCAATAGAAATTGGTGCATCTTTGATAGATAAATGCGGGTTCTATGCTATGCATTATGTTCATTTTCCTGGTTAGTGGGCTTTGACAAGAATTCTGTGTGTATTTTTTATTATTTGTTTCCTTATTATCCTACTTAAATATTTTTTTTTTGTGGCCTGGCCTCCAATTTTTATAATTACAACCAACATACTCTAACACCCTCGTGGCCTCATGGAATATCCCCTTTTAGGTCCTGTTTGGAACACATGATTTTATCCCTGTTCCTGCGTTTTCCTATGAAATTGAATTTGATTCCTATGAAATGTCCTTCTCTTCTTCTCTGTCACCTCTCTATTCTGCATGCAGGATTCTGTAAGGAGCATTTAAATACTTTAACTTGATTTATGTTCCATATGTTCTCTGCAAGCAATGTGTAATCGATGAATGAGGTCATTTTACTGATGTATTTTTGGACATCACTATTTTATTTTCTGATCATCTTTTTTTTTTTTTTTTTTACTTGTAGGTTCTCATAAAAGAACACCTGTGATGCCTAGAAGGAACCCTCCTCCACCTCCAAGAGAGCAATCTAATAGTTCTTCATCGCATGGAAGCTCAAAGGCAGGAGATGCACCTTTAGGTGCATTTTTGAGTGACGCAGCACGCACAAGGTGCTCAAGCTGCAGATAATAGGAACCCTTTGTTTGACGAGGAGCCAATTAAGACATCACTGTCATCAAAGCAGAACAAAAGCTTGGTGGACACCAGCATCAGTATCCCTGGCGATAGGCATGGTCATTCTGGTCAGATGTCACAGACAAGTAAAGCACAAAGTAACTCCTTGTCCAATAATGGTTTCAGAGGTATATCTGACACGGAGATACAAAACTCTGGGAAAATTAAAGCACAACAAACTCAACCCAAGCCAAAATGTGAGAAGGATCCATTCAACAGCTTTGTTGCAGATTTTGACAATCACAATCTCAACATCGCCGTTGGTAAGGCATCGAACTTGAACTTGAAGTGTCCAGTCTGAAGGAGCAGTTGAAGAAAACCACATTAGAAAAGGCTGAGATGACAGCTAAGTATGAAAAGTTATCTGCAATCTGCCGATCGCGAAAGCGTCAGGGAGATCCAAGAGCTGAAGCGCACACTTGCTGAGGCAACGCCTCCCTCAAACAAATTCAGCTCAAGGACACAAGACTCTGGATCTCAGGTGATTGACCTACACCAATGTCTAATGCACCATATTTCACTCTCCCTAAGTTTATTACTTACATAAGATTTATAATCCATGCAGCGAAAAGGAAAAGATCCAAGGAACTGTGTGGGAGCTTGAACAAGGGATGCTTGCTGGCAACTCATCAGCCAGTTCTGATGCCAAAACATGGCAGGCTTTCCCTGACACGAAAACTCAGGCCCGACCAAACGTTGATCATGCAACTAATGGGAGGCAAAACATAACCAAGAACACATCATCAGGTTCTTCCCCTGTTGCCTGGGGGTTTGGTTCTGATAATTTCAGCACATCAGCACCAGCAGTAAGCACGACTCCACAGATCAACAGGGCGCTGCCCAAGGGAGCTCATCCCAAAGATTTAGTGCTGGTGTGGCCAAGAAGGTAGAGCAGCCATCTGGATGGGCTGGTTTTTAACTTCACCGTCGACATGCGTTAACCATCATTCTTGTAAATCTTAGATAATTGATTCATGGGGTCACTAGGGAGTAAATATATATTGACAGCGTCAAAATGGGTTATCTTGAGTGTGTTCATCATTTTGGTTGAGGAAACTTAGATAATTGATTCATGGGGTCACTTGGGAGTAAATATATATTGACAGCGTTGTGCGTATTTCTGTGTGATTATATGAACATGTAACGGCTGAATGTAATGTCTAACTGCCCTAGCAGTACCAACGCCGAAACTTGGCTTCTGAGCTCACAACAAGAGCCAGTCATATTCCATTTTGACCATAGCATTATCGTTGACCCCCAGTTTTATTTTTGAAACTGAAAACAATCTTCCTTTGGTCACAACCTTTTTGAAATTGAAAACAATCTTTCTTTGGTCAGAAAACATTTGAAAACCGGATATATTTTGCCTTCTAGCAGATTAAAAATTTTTTTTCATTAACTGAATTGAGAAATATATATATATCTTGTTAAAGTCAAAAAAGTCATAATTAGTTAATTTTAAATTTTAGTAAGAAATAGAAATGAAACCATTGACACCAAATATGGAATAATTTATATTTTTATTTGTTCTTGTTGTTTTATTTAAGTTGTTATTATGTGTTTAATTAGGAGCAGAAATGGAATACAAATACAAATAACTTCGAATAGAAAAATTATAATATTGGCACTTCATTTTTTTCTTCTAATATTCAAATAACATCATAGTCAATTTTTTTAGCATCCTTGGCACGGTGGGCTGATCAGCCTTTCTAATTCCAATCCTGCAACGTAAACTGACTGTGGAACAACTCTGTGCTGTGGCCTGTGGGCGAACGCCACGCCTCTCTCGTCTATGCAATTCTCTCTGCATCGACTCTGTGGCAGCGTGACGCGACTATGGGCCGTACAGGAGGACAATCAGCCCATCTAAGGTGGACTTCTCACGGCACGGAGCAGAAAAAGGAAGCAACAAACAGCCGAGCGCTTGCTCCCGCATTAGCACCATACCGCTTGCCGAACTCCGAGCTAACCAGCTTAAAGAGCCTTCTCTCCACGCGCGCGTCAGCCAAGCATCGTAGCGGGTGCCTGTTACTCCAGCTTTGGAGGGCTAAAGAGTTGGTTGTGAGGGGATGTTTGCTTGAGCCCATGTCAAGGCCGGCCCACTAAAAAGCATGTGGTGCCCTGTCCCCCCGGACGTCCAGTCGGTGCAGCGCGGCGCAGAAGAAACCCAAACTGTTACTGTTGTTGAGGTTGTTGCGGTCCTGGGCCCGGCCAAGTTGCGCTGTCGTCGTTGGGTTGCAGCCGGCCACAAGGAGTGTGGGCCAGGCTGACCCGTTGAAGAGGCCCAGACGGGGCGCTCTGTTGGGCCGTGAGTACTGCAAGAAGTGCAGTCCGGCCGGTTGTCGAGGGCACTTGGGCCGTTGCTGGAGGATGCAGGACCAAGATCACATCAGAGGAGATGTGTTGGCGCGCGCGCGCACGTTGTTGGGCCACGCCGAGGAGAATTGCCGGCGGGTCGTTGTTGTGGTCGAAGTTGTTCGACGCTCTGGGGGATTCATCGTGGGCTCTGCTGATTAGGGGCTGGCTTTGGCCCGGGAGGCCGGCGGGTAAAAATGTGGGCCAGGGTTCGCCCTGGCCGAAGCCCGTTATCTCGCCGAGCTGGGCTTACACGGAGTCAGGGCGGCAAGCGGTGTTGCAGGAATGCGCACTCGGGTCGTTGTCGCCAGGCTGTGCGCGCCACACGCGTAGCCTGCTTCGTGGAGCGTGGGCTCGCAAACTATATCCCCTTCAACCAACTCTTTTGTTCCTGTGTTGTTTTTTTCCCCTTGATGAAAAAAGCTCTGAAAACTTCAAGCGTCTCCTCAACTCATATTCATAACATGCAGCCATCTATTTTCATATATGTCAGTAGCTTTGAACATTTGAACCTAATGTTTCTTCTCATGCATGTAGTGGCTTCGAATGTTTTTTTTCTCATGTGGTGCACGTAACTAAATTAATTCACTATTTGGTTTACAATAAAGCTGTTACTTCAACCTATGCCAAACCATCTTCTAACACTAACCGGCCAGAAGACAGAGTTTTTCAGTTTTTTGCAGCTGGGAGTCACGCCAAATCATAATATACACAATACATAAATACAAATGGATTGACCATCTATATATATATATAATTATTATTACACCATACGGTGAAGACAGCCAAGAAATAAGAGCTTCACCAGGCGCCAGTTTCTGATGGCATTAAGGGGTTGGTACTATAATATCCTATTTCACCTTTTAATTAACAATCGGTAATTAGCTAAGCTATGACAGTTATAGCGTTCTATCGAGTTCCTCTTCTCTGTTCATCAGCCTAGACAGCGCGTCCACCTCCAAGCCACAATTTTTGCCGTATGTACACTTGTACAGTTAGCATATGCACTGTCAGTGGACACAAGCCAACAGCCAGGTACGAAGAGCCGAGAGCAGGATAACATACTGTACGCTTACAGGCCGTGTGCAGACAAGGCAGCGCCTAAGAAGATATTAGCAATTGGTGAATTAGCTAAGCAAAAGACTAAATGCATTCTCACGCACTGTCTCTGCAAAGCCAAGCGGCTCAGTTTAGTCCCAAACCGCTAGTCACTCTCCGAGCAACTCAGCTTAAGAAGGAACACTTCCCGCGCGCCAGCCGCCGAGCTCGGTCGCGCGAGCCTGTCACTCCAGTCAGCTGGAGGGCTAAAGAGTTGGTGTGGTGAAATGGTTCTGGCCCGGCCCAACGGTTTGGGCCTTTGCCTGGGTTGTGAGTTTGTGCTTGAGCCTAGGAAATTGGTGAGGTTCATCCGTCTTGCACGGAAGGGCAAACCCGAAGCGAATTTATTTCGTTTCGGAATTAGGAAGAACGGTCAGCCCAGTGGGTTGCCGGAGCCCAAGCTGCGTCTCGTCATGTGCCCATACGGGTGGTCAAAGGGAGGAGGCAACAAATTCCTCTGATCTTTCCCATTAAGGTACCCGGGGCTCGTATGGACACTCCCTGGCTCACTCACTAACCCCTCCCATCAACTCTTTTTGTTATCATTTCATACTTTTGTTCTAAGATTTGATGGAAATCTTTTTATCATTGATATAACCGTTTTTGGCTAAACTTGCATACGTTCATGATCTAAATTAATCTGTCTGAATGTCTTCAGAACAGGAGAAATGCACTGCACTTTCAGGTTCAGTGCAACAATCATGAAGTCTTACAAGCTATACTGTGTTATATAATTAACCCGTACTACACACTACTACACTGTGTTGGTTTCCATAATTTCAAAGATGTTTGCTCAACATATAAGCACAGAAACTGAACTTTGCTCAGGTTCCGCCTTTTTGGTTTTCGCAACCCCAAAGCCAAAAATACAGAGATTATGGCTTCAAATTTATTTTGTGCCTGAAATTTAATATCTTTACTTTTAAAAGTATGTGTGTTTCTTAGTTATTAGTTCACTAAGGCTTCTCCTGCTGATTATCCAAATTGTTGGATTTGGTATATAGAGGTTATAAATCACGATCATTATAATCCGCGCAAGCACTACTACATTTGTTTTCAAACTCTAAATATATTTCAGTGCCGTATGACTTTTCTTATATATCGAGGTTTCCTTTTCCTGAAGTATTGTTCAGATGCTAACATACAGTAGCTCTCAGAATTGATCCACAGCAACGTCTCACTAAGACGCTAAGCAGTTTCAGTTTCAGTATCTGAGTGCAGCTCGAACACCAATTTCTCAATACATATTAGCAACGGCGTGTTGAATATGCAGTCCTTGTACTCGCAAGAGTATTTCACATCAGTATCACTAAGCTGGAGTAACTAGTTGGCTGACTGCTTGTGGGACACTCCCACCTCCAAGATTTTCCTCAACAGTGTAATGCTTACCAGTTATCAGAAACATAAACAGGACGGAAGACATGAGACGGAAAACAACGATTATATTGAGAAAGCTAGGCTACACGATGCAGTACAAGGTTGTATGTTACTGTCCTTGTTAGCTAACATACCTATCCAATCTGCGGTTTGCAAATTGAACAGCGGTGTACTCATTGATACTGCGGCGCCATCTAGTTCTTGCCTCTGCCCAAGGCATGGTGGTCTGTAGTATAGGATCCTGGTCAGTGTGAAATCTAGCTTAGCTGGACTGAATCTTCGTTTGTCCTCCGCACCTCACAGCTATTCCTTTTTGCTTTTGTTACTGGACTTAGTAAAGGTTGACAAGCAGGTGATTGCTAGAAGCACCACAGCAATGACAAAAACTGCAGGAAAAAAAAGGAGATTAGGAAGATTTCCAAAGATCCAACGCAAAACATCCACAAGATTGTTCAGGGGTTTATTGATATATGATTAGAATTAATTGACATGGGTGTGAGTAGCATACCATCTATGATGACAAATAACATCAGAGCAAGCCGGTATCGTGTTAGCCATGGGAGCTCCGTTTCGAGAGTACAGTGACGTTGGAATGTATGGGGGCGTCTTTTGACTGCGTGCACATCCGAGGGCTGCAGTTCAGATATAGGAACTCTACACTGTGAACAGAACGACCCTCAACATCTTTTAGTTCAAGTTTAATCTGCGGAGGTACAGTGTTCCAATCAATCTGAATTGCTCCGAAATTTGGTAGGCCTGCAACAGCATAACACAAATGATTCAACAGTACAAGTAAAACCAAATAGAACACGGCAGAAATAAGATAAGCATAGAGAAATCTTAGCAATGCCTTAAGATGTCCTATGACAACATTTACAGCATAAATGAACCACATTTTTTTGGAGAGTTTTAGTTTTGTCCAGAATCAACAGCTTACTCGTTCAAAAATAATAGATAGGACCGTTGATCTTAAAAAAAAAACTAGAAATCCAGTAAAAAAAAAACAAGCTATCCGACACTGATGGATTCATACTTATAAGGTTCTACCCAAGAAAGAGTTGTACCTGTTGTGCATGATTTATACAGGCAATTTGGACTCAAAACTCGCATGGTAGTTGGTGTTAGTACTGCCAGAAGTCTCATAAGAGGTTGAAATACTTCTGGCACAGCGTTGTCGACAGACTGGGTAAGACCACTTTCGGCGTAACATCGTGGGGACGGGTATTGAGTTCCACAGTCAAATCTGGTGATTTCTCGAAATGGACATCCCCACTAATAAATATCACTCCAGGTCTCTGCAAATAGTCACATAGTCCATAGATGTTTCATAAGAGTAACGAACACATAAACGTCAGTTATCACGGTATCTTCTAAAAGTCTCAGGATTCCTTCAAAAGTTAATTGAAGGAGATATGCTAGCAACTACTGCACTCTATTATATATGGAAAGGCTTAGGCCCTGAATAATAGCTTATACACAGGAAAGTAATAGTAACCAACCTTACTACTATCAATCAATCTGAACAGCCTTTTCTCTCCCTTGGGAAGCGTGCCCAGGACTCCACATAGAACAGAGGCCCAGTAGTGGCTGAAAAGATTAGACAGTACCTGTACATTGGAACATAGCTATTATACAAATTGAAGTTACACTGCATATAGCGTATAAAAAATGAAGGAAAATGCAATAGCTTATTATAGTGAAAGCATTAAGACATAAAATATAGAGTGATGAATCAGTAGGATATTCTCTGCCCATTGAAGAACTGCCAAATAGGTGGATGTATTATTCAAATTCCGTCACCAAATACAATCACATGTAACATCTGTTTTATTTCAGGGAAAAAACAGCCTACCAAATAATACCAGATATTTTATACTATCACTAAAATAAAACTTGTGATGAGGTGCATCTCCATATACAGATTTCTGACATTATAAAAGCTTGTGAAGTTTTTTTTTTTCAAAACTTCTATGCAGCCCAGTGGTATATGATTTCTATCTGGCCATTTCCGGTTCCTGGCTAGATCAGTTTCTTTTAAAAAAACGCAGGAGAGCTACGTCTCATTGTATTATAGAGAGCAAAATAGGAGGGTTCCCCAACAGGATCCTCACTCATACAGGGACTAAATATGAGTGAGGCGATTACATACTCAAGATATGAACACATGGGAAATAAACATGACTCGACCGTAACTAGAAGGACCTAGTCTGACAGCGCCAAACCTAACCCTTCTAAGCTTATTTGCCCCAGCCATGCACCAGAGACTGTACTCATCCTTCAGCTCACTCCAAATCAAGCTAATCGAAGGAGAAGCCCTCTCAAAAAACACATGCATTCCTATGCTTCCAAATAATCCAGGCCCCTAGAATAATTAAGGAGTTCACTCCTTTCCTGTGCTCCATGTTAACTCTGTTTATTGTCTTGCCCCACCATTCAGCAAAACTCACTTCATTTTGATGTGGGACACAATCTGCTAGGCACAAAGGAGAGAATAATTTGAACCAAACTTGTCTTGCCACCACACAAGAAGTTAACAAGTGTAGGATTGTCTCATCCTCTTGATCGCAAAGGGACATTTGTCCAGAAGTGGAGGCCCCTCTTAGCGAGCCTATCTGCCATCCAACATCTATTACGAATTGCCAACCACAGAAACATTTTGCATTTGCTCATAACGTTCTGTGGTTCAAAGGTCACAGCACCACAGAAGGAAGCCTTATAGGCAGATTTGGAAGAGTAACAACCACTTACGTCTAGCCTCCATGTATGACGATCCTCTTTGTCAGTCAAGTTAATTCCCAAGAGACAATCCCAAATCAGTTTTTGAAGTACATTTTTTGGAAGTTTTCAACAAGTATAGATATACGTGAAATAATAGGTTTACCTGGATCGAAGATCCAATGATGGTGATCTCTGATTGAGGACCATGAAGCTCCCTCTCTAGCCACTGCCACTGGGGATCTCCCAGAATAGTTCCATCACTTAATAGCGGGTCTCTGTGATATCTGGTATCCAGCAAGATTATCTGCAATACTGTGCTGTTACCTTTAATTCAAAATTGATAATAAAATACAATTTACTACAGAAGGGGCAAAGACACTAGCTCATATTTCTTTTATTTAGCCCGGATGGATGGCCATCCTAGACCTTATTACTTGAAACAGCTACTGGGATGATGCTTTACATTGGTTGGGACATGCAGAGATTCTGTGTATGTTGTAGCGATGTACTAAACTCAATAGGGCAATATCCGGTGTAAATTGGATAAATATCAAATATCCATAAAACTTAAAGATGTAACATATGCGTATGTTTTAACGAGGTACTAAACTGAACAGGGTAGTATCCGGTGTAACAAGTTGGATAAATATCAAACTTTATGTGAAGTTCTCAAAGTCAACATATGTAAGAGGATATGCTCTATATCACTCAAAAATTTGAACCCAAGGCTACCAGATATCAAAGGGGGGAAGCAGTATAGAAATGTGTAGCACTGTTCATAAACTTTTTTGTCTACAAGAAATATGTTTTTTGTCATTGTATCCTCAAACATATTTGACCTTGATCTTTAATTTTGCATCGCTATTTATTGTTGAACACACACTTTCCTATTGTTATTATCTTGCGAATCTTTAAAATTCAAAGCAATAAATGGGTTCAAATTCAGAGCAGCAAGCTATTGAAAACTTGGACATCAGTATCAATGGCTGAGATAAGTTTGCATTCAAGGAACAAATAACCAAGACCAAACAGAGCTAAGATAACCAGAAGGGCTACATAATCCATTTTGAGAATTTGTTTTGAAGGAAAATTTACTAGAGTCATAATAATGAAAACAAGGAGAAGATAGCAAGGACTCAAAAGAATCACGAGTTAACAACAAAATTGAATAAGAAATTAGAATAGGAAAAAAAAAACGAGTACAATGATGAGTTATATCACCCCATTTTGAATAAGAAATTGGGTAAATCTTCTCTATTTAACAGAAAAATTGAACATGACATAATAAGATCATAAGAGACTACACCTTCACACGTTTTCCTTCAGGACCAAACATGTATGAGGCATAAACACCAGCTTGTTTCCTCCTAAACAAACAACAACAGAGTATTATTATCAGGCAGGGAGAATTCTTCCCTTGTTGACAGTTAAAAAAATGAATGTGATTATTATGAGACATCTGGAGGTGTATGTATGCAGATCTTGAAACTCAAACAGAAATGTCTGGTCAAATCCTGGAAGAAGACTTTAATGTTACTGTGACCACAAAAGTAACAAGGAAAATAACATTAGAGCATTAATGGCAATAACATTCCAGTCTACCTTAAATTCCAATAAAGAATGCAACTACAAACAGATGGAAAATGGAAGGAATTTACCAGAAAGTTGCTACAACTATTGAACTATATATATATATGTTACAGAACAGAACAAGAGCAGATATTAAGGAACGTAAAAAGAGACAACTCCTGCCGCTCCCTAAGGATTTAAAACCTAAATATATGTTAGACTTACAAAAACAAAGGCTGGAGGTAAATAAAAATCTAAATGAGATCAAGCTGTTATAGACACGACTTGATAAGTTGAAATAAATGCTGTGATCCATGCTGCAGAGCAAACAATAGAACTCACTATGATGGTTAAAGGATATAAGAAAATTAAACAGATGTTCGAGTGTCCAAGTTTAAAAATGAATGCCCCAAGTAATGTGGAGTTGTATTTGTAGTGAAGGATGCTGTTTTGTAATGAACAAATAAAGGCAGTGGACGTGGACACAAGTATGTAAAACAGGTTGTAGGGTAGGACAATGCTTTAAAGAAAACAAATAATAACTTACCAATGTGCTCGGTCTGACTACACAACATAAACATGAAAAGAAGAAGATTAACTCCAGTGCTTCTAAGTGCATACCGTTTACTGTCTTGAGGTTCATCCAAGAAATCTAACAGAAGCCTTTGAGTAATCACTTTCCCACTAAACTCTTTTCCTGCATCATTCAATCCATAATCATGGTCATCCCATGTTCCAATAACCTGCAATTGCTGAATTTCAGTAGTGACACCACACCAGTTTCTCATGTTTCAGGAAGAGGAAACTGTAATAAACACCACAGATGGAGATTAAAAGTCTATCGAGAATGCCTTCTTCTCTGCCATTGAACCAACTTGGGGTGGGGATTGCATTCTAGTATATTCGATTTTGTCATTATTGTAGTGCCGTGTCATCATCATAACCATGCTACTGTACATCTTATCGTAGTATCAATATAACCCTCAAATCTCATGAGGCCATGACACGAAATTAAAGGTGACAAAGCAATTAGTGAGGAGCAAACGAAACGAGCAGCTGCGATCGTCAGGCCTGACCTGAGCGGTCTCCCTGAGCCTGGCGTACCCGGGCTGCGCCCTGGCGAGCTGGTACCGCCTCCGCAGCTCCTCCTCGGTGGAAGCGTAGAAGCGCGGCGCGTTCTTCCAGGGCCCCACGGTGCGGTCCCTGCCGAAGACCCGGAACGGGCGCTTGTTGTCGCCGTAGACGTTGTCCCCGAGCCAGACGAACACCTGCGGCGCGAAGCCGACGACGGCGTCCCAAATGGGCTGCACGCACGACGAAACGAAACAATCCCCGTCACAACCAATTGATCGAAATGGGCGTGGGGCGTACGTTCCGTCGACCACCTGCGGCTCGCTCTGGTTGGCGCAGGATCCGAAGGCGATCCTGGACACCACGGCGTCGTCGGGGTCGGGGTCGGGGCCGGCGCGGGCGGATGGGGACAGGATCAGGCAGAGGAGCAGCAGCAGGAGGTGGTGGTGGAGAGGGAAGGTGGCCGCCATTGCGGCTGGCTGAGCGACGTACGAGCGAGCGATCCCGGCAGCAGGCGAGACGAGACGAGACGCCGAAGACGGCGAGGAGAAATTCTCAATTGCGAGGAGAGAGATGGGATATCCCAATTTCCAAGGCGCCGGATCCCAGGCAGGACAGGAGAGGCCGAGAGGTGGACGTGTGGGTGGTGGTGGGGGCGATGCCGATGGCGATGGCAGACGCAGAGAGAGCGAGCTCGAAGAAAGCTGGAAGCTCCTTGTTTGTTTGTTTGTTTTAACTAATTTTAATAACTACGTATATGCGGTGGAATTGTGTGGAAATCTGCGTGCGGTGTTCCTCTTCTGACCGACCATTACTTGGTTAACAAACAAACCACGCCGTGATGCTGTTTCTAGAGAACAACACGCCGGGATTTGCAGCGTCAGGCTCATCGAATTTCCTTTTCTCGTGGCGAGACTTGAT
The DNA here is from genome assembly GCA_015847255.1 of Hyparrhenia diplandra. NCBI lineage: Eukaryota > Viridiplantae > Streptophyta > Magnoliopsida > Poales > Poaceae > Hyparrhenia > Hyparrhenia diplandra. Next base: position 25,849 of record JADLZK010008740.1, read on the forward strand.
TGGGACGAAACTGCAGCAGCCTTTCCGGCATTTGCAAAGGATGGGGGGCCAAAAGGCGTGCATGATCCGGAGTGAAAAAGCTCCCGTCTAATTTACGTTTCACCTTTTGCTTGAGATCATCAAGAAACTTTGCTACATTGCAGCAAACTGCGAAAGGGCATCACGTTACTTACTATTCATGCTGAAGTTTCCATTTCTTCGTTTCAAAAAAAGTTTCCATTTCGAGCTTTACAGAGTTTTTTTTCACCTCCGTGTTAAGCAGATTTAAGCTAGCTTTTACAGAGGATTCAGAACAGTGTTCTTCCTTCACTACCATTGCGATTAACATGAGAACCTAGTCAAATATCTGCACCATTGCTTACAGGGACATGCTAGTTAAGCTTCGGCGCGAAGCAAATTATCAGAGGCTTTAAGACTATGAACGCTGCAAAACCAGCCTCTCAAGCATCAGATTCCACCAAATACATAGCAGCTACATGCTATTTTCTACCAACCATTCCAGATCACCACAAGTACTAAAACAAATTGATAGAGGAGCCATGAAAGAAACTACCCAGATTCGGACAGGTTGCCAATCTGCAAGCCTGCAACTCGGTACAGAAAAGATCCTATTACATACAGTCAGGAACATAGTACATGGTCAACGAAGAACCTACATTGCATCCCATCTATCTAGTCTAGATTCCAGCAACATATTACAGGCCATTGCGTTGCATCAGTTTATGTTCCCCCAGATGGCTTGCCCCGAGGTCACTTTGTTGCTTGGCCTTGCTGTCAGTTCATACAGGATCCGAGCAAATGTGTCTGAGTATTTCCCTTCTGATGTCAGGATCTCAGCAAAAGTGTTCTCGTGCACAAGGAGATGCATCCTGTTTTTTGAGGCTCAGAGACGAGGCTCTCCAGTATCATCGACGTCTTCCTGCAGACCTCAGGCACAGGATGCGGCATCTTCACGATCTTTAGGAGTCTATCGACAGCCCTGGTTCAATTGACACGGTAAATTTTACAGATTGTTAATGCCCCATCTCCAATATTAGGATGCTTTGTCTAATTGTATCAAGCAGACATTTACCATCGCTCACTGGCAAGCTTAAGCCTGCAATCCATATTCACTTCGGCTACATTGTACAGTGCACTAACAGCAGCAGCCTGTGCATCATATGCTGGTACACTCAATAGGTCAACTAGTCGTTTGTATATCTGCATCAAGTAAACCAATGTAAGTATATCTGCATCATATGCTGGTACACTCAATAGGTCAACTAGTCGTTTGTATATCTGCATCAAGTAAACCAATGTAAGTATGACACCTAAAGAGCTGAGAAACAGATAGCTTTTTCCGAATCCATCTGCATGCCATACAATACAACAGTAAATACTACTGCTAAATACAAACAGTGATCCAAATTCCAAAAAACATTTACCTGTGGAATGACAGGAAGAAGAAATGGCTCGTTGTCTGGATTTATTATCAGGCGACCAATCAATTCAGCAGCGGCACAGTGCCATGGCTTCACAGAAGAAGAAAGCATACCCATTATGGCCTGAACTGCTCCTTTCTCACTACATTGGCAAAGAGCAGGCAAATCAGTAAACTTCAAGATAGAAATGAATTGGCAAGGAATAATGCAGTTCTAGACTCGTAACTTACGTCATTTTAATGAGCGATGGTTTTGATGAGCTGAAGATCCTCAGGTCCAACACAGGTGCTAAATTGACAAGGGTCTCCACCATGTTTGTTATGAGCTCATCATCTTCTGTTCAATGACAAATAGCAGTACAATATGAGTTCCCAATTATGTATTAAAGTCTGTCAGAAAAATGGGTAGATTTAAATTTAATCTGCCATGACATGTCACATAGCACAGGATAAATAGCTCACTCAAGTTGCAGATAGTCGAATAGGAGTAGTGGAGTACAGCTTAATTGGGTTGAACTGGTCGGTGCATGCAACTCAATACATACCCAAAAAATACATATAATTTTCACATGATCCATATTTTGTAGAGTTAGACCAAACACAAAGTTAAAATAGGAACCATAAATAGCCAGTTTCTTTGCAAAGCTTGTGGAGAACCGAGCAATAGCTCGGTTGCAGAGCCTCCAGTTGAGAGGCTGTCCACCCAGGTGTTCACAGCCACAGGCCCTGTACGTGCCTACTGGCACCTTAAGACAAAGCCAAGGGGAAGTCACCTCGTGGGGATTTTTCGCAGAGCAATAATAAGCCTAGATGGAGCATATGCTGGTAATAATTGGACAAAAATAAACTAGAGCAAATTTGAAGAGTCAAACACATTCATGTTGCCTCATTTGACCATAACAAGTTAATCTATAAACTAAAAAACAAAGACACGGGACAATATTTCAATATTTACCTCTATTCTGGTCTTCTAAGCAGTGAAATACAGTCTCCAAGCAATGCCTATGTTGAACCATGATAATCTCATTTTCTGGCATAAAAGAGAAATTGCGGATTATATTGAGGCTGCAATAGCGCACTGCTGCCTTTCTGCCCTCCCTTCATCATCATTGTTAAACAAGCCATCCTCATCAAACCAAAAGCTTGCAGTGCGCTTCTTCGTGACACTGGAGTCTTCCGTCTTTGATTGATCATTATTAGAGGTACTGTAATTAACACATTTTATAGAACATAAGCATGCTAGCAAGGGCCATGGATACTGAGATGGGTTGTCAGGATCTTGGTAAGACTAGTAACAACATACGTGGCAGTGTCAGAGTAGACTTTTTCCATGTTCTCCTGACCAAAGCCCGTGAGTGTTGTGTTGGCACCCAAAGTTCTTACCCTGGGTGGTTTCATATGGTCCTTAGGCATTGAAATATCTCTCCATTCATCAATCTGCACAAGATATCAAAGCATAAGACAGAATGCAAAGAAAAAACGATGGTAGGTTTTTTTTTTTTTTTTTTTTTTTTTTTGAGGAAATACACTGGAACATTAGTATGTTCCTTAGCTAGAATTTAATTTGGTATAAGAAACATATGAATACGATGAGATGAGAACCAGTAGTAATTGAATGCCTCATTTGACTTTATTAGGGAAAAAAGTTTATTGTTAGTTATCAACACGACAGACGCTTCCACAGTTAAATCTCTATCTGCTGCATTTCCTCTCTCTCCCTCTCTCATCTCCATGTAAATGATGCGACTGCCATGCCACATGATAAAAAAGAATGTTGCCGCTACCAAATCACCAAAAAAAACACCCTGTTTTATATGATTCTGGGACGAAATAGGGTGAACCCTTCTGGGATATGGGGAGAACTCTGGGAAGCCTTATCCTTGCTTTTATTGCATCATTTAAGATAAAATTAAAACAAGAGAAAGTTTGGGAACCATAATTAGATGACCTTTTTTTCCTTTGTATTATAGCTACAAACCTACAGTGGCAATGATGCAGTGCCACATCATAGTATGCATGAGGCCATTATCATTTTCTTCAATGTATATCTCAAAGGGTAATGCAATTGCTAATTGATTAAATCTAATTCAAATGCATTCTAATGCAAATACAACTAGCACTCATTAGCCAGACAGAACAAAGATTACGATAGAAACATTTTATAAAAGGAAATTCCATGATTAAGTAAAAGATACATACAACTTGAAGAAGAGCATCTAGGAGCCCAGGAACTTTAGCAAGAGGTGTTGTATCACGTCGTTGGTCGTCCCTTCTCCTTAAATGAGAGTACTGTAAGGGCATTCAGTGCCCACAGTATCTCTGACTTCAACCCACTTTGCAATGCAAGGACAATTCTTTTGTTGTTTTGATCTGTCAAACAGCCAATGCTGGTAATCATTATTAGGAAATGATTACTTGTGCAGTTCAAGCACATGATGAAGAACATGAGATATCATCTCTAACAAATGGGATAAAACAAGAGTAAAATCGGACAGTACAGACTATGCATCTTAAATATTGAGAGCAGGATCACAAAAGAAGGTGGTCATAATTGTAGCATGCGATGATTTGTGAGCTATACAAAACATCTGTTTTTCCTTGTCAAAAAAAAAAATCTGTTTCCAGACTGGGAAAATAAAAAACATGTGCACACATTATAAATCTGTATAGTAAAAGTGCTTGGCTGCTTGCACCTACATACACTTTCAAGCAAGGATATGTGGTGTGCACAAGTATAAAAATATTATCTAAGTCCAATTTTTAGTCATCGCGATAGAAACTCAGCTCTCATTTGATAGAGCTCAGCCAGATATGAAATTTGTCAACCAAATTAAAGTGGTTTAGATATTTATATTTACTCTAGAATAGAAACACAACGATACAATACAACCAAGTAATCTCAATGTAACCCAGTTCATGTATTTTAGAGCAAGCAAGGAATACCCAACTTCAACAACTCCTGGAACTGGAGCTGCGCAATAAAGGTTTGGCAGCCATGCAACAGAAATCATTACAGCTAACTTGGCTTGCAACAAAATTCAAACTGTATGAAGCGTATTACAAACTTCTAAGAATAAATAAAAAGAAAGGCCGTGGGTTTGAAGCAGCCTCTGCAGATTTTGCAGGGGAGGCTTGCCTCGGTTTTCCCTTCGGTCTGCCCTTTACTGAAATACTCTCTAAATTCGATATTAAGGTCAGATTCAAAGCTGTTCGAACTCTATAACCTAATCTAGACCTGAATTATGTGTGTAAGCATTGGAGGTGGAGCAGTGGTCTGGCAGATGGCCCGTTAGTGTTCACACTGTTTTGATAAAGGGTCCAGTTGTGAGGTCAAACTTTTTCCATTATGTGCAAACTTTGCTACTCTGCATGAATGTTTTCAGAGTATAAGCTGGCATCTGAAGGGAGCAGAAAGTTAAGCTAAATTAGCCCTGTAAATCTTATCTTAGTTTGTATGACTGATGGTTATTTTTCTCCCAAGATTTTTATTCAACAGTCTACACAATTACACAACGATTTTGCAGTAATAGCTCAGCATAGTGGCTTTGCCAAGACAGACATGGCAATGATGTTGCTTCTGAGAAAACAAGCCACAACAAACTGACCCCAGATCTCCCCTATAAAAACGTGCACTCAGATGCGAAAATCTTGGACCCCCAACGCATTATACCTCCAATGCCAATACCAAAAAATACACGGACCTGTGCGGCTCCAGCTGATTATTCATGGTCTAAAGCCCCTAATTTGCATCCAACAACTCTACCCTAAGGAACGGAGGCAAGGGGCACAATTCAGAGGACCAGCACCCCTTCAGGCTCCATGCCCTAGAAACCCATATAGGCTCAAATGAACTGCACAAACAGACGAATGAGCGGATTACCTGACAGGGCTGATAGGACTTGGAGGGACGGCCCGACCAGCGCGGCGGACGCACCCGGGTCGACGACCGCCGCCGCAGCGGCAGCGGCCGCGGCTCCGCCGCCGGTGGTGCTCCCGAACGGGCGGCCGCGCTTCGCCGGCGTGCCTCCACCGGACCCGCCAGACTTGCCTGTCTGCTTCTGCATAGCTAGGGTTTTGGAGCTCGGGTTGGAGCGCGGGTGAGGGAGAACGTCGTGGTCGGAGCTCGGAATGGGTGGGCACCGGCGGCACCGCAACGGAGGCAGACAAGGGTGGCCGCAGGATCTTTCCTCGGATGGTGGAGATTGAACGGACTGCTCGCCGTAGCTCTACAGATCTGGCGATTCAAGGTGGGCCCGGTAGCCGTCCGTTCGGCAGGTTGCAGCTGCTGAGAATTTTTAAAAGCAAAATGCAAGGGTCTTCTTTCAAGATCATGATAAGCAACTCAATATGACATTATCTAGCACATTGTGCCTTCAGGAGAAGCTTAGGATCTACAGGCTTTTTCAATGTAATTTACTTTAATGCCCTGCACTCTCAGCCTTTGTCCTCTAAAGGGAGGCGCTACAAAATGTACACTACCAGTTGTACATCCCCTTAACAACGGTTTGCTGTTAATTTTAATGAAATTGTTTGTTGTCAAAAAAAAGTGCCAGCTCTTCTAAAAAAAAGTGCAGTCCAACGTCTTATAAAAAATGTTGTCAAAAAAAATTAAAGGGGCTCTTTTATTGCAATGGCAAAAGGTCATTGGTTGCGAGCTCTCACTTTCGAGGTTCAAATCTTGGGTGCGACACATTATCCGGATTTATTCTAAATTTTTAGATGGTAGGCGACGTCCCACTCAACCGCGAATGTTGTGGTGATTTGGTGAACTTAAATATTTGTCGACTCCTTCCTTCGAAGGTGCTCATAGAATTTACATTTAAAATCTTTGCACCACAACTCCTATTATTTTGATGAAGATTTATTAGCCGAAGATCATCACTGCTAACATGATCATGTATCTCCTTTTATATTGTTTTGATGAAGATTTATTGGCGAAGATCATCACTTTGCTAACATGAGCATGTATCTCCTTTTATTTCATTGATGTATGCATTTTATTTTAGGGAAAACCTTAGAGATTCCCACAACAAATATTAGGAGTAAGAAAGGAATGTTTTTTGTAATTTGGGAGTTTCTTGATTGCCCTCCTATCTTAATCTTAGTTCAACGTGTCTTTAACCTGTTTAAAATCTTTGCGCCTACAACTCCTATTGTTTTGATGAAGATTTATTGGCGAAGATCATTGCTAACATGATCATGTATCTCCTTTTATTTCATTGGTGTATGCATTTTATTCTAGGGAAAACCTTAAGAATCCCACGACAAATTTTAGAAGAAGAAAGGATTGTTTTCGTAATTTGGGAGTTTCTTGATCGCCCTCCTATCTTGATCTTAGTTCAACGTGGACAACTGGTTCTCCAACGCCTAAAATTTAGAAAAAAAAAAGTATGGCTCACACCTTCACTTGCTTCATGACAAATGGACAGTTCTTTGTAAACCTTGCGGTGAAATATGGGTGCAACTACGGTATAGCTACTGAGAAGCACAATCGTTTCATCACTATTTTCAAAGTATTAGGGAGTAGTCACCCTCTCTGCATTCCTTCTAAACAATTTCCTGAAGTCAACGAAAGGGTTATTTAATAACAAACAAAAAAGAGCTAGCTAGGTTCACTTGCTTGATCTTGCTCTATGACAAATGCTACATTATTATGTGAGCAAATTATTTTCTTAGCCCTTTTAGTTTCTTAGCCCTTTGTCCGGTGAATTTGGTTAGTTGGACACTTTAGAGTTTTGGTTAGTCTCTTAGTCCTTCAATTCTATGATTTAACGGGGTTAAGTGGTACGTGAAATCACTATTTTCTTAAAATAATCCACAATAATGGGGTCGTGCGTTCGATGTCTAGAACATATGTACGTTGATGACCTAGAACATATATACGTTGATGACCTTTTTCGTTAGGCGTCAGAGGGAAATGGTCATTTCATGTACTACTTAACCCTGTTAAGTCAAGAAACTGACGGAAGGGCCAATCAAAATAATCAAATTCGTTAAAAAAAGAGAACCAAGTGATACTATAAGTAGGGTCAAAGATATAATTTGCTCGTATTATTTTCATCGCTGACTGAATTATTGTTAATCTACCTGTGCATTGTATGTTTGTTAGTAATTAAAATTTTTTTTAGAAAAAATAGTTCTAGAAAAAAAAAAGAGTTGGTGAGAGGGGTTAATGAGTGAACCAGAACCTCCACACGGGAGAGCCCTTCAAACCTTCCCGGAAACCCAGGGAGATAGGCAGGGCCCAGCTGCCGGGCCATCCTGCCTGGCTCAGACTCGGATGGTCCAGCCCCGCATGGAAACCCAGGGAGATACAGCAGGCCCAATTACTGGACCATCTTGCCTGGCTCAGACTCAAATTTCAGTCTTTTCTTTTTTTTTTTTTTTTTTGAGTAAAATGCACTCACGGTACCTAAACTATTATGTAGGTATCGATATAGACTCAAACTAAAAAAACATAACAATCAGTACTCAAACTATCTAGACGTAACAGCTAGGTACTCAAACTATATGCGTAACATCGAGGTACTCAAACTATCTCTATCCCATGTTGCTTTTTCTTGGGGAAACTATAATATGCATGGATAAAGATGATTAAAATTTTTAAGATGCGATTTGTTTTTTTGGTACTGATTTCTTCATCGGAAGATTTGTATATGAACATTGTGCTATCCAAAAATTTCTTTTTTAGTTGCCATAAAATTGTTGGTGCTCAAATATGCAGTAGTATTAGCAAAAGAAAAATAATATAATCTAGAAATATAACTCCCTCTTTTCTTTATTACATAAATTGTATTTGTGAACACCGTGCTGCTGGTGTTTTTTTTTTTTTTTCTTTTTAAAAAAAAAAAGACGGCTGCTAGTGTTGCTTGACGTAGAAGAAAGAAGTATCACAACCTGTTCTTAGAAGAGATAAGCTTGAACCATATCGTGTTAAACTAAGAGAGAAAAACTTAAATCATCTTTATCCATGCATATTATAGTTTCCCCGGCAGAAACAAGTACCACAGCATTGGGATAGAGATAGTTTGAGTACCTCGATGTTACGTATATAGTTTGAGTACCTGACTGTTATGTTTTTTAGTTTGAGTACCTATTTGATACCTACATAATAGTTTAGGTACTGAAAGTGTATTTTACTTTTTTTTTTTTTCTTCATAAAGAACCAGGCTCAGATGCCCTTTCGGCGGGCTCCCCAGGCCAATGCCCGTCTCGGGTGAGCTGCTGGCTCAAACTCACAACCCAGGATGAGGGGACCAGATTTCATCTATACAAGGATGAGGCCAATTTCATATTTTTTTCTCATCTTTTTCATATTTTTTTCCCTCATCTATACAAGGATGAGGCCCAGTTTCAAATTCAAATATATCTTATTTTCTTGACCAAATTTTGGCCAAATTTCATATATTTTTTCTCATCTATACAAGGATGAGACCCAGATTATAGAAGGGCCAAATTTCATACATCTCCCTCATCTATACAAGGATGAGGCCCAGATTCATATATATGCCTTTTTTAGGAAAAAGTCTACTTACGGTCCTCCAACTTTTACGAAAGTCCGATTTTGGTCCCTCAACTCCAAAACCCAGGAAAACGGAATCCTCAACTTTTTCAAACCGTGCGATTTCGTCCCTCGGCGAGGGTTTGGACGGTGGTTTTCGCTACTGATAACTCCGATTTTGCTACAGTGACGGTGGTTTCGTTTTTTTCCCTTTTCTTATTTATTTCAAATTTGAATCTTTTCAAAAAAATCATAGTAAATCACAGAAAAATCATAAAATAGAAAATCTAATTTTTTTGGACTCCACATAAGTAGAGCTACGCAATGAATATATAATATGGTATACTTTAATATAAAACTTTTTGCTATGAAGGTTTTACCTTTTTTAATTTATTTCGGCTCAATTAAAAATCATAATAAATTATAAAAAATCATAAAATTGAAAAACTAATTTTGCTAGACTTCACATGAGCATATTTACACAATAAAGATATATATGTGTACTATTTAATTTATTGACCGGGATCCATCGATCAAGTTCCACGGCGTCACGCACGCACGCAGTGGTCAGACAACAAACCTAGCTAACCTAACCCATTTAAAGAGCCACAAAGAACTACGTCTTTGTGTTATTGCGGCGCCTCATGTGGAGTCCAACAAAATTGAATTTTTTATTTTATAATTTTATGTAATTTACTATGATTTTTTAAAGATTGATTCGAAATAAATAAAAAAAGGCAAAACCTTCTAGCAAAAACTTTGTACTAAAGTATACCATATTATATATTCATTATGCGAAGTTTGTACTCATGTGGAGTCCAACAAAATTGGATTTTCTATGTTATGAATTTTCGTGATTTACTATGATTTTTGAAAGATTCACCAAAATAAATAAGAAAAGGAAAAAAACGAAACCACAGTCACTGTAGCAAAAACCAGAGTTACTGTAGCGAAACCACCGTCCCAAAACCCATCGGGGGACTAAATCGCGACGGTTTGAAAAGTTGAGGGACCGTTTTGTGGTCCGTTTTTGAAGTTGAGCGACCAAAATCGGACTTTCGTAAAAGTTGAGGGACCAAAAGTAGACTTTTTTTCCTTTTTTTTACGGAAACATTTTAGCACGGGCGTTCGGCCGTGCTCCGTCTTCCGGACGCAGCGCGTGTTGGGCTTAAACGTGGACAAGCGGGCCCATCAAGAGACATCTCCATTCCGTTACGGTGGTCGCTGCTTTTTCGTTGGAGGAAAACGGATCGGCGCAAAACGGATCGGCGCCATCCCCTTCCTCATTTTACTTGCGTCCCCGTGGAGAAAGGCGACGCGGCGTCGCCCGGAGCCGGCAGCATTGGTCGCCGGCGTCGACCCCTTCTGTCCGTCGGGCTCGACGCTTCCGCCACCACGCGCTGCCAGCAGGGGTCGCCGGCGTCGACTTCTTCCGGGCGCCGGGTTCGTCGCTTCCGCCACCGGCGCTTGCCGCCGCCGACGGTTTGGGCGGCCGCGTGTGGTGGTGGTGTGTTTGGGGGGTTGCGCTTCTTCTTCGGCCACCACGTGCTCGTCGCCGACGTCGCTGCGTGGACTTCCTGCCCCTCGCCCCGGACGTCCGCTCGCCGCCGTCGTGCCCTTTGGGTGGCTGCTGAAGGCGTCGCTGCTCCCGTCCAAGGTAGCAGCACGACACACAAGGACGCTGGCCGCGCGGTCCATCGTCATCTATCGGGTTAGTACTTACTCGTACTAGCAACTAGCTTGAATTTGTGTAGTGGGCTCCTCAACTGCTTCAAAGGCTAGTTGGAGGACAAGGTACTGCCTGAATTATGTGGTGTAGCTGTGCGATTCACACATCATCACACCAATATTAATCGGTTGTGCCTGCGTGTGTGTGTTACTGTTGTTGGAAATGAACCTTTGCATTGATGCGTAACCGGATTCAGCTAGCAATCATCGCTGTGTTTGCATGCTGCGATCCATGAAGCGCTCGCCGTGAAATGTTTCAGCACATAATTTCTGATGTTCCAGATTAATTTTGTAAGTTGCAGTACAACATACTCATGAAACAAGTGCTATAATAATCTCCTCTACCATACTCTTTTTTGCCTTCTATACCCTGTTTTAGATTGAAACACATGCTATACTAGTACCGAAACATGAACCAGTCTCAACTGAAACAATGAATTCTGGGTGCCACGTGTTTCATGATGCCCTGTTTTTAGGATGCAATGTGAGCACTTGATGTCGTAGCAAGTTCCTGATGTCCATTGCAATATTTTCTCTCATCAAGCATTGCCTCCTGCAATGTTTTTAGGAAAAGTATGTCTCAGCTTTTTCTATTGTTTGTTCCAGTTTTCAAACTTAAATGTTTCAAGTAATTTCCATGTTAGTTCTTATGATTTAACTTGCTTTTTAATTAACTATGTTGCACTGGCAATATTGCTCTGTTTCAAGTACTTAGGATGATATGTTTCAGTGATGGAAAAAGTACATGTCTTAGCTTATCCAATTGTTTGTTCTAGTTTTCGATTTTAAATTTTTCAAGTAATTTCCATCTTATTTCTTATGATTTTACATGTTCTTTAATCAACCATGTTGCACTGGCATTAGTGCTCTGTTTCAATAACTTCAAATGGTATGTTTCAGTTCTTACATAATATATGTTTCAGCTTCTCCCATTTCTTGTTTCAAGCTGTCGAAATAATATGTTTCAAATAGTACATTTATGTTGTGTCAGTTTCGGAGGAATCCAATTGCAACAACATTCACACTCTAGTGTTTCAATCAAAGTAAATATTAGTGTATGTTTGAAACACATGTTTCAAGTGTTTCATTGGTTTTCGGACTTATTTTACAAATGTGTTCCCCAGATGTTTCAAAAGTTAATTTCAGTGGTTTGCACATGTTTCAATGGCTCCATACTAATGTTTCAATAGCATGTTGTTAGGTGTTTCATTTCTTTTTGTATTTATACTTCAAATGATTTATTCGATTGTTTCAGTATGTAAAATTGGATGTTTCATGTTGTTACTTTTACCTGATGTCGCATGTTTCAAAAGTCCACACTGGCTTAAGTCGATCTCTTTGTTTTACACATGTTGCAATTGCTCCATATGAATGTTTGAAGAGCATGTTTCGGGTGTTTCATCTGTTTTGATATTCATGTTGTACATGATTTATCTAGTTGTTTCATAGGTAAATCGGATCTCAGTTCAAGCTCGAGAGCTCTCCCATGGCCGACGTTGTTCCTCCCCCGCGCTGCTCCATGGTTGGACGGGGTTGAGCTCAAGCTCCCCCATGGCTGGGGCAGGTGCTTTTGCATGATGTTACATGTTTCAAAATTCAATCATCGGCGAAGTCAATCTCTATGTTTTTGCACATGTTGCAATGATTCCATACACATGTTTCATGAGCATATTCTTAGGTGTTTCATCTATTTTTATATTTATGTTGCAAAAGATTTATCAGCTTGTTTCACAAGTAGTTTTCGGTTGTTTTACACCTACTGTATGGAGTCTGGGTCAAGCACGAGGGCATGCAAAGCCATCAAATCCAATAATCGAACAAGGCAAAGCAGTCTATGGTACTTGTAAAAGACGAGTATAGCAGTAGAAGTATTGTAGTTCACGTGAGAAGGGTTGATTCCTTCTAGGCCAACTACTGCTACAGTGCTTATGTAGTTGGAGTAGGAGGTCAGTACTGCTACAGTGCCGAGGCATGCACCCATACATGTGAGCATGCAACTGGGGTGCTCTTTTTGTGTTGGAGCGTGTGTGCTCATGTCAGGGCAGTGCACCACCGTCAGCACTTGGTCTGCTCTGCTCCCTCTCTCATGTCACGGCATTGCACCAGCAACAACAAAAGTAAGGAAAAGTGCACAGCACCATGTGGGCAGTGCAGCCGGGGACAACAACACACACGCTGCCCAACAGGCCAGGTCATGCGCGACAGTAGTATCGGCGGGCGTAGACTGAGGCGGGCCTGGGCCGTACCACGGCGTCCGGACGCTATTGCTCCCGCTTTTTTAACTTTTTTTTTCCGTTCCTCATCCAAACCTGGCCCCCAGAACGCTTTGTCACTGCACCAACTCTTTAGCCCTCCAGTGGCTGGAGTGACAGGCCCGCGCCACCGGACCAGGCGGCGCGTGCTTGGCTGTGTGCAGTTTTAGGGCCCCTTTGGATGGTTGCGCAGGCACAGGATAGGAAAAGGGCAAACGCAGGAAACGACTTGGCCTCCTACGTGAATCCTACGATTTTCCTATCCTACGAAGTGGAATTCTCAAGTCCTTTGGTTGGCTCAGGTAACGAGTTGGAGGGAAACTTGCTTCCAGTATTAAAAAAAAAAACAAAGAAAAACGAGTTGGCCCACACACCGCCTACCATACTCAAGTCACGCCAGCTCCGTATACTCATCATCCTCCTCGCCCGACACAGCAGACAGCATGTGGGCGGACGGCTTCCTGTCTCTCGTCACCGGTCGGCGGCGACCGCGCTTCGCCTTCCTCCCCAGGGCGGCACCGCCTCCACCGCGTTTACTGGCTAAGCGCCCGGCCATGGCGGATCCGCACCGACGGCCACGGATCCTAAGACAGTAAAGCCACCTCTTCGCCCCCTCTCCCTCTGTCCTCCCCATCCAACTCCGACGACGGCGTCTTTGCTCCCGGTCGGCGTGCTTTCGGCCTCTCTCCCTCTCCCGAGCGACCACCTCCCCGGCATGCTCTCCCCGTCGCCTGAGCTCGTCCCCTAGCGATTTTCGTTTTTGAATTTTTCGAGTTCGTGCACGTGATTTGATTTTCCCGGAGTTTGGCCGCAAATCGGCGATGATTCTTTAGGAATAGCTCGTAATCTCCATGGAGATCACCTGTGCCAAGTTTGGTCGCGATTCGTTTTTGATTTGGATGGAGTTTCGTCGAATCTTTGGGCGTCCCCGCTCTTCGTTTCTTGCTGTCGGAACGTGAAGCGCGGCGCGTCGCGCGCCGCGGAAAAATTCCATGAGGTCCGACCTCATGCTTCGAATCCGGAGGAATGGAGGTGTAGGATTCGATTCCGAGGAAAATTTCCTGCGTTTTTCATGGAACCAAAGGACCGGAAAGGAATGTTTCCTGGGAAAATCCTATCCTACGAAATCCCTTTGGTTCACCCGTGAACCGGGGCCTTAAGCTGGGTTGCTGAGCCTGCTATTCGCGATTTGGCACTAAAATGAGAGCGGGGAGAAGAATGGTCAGTGCACACGAGACTACAGACTACGAGAGATGCCGTGCCGTCCTGGGCTTTCTTTCTTTTCTCCGGCCAGTTAAAGTCCAACCAACCTCCACCGTGGTGTTACGTTTTTTTTTTGGCCAGTAACAATTTGGAGTAATCCATCAGGCATTCAGGCAGGGACCGACGACGTAACTTGCGAGTTCCGCCCCTGGTTCCAAGTACGGCGGTTGTGGTCCATGACCAAATGTGTTCCTTTGTTCGGATCCTATCGTACTAGTATTATCTTTTAATTAATGTCAAACCATCAAGTATGTGCTTTTGAAATTTACGTGGTCGTCGGAGATAACCATGCCCATTGGCTAGCCTTATTGATCGATCATATCGGCCTCATAGTATCATTCTTAACGGATTCTTTTGCATGCGGAAGTACCAACCAGCAACTGTTTTCAGCCAAAAAAAAAAAAAAAAGCGCCTGACTTTTTTTTTTTTTTTTTTGTCTTGAGAAACATCCTTGCATGCACTTTAATAATCAGTAATTATATTACAAACTCGATCAGGAGGAGAGATAAACCACACATGGTGTACACTCTCACGTGAATGAATGAAAAAAAAACTGGTGATGAGACGCCAGTTTGGGCCGTGGTCCGTTGGACTCATGGGCTGCCAAACTGCCATCCGATGAGTGCCGCTTCCACAACACACATGAGAAATTGGAACGACTATAGACGGCACCATCCCATGAGCACAGCAACACCCTCGACGAGGTTGCTACAGTACACCAATGATTTCTTCACCATCATCCACTTGTTCTTTTCCCACCCCAAACCCAATTGTTGCTTGGTACGTACAGTACGTACTCTAGTTACAATTCCCTATCACTGCTATCATATATCATGAGGGTAAGAGCAACTCCAACAACGCCCCCACTTAAGCTCCTATAGTTAAATATGGACGCTTAGTTTTTTTTTAGAAAAAGAGCTTCAGTAGTGTCCCTACTAGGGCCACAAATTTTGGCTAGACACCAAATCTCCCCTCAGACCCCATTCTGTTGGCCCAATACCCCATGTAACAACCCGGAAATTTGAAACCTAAAAATTGCAACCAACAAAATTTTTTCTTAAATAGCCCATGATTGATGACTTGTCATGTAGGAAAACATTTCCTAGTTGCACAAGTAGCACCCACTTAATTTATGTTGGAGCATATTGCATATAATAATCAACCATGTATTGAGTTGGGTTTTATTTGATTTTATGTGATGCTAATAAAATCAATCCCTATGTTTTTACAACAATCTTCTTGTTGCCAACCCTTTGATATGGATTCCATTATATCCCAAGTGACCCTAGTAGACCTCCTAAGAGTGTTTGCATGATGGCAACATGTGTAAACACACATAAGGTGCCCATGGTTTTAGTTTTAGTGGAAGGAAGAAAATAGAAAAGACTTAGAAAAGGGGAAGGGAAATTGGAAAACCAATCGCCCAAAGAATCCACCACCGGGCCGGCCCGAAGAAGCCGCCAACTCGCCCTCGCGAGCCCCGGCTGAGGCGCTGCGCTCGCACGATGAAAAGACCCCGATATAGCGTCGCCCGCCGCGCAAGACATAACGGAGGGGCGATTCCGTCTTTTCGCCTCGCCCCCCTCACACCGTCAGCGGGCATCGCGGGCCTCGGCCCCGCCTTGAGGCCGAGAAGCCCCACCCGACACCGGGACGCCCAAAACCCCGCCGTGTCGAGTAAAGTGGCGCGCCACAAGAACGCGCCGCCGCTGCCCGTGCCGAGACCGCCGCCGGGTCCCGGTCTCAAAGGGAGAGCACGGCGCCCGCGTGATCGCGACCGCGACCCTAGCCCGGCTCGGATGCCCGCGAGCTCGAGCACCGTCTGATCGCTCCGCGTCGCCGGGCCGAATCCAAGCCATGGACGCCGCCGCCCTATAAAGCGCCCCTTGGGAGCGCTCTAGGGTTTCGGGAACCCGCCGCGCCACCATGGGCCTTGCTCTGCTTCAGCCCGCCGTCTACCAAGAACCGAGAAGAAGAGGGAGAAGGAAGGAAGGGAAGGAAGAAGGGAGGAGCCGCCGCCGATCGGAGCACCACCTCGCTGAGCCCCGCCGCGCGGAGCCGCCGCGCCGAGCCGTAGCCGCTGCCCCCCAGGTGTCCGCAAGGAGGAGCGGGAGGGGGCGCCAACACAACGTCGACGCCCGAATCGCGACCTCGATGCCATCGCCAAGGGAGCCCGACCAAGGACAATTTGTCGCCGTCTTGCATCAAGGGTCGGGTCGCCGGAGCCGGGCTCATCGCCCGACACGGCTACACCGGCGTAGCAGCTTCGGCACCGCACCACACCGACTTCGCCACGGCCACGACCTGCCACCACGCCGCCACCGCTTGAGCCGCGGTGAGCACCCGCCTGCTCCACGCCGTTGTCGTGCTCTCACACCGTGTCGCTGCGTTCGCCGGCATGGAGGAGCCAAGCTGTCGCTTAGCCTTGCCCGCTGAGCCCTACACGTAAGCGTGCACTTGCACGAGCCCAAGCAAGGCCCTGCCGAGCTTTCCCTGCTCGGGAACACCGCAGTCCGCCGCCACCGTGGCCGCGAACCACCATGGACATGAGCCACCTTGCCATCGCCGTTCCGGCTTGGCCAAGCCAGTAGTGGACACCGGACCACCTCCATCGTGCCCGCCGCGTCGAGAGACGCGAGAATCCGCTACCTTTCGCCCTAGGAGAGCCTAACCGCCCCGCTGCCCTGCCATGCCGGAGCAGCGCCGTGCGAGGGAGCACCGCGCGCGCGCGCTCGTTCCGACGAACCTAGGCCGTTTCCTTTGGGAGCTAGTGGTCCTTCGAGCTCTGCCTCGAACCCGTGCCTGTAGCCATCTAGTTGGTTGGAGGGAAAGGCCTCGCCTTGACCTCGAACGCCGTGACCACCCGAACGCCGGAGCGCCGCCGAGCCTCGCCGTTGCGCGTGAGCGCCGCCGCATGCTATGGTCGTCGGCGCCGCCTTAAGCGCCTTGCTCACGGACCTAATCGAAGGGAAGATGGGGGCTTTGCCCCAAATGGAGCCATAGCCACCGCACGGCTGTTCGCCGTCGGTACTGGTCCGCAGCCGCCGCGTGCGAGCACCGCCGTAGCGCGTGGTCGACGACGCCGTCTTCTGCGCCTCGCTCGCGGGCGTAGCCGAGTAGAAAGAGGTGGCCTTGCCACATCTGGAGCAGCAGCCGCCGCGTCCTACCGCCGCGCCACGACCGTCGCCGTGCCCTGCCGCCCCGTCACGAACACCGGGCGTCAGTGGAGACAATCCGCAGCCTTGACCCTGCCAAGACCACCAGCGGACCTCGACGAAGCCATAGACGCCCTCCTGTTGCCCGAAGAGCCGCCGAGAGGCGCGGCCGCGCGACCTCGCCGCCGGCCGGTGCGCCACCGTGAAAGTATCAGAGGGAGCTGGGGATATAGAAGGGGGGATGCCCAGTTCGGTAGACCTGGTCCACGTGCACCGTGAGGAGGAGATAGGAGATGGACGTGGTCCACAATAGACCACGTTGCGGTCTATGGACCGATGGCCACTAGTCCACCATGGACCAGCTCAGCATACACAGGCCTGTGAACCGAGCCCAGTAGGAGCCCGCCTGTGCTACGTGGCAACGTCACTGTCCGACACGTGTCCGGGCCGGGCGGCCCAATCCGGCCCATGCAAGGCCCAACACCGGCCCATTCGGCCCAATAGTAGTTGACCGGTCAACGTTGACTGTTGACCCGGTCCCACCTGGCCCCACGTGTCAGTCATCGTAGCCGGGGGACCCACCTGTCATTGGTTGCCACCCCGGATGCCCTGCGTCAGCAGTGACGTCACTCGTGACGTCATCACGGACCCACCTGTCAGCCACCGATTGCCGCTGGACCCGCATGACGTCATGCTGACGTCAGCCGATCAACCAGAGACTGCCACGTGTCGATCACTGGTTTACCCAGCCTTTTTCCATTTTCAGAATATGAATTGAACTAAAGAAATTCATAGAATATTCTTACGATGTCAGAAAATTATGAAACAAGAGTCCAAATTTTTCTAAATTCAAGCTCTACGTCATAGGGTTATCCATGAGTGCTTTTTGGATCTTTTTGGATATTTTGCTTCTTTGTGAACCTCTATAGGAGTCGCTTATCGCGACTCTACGTTACGTTTTCAGTCCCGGAGTGGAGTCGACCCAGGAGGAGGAGACCCCGCCGTACGACTACACCAAGTGACAGAGACTAGTACCACTACTTCCTCGACATCGCAGGTGTCATGGCAGCACT
Source organism: Hyparrhenia diplandra (assembly GCA_015847255.1). Classification (NCBI taxonomy): domain Eukaryota; kingdom Viridiplantae; phylum Streptophyta; class Magnoliopsida; order Poales; family Poaceae; genus Hyparrhenia; species Hyparrhenia diplandra. The sequence goes on from JADLZK010008740.1 coordinate 44,241, forward strand.
TTGTTTTAGAGAATCCTATTTAGACATTGTAAATAGATATGCTAGCGCTTTTACTTGACTCATTTGCTAGTATATATGGATGCATGCTTTTGCCTGAGCCTGATATGCCTTGATTGAAACCCATCCACCAAATCACCCAACTTTGCGCTCGCACTTATATACTCCTGCTTGCTTGCTTGCACTTGCCACTATGTGGCTTTACCTTCACTTACGTGTATATATATGAGAGCCGGAGTATATGAGCCGGACGGTTGAGTTGTATCTTCTGGGGAGTGTGTTTCCGCGTGTGTCTTGGGTGTGTGGTGGTGAGGGTTGAGTCGACTGGGCAGGATCTACGACGAGTCGCAGAGACGAGTCTTGCCGAGGAGGTGCGGCCTGGGCACCCCTAGTGTTAGGTACCTGTGGCGGGTACATAGTGATTTTCCCGGAGTTCTGGGGTGGAGAGCCTTTGTGGAGCGAAGCCCCAAGGTGCTATCGAAAGCACAGAAGATGAGAAGATGTCTTGTCTGGTCAACCTAAGGACTTACAGATCGTTGGGACGGAATCATATGGGAACCTGGTACACATCGCTCGCCCCAAAATGGGTAGGGGACGGGTAGTCCGACTAGCTAGGATGGTGCCATTACTGCTAGGTTTGTAAGGCGATTAGGGTCAGCGGAGACGAAGGCCGAGCCTGTTCCGTTCAGTAGGCAGCACCACTTGTAGGGCCCAGTGTTGTCTTTCCCAGCCTCGGCGTGTGTGGTGGTACTCGGGGCTCCCGTGCCGAAAGTGGTAGGATGGCATCGTACTAGTTGGAAGGCAAAACGTAATCTTCCTAGGTGCTTCTAGAGCATCGATGATGGTGATCGAGGAGATCTTGTGTACACGCTCTCGCAGAGTTTAAATCAATACGTATTGTCCCGCCTTCGCACGGATCCGACTTTTGAGCCCTGGATCGCTAAGGATGTGCGCCGCCTTCGAGCCCGGACGACCTAAAGGTGTGCGCCGGCTTACTAGTTGGGTTTACCCCATGGGTTACCGCTTTCGAGTAGAGAGGGTGTTTTCTCTTCTTACCTCGGATGTAGTTGAGTGTGGGGATTTGGTTTGAGAGCCTGGAGGCCGAGAGCCGGTTAGGCAAGGCAAAGGAGCATGTTGCTGTCTTGTCGCCCTGTGTCAGTTGTGAGTTGTGAGATGTGTGTTGTGCTTGGGATGGACTTTGGTGGGGATATGTTGGGAATGAGTTTAAAATGTGAATATTATTATACTACTTGTTGCCCGCATGCGCTAAGGATGCAAACCACGCCAAATATTAGGATCGCCGGATCCCTTATTTTCTATTTTCACCAAAGCTCATTCGGTGTTGACCATGGCCCCGCACACATATCCGGGTGTGTGCGTTTCGTCTCGCAAAGAATTGGAAAGATTAGATGGTCTCGTGCCTACGCTCAAGCCGATGATGATGATGATGATGCTTCCGCGAACTAGCTTCCAGTCTTCGACACTCGCTCGATCTTTGTGTGACTTTGGTTGTTCCCGCCAAGTGGCGATGTACTATTATAAACCCTTCTATATGTAATCTTTTTTATTCAAGTTTGACTCAGAATCGATCGTAATTCGGATAATGTGATGGAATGATCCTCGGGGACCATCGTGTTATACTTCATTACGTGGATTTCCTTCGCGGAAATCGGGATGTTACACCCAGACCCCCATCCCTTGTTTCCTCCTTGCGGTTGTTCCTCGCCGAGTCGGAAGGCCAAGCTTCCGCGCGTGAGCATGTCGAGCGGGTTGTCGTGGATACCGGTGATGACGCCGCCTCCGAGCTCGACGACGGCCTTGTCCTCCCCACCAAGCTTTGGTCGTGCAGACACGGCCACCGGGCTGGGCGCACGGCCTTCGAGGACCAGCACCGGGACCGGTGGAGGAGTTGGCGTGGTGGCGAGCCCGCGCGCCGATGACAAGGGACGGACACGGCGTGGCCTTGGGTTCCGCTCCTCGGGAGCGAGCCCAACACCGACGACGAAGGGCGTCCCGCGAGCTCCATCTGCGTCTCCCCATTGTCGGCTCCTCCACCAGATAGGCCGACGTCGGCGGCCACGACGCAGCGACAGGGGAGGTGGTGTCGTTGAGCAAGGCTTGCGGTTGCCACGCCCCTCCCCTCATCGCCTAATCACGGACTAGGGGCGGCGTGGCGGCATGGAGGGGCGCGCATGGCGGCCTGGAGGTGGAGATGCGACCGCCCGGGTGAAGAGGAAGAGGAAAGGAGAAAAAAAAATAACAGTGACTTACACGTGGGTCCCACAGAAGTAGGGGCTCTAATCTAGGGCAGCTGATGGAGTTGAAAAATGGGCCAACAAAGTTGCTCTAACAACAATCCTAACCCCAGGCTAAGGAAATCTAGCGTCTCGGATAACCTGACTGTGCCTGGCTTGTTTTCCAAGGTAGCAAGACTGTCTCTCACAGCAGCATCAGTCGAAGTATCAGGTTCAAATTTTCAAAGTATCGTCAAAGTATCAGGTTCACATTTTCAAAAATAAAAAACGAAAGTATCAGGTTCACATGCATGCCAGTCTTCGGCTCGTTGCTTTCACATGCCGCCGGAGAAGCCATCATCGCCCGAGCCCCACACCTCCGATGTTCGAGTTCGGCAATTACACAGGCAGGCACGCGATTTCCTTTCTGACCAGCCTGCGGCAATGTAAAGCTCGCGCGCGGCAGTGCATTTTAATTAGCCGAGAGAGGTGGAGCGATGCACATGCCTCTCTGCTGCTTGCAACATGCATGCGTTGTGATTGTGATGTAGTACCGTGAAGTGGACATTTGCTCGCTGCTATATATATGCTACCAAACCTCTTGTTTATTGCATAGCCGCATTGCACACTTCATGGTAGTAGGATGCATCGATCGATCGTTATGTTGTTGCCCGACTCTGCGTCTTCCTAAAGAATTAGAAACTTTCCTAGGGCTCTAGATGTGAATTTGTAGACTCGTATGAATAGTGCTGCCGGCTAAGATCCAAAAAAGTATGTGGGCCTAGCTGTTTAAGTGTTTTTCCTTATATATTATTTTTTTTCTTTTATGAATAAATTTACCGAAACTTTGAAATTGTGTCATAAAACTCGTAAAAAATAAAAATTCAATTTGATTTGGAATCCTCAGTATGCAGTGCATCCATAGTATGACATGTCTTAGTAGATTTTTTTCTGTAGATTTTTTCCTATGCTTTTTAGGGGCAAAACGATATCGATATGTCATTTTAATACTAACCCTACTTTCATAAAGAAAGTACCACATCAACCGAAGATCCTATCTTTTCTATAACACCTAAATATTTTTGTGCTAGCTCTCCACCCCTACTTAAAGAGAATACCATCATGGCTTCTCCTCATGGCATAAGTATCCTCCCAACAAAAAAATTAACCCATTTTTTCTCCTTAATAAAAAAATTAACCCATTTTTTCTCCACAAAAATAGTAAAAGATGTAATAGTTCCATTCCAATACCGAAAACTAATATACTACTCAAATAATACCTTCATGGTAAATTGATAATGGAATCTCAAAAATATATAACAGGTTCAACATCAGGTTGCAAACCTGCAGGCACACATGCCAAAAAAAAAAAAAAAAAGATGCACCTGTCTTATATTAAGTTAGCTTTGAAAAAAAGGTACATTCGTCTACACACAATTATCTTTACTCGATGCATAAAATAATTTCTGCATCAAATATAATAATATGACATAATACAGGCCATGCATGGTAAGGCCTCGTTGCGATCTCACAGCATCGGTTGAAGCCAGTGACGAGATTCAGATTCACATGCCGCCGGCCGGAGAGACGACGACGACGACGCCATAGCTAGGAAAGAAACTTAATAAGGCACGTCGATCGAGCAGAAGCCATCATCGCCCGATCGAGCCCCCACACCTCCGGTGTCCTATAGCTCGAGTTCGGCAAGCAGGGAACTGTGGCCAGCAGGAAAAAGGCACGCGGTTGCCTTTTCTGACCAGCCTGCGGCAGCTCGCGCGCGGCAGTGCATTTTACCGAGAGAGGTGGAGCGATGCACATGCCTCTCGCTGCCATATGCTTACGGCTTACCAACCTCTTGTTTAATTTCGTGCTTGCATAGCTGCATTTCACACTGCATGTCTGCATGGTAAGATGATTGATCGATCGTTGTTGCTAGCTGTAGCTAAGTAAGTAGGGCGTGCTCATTTTCCCAGCCAATGCAAATTAGTAATCAGATCGATTCACGGCCTTGAGATGTCGATGGAGACAGTGACGACACGTACTTTAGTATGATTCAGTCAGACGGCGCTGTACTCGCCACGTACGTGTCGACCGGCCGATGCCAAGGGCTAGTAGCAATCTTGAGCGTCATGCGTGTTGCTCTCAACCTTAAGGAGCGAGACAGCTCTTGGCAGCTGGTGCCTGGTGGTAGCTCTTTTTAATCCCCACAACACATCCACCCATTGCTCGATCGTCACCTCCCTCCCGGCCGCGGGACGCTCCAGTCAGACGCCAACAGCAACTCCAACCCCGACGGTGAGTCACTCTCTCCTCCCCTTCTCAATTTCTGTCCAGCCGGCACAGCTCTTTTGGCTCATCGATCGCAGGTAGACTCGAATTGCCACTTTCTTTCCAAGATCAACCAAAGTGGGTTCAAATTAAGTTTTTTTTTTTCTCTCTTTCAAAGACTGAACGGATCAACTCATGATGAACCATTTCCTGGCTTAATTTCTGCGACGTACGACGGCAGATCGAGAACGAACGGACATATGTCTTTGTTTTGTTTTAATTTGGCACTAGTCGATCAGCAGAAACTTATGCTCTGCATCTCTGTCTGCACTGTCCTGTATGTTAGATCAACAAGCCCCTGCTGCCGCCGTCCACCATGATGAAGAAGAAGCTTCCGTTGTCATGGCTTCACAGGTCTGGAGCTCAGGTGCTCAGCCTGAACGCGGCGGTCCTCTTCGGCTGCATCTACGTCGGCTCAGCCGCCTACAACCTCTTTCGACCCCCAGCACGGCCCACCATCTTGCCCTTGCCCTTGCCCTTGCCCTTGCCAATGCCAATGCCAGGTTAGCCGTCCGCCCGTCCGCTGCATCTCATTGCATTGATCCACATTGCACACTAGCTAACCACGTATTCGATCTTATGGATGGGCGGCGGTGGCGGACTGCAGGAGCCGGCGTGGTTCGTCCGGCGCTACGTGCTGACGGGCGCCGACGTCGTGGACGCGGCAGTCGCCCTCTTCCACGGGCTCCTGACGTGCAGCGCGGCCGCGGCGGGCACCGCGTCCCCTGCCGCTGCTCGTGGGCGGCCGCCGCAGCCTCGGCGTCCGGGCTGCTGCTTGCGTCGCCCTGGCAGCCAAGGCCGCCAGCCACTGGATGTACCTCAAGATGCTCGGACTGTTCCGCGTCAACAGCCCGGGAGACCTCTACCTGGCCCTCGAGACCGCGTGCGTCGTCGCCGCAGCAGCGCTCAACCTGCTCGGGTTCATGGCGTTCGTCCTGGGCGAGGGTGGAGACGGCGAGCAGGCCGGCCGGGCTCCGGCCCGGGCCGGGTAAGCAAAGCATGCATCCGCAGAGATCACCTGGTGCTCCATGGATAATTGCATTTCCTGGAATCATCTATCACTATCAGAGACCATGGATGATCAGCTTACTTTAAGTATACTACTCATCAGTGCTTTATTTGCTCAGGAATATGTGTCCGATCTCGGACAGTGTGATGGACAATCTGTGTGTCATCTCCCGATGATGATCAGCTATCCGGTTTTATTTAATCGTGCTGAATGAAATTGCTTAGTTTTTTTTTTTTTTTTTTGTTTTTTTGGGGAGAATGAAATGAAATTGCTCGCATTTCCTTTGCGTGGTTGAGCCATTATTGCGTGGAGTCTGTGTTTCTGATCGATACTTGTGTGCATGACTATATTGCTTGCTTGGCATAGTATTCTGTACAACATTCCTTCAAGATGAAATGCATCTCACCCCCCGTGTTCTCCTGTCGTGTTGCAGCAGTACCACCCTCAACGAGCAAGCTGTATACATCCGATCCGATGATTTTTTTTCCTTCTTATTCCTCCGATCCAACACTTTTGTTTGTTTTTAATTTCCCACCCCCAAACGTAACCCAAATCCCTGGCTAGCACTAGTATCATATATAGCAAACTAATTAAACCGTCCCTCAGCATCAGTCGCAGCCAGCACTGCATGCTCGACGTCAAATTAATGCATTGGTCTTCGGCTCGTTGCTTAATTTCACTAGGTTCCAGCGAGAGGGGAGAGGGAGAGGGAGAGGGAGCCCAGCCAGCCCTACTCTGCAGACGTGACGAGATTCACGTTCACATTCACATGCCGGCCGGAAAGAGAGACGATGCCCAATAGCTAGGATTCGGAACGGCAATACGACATACGCGTCGAGCAGAAAGCCATCATCGATCGGCCGAGCCCCACCTCTAACGTTCGTACGAGTTCGGCAGAGGAAATTTAACTAGGAAAAGGCACACACGATTTCCTCGCTGACTACTGGGGCAACCAATAAGGAACGCAGGCTAAGGCCCTGTTTGGTTAAAGGTAGCTAAAGTCTCCTAAACTTTAGTACTAAAATGCCAAACATACAACTGGAGGTTAGGAGTTACTAAAGTTTAGGGTCTTATAGTTATGAATGGGTAGTTTTTTTTTTTCCGACTTGATATATAAGCTTTCCATTGATCATGAAGCAACAAGATTATACAATCTTTGGTCAAGAGATGAAGAACACAGGATGGGGCTGAATGCCACTCACCCATCCTAACGTCATCTGAGACCTGTCTAGCTAGTACATGAGCAACTTGATTAAAAGAGCAATTTGCATATACAACAAAAAAAAAAAAAACTGCACTACGGACTTTTGATCTCTTTAAGAATAGGGAAACTCAAGATCGTTGAGTGTCTAAAGTGTACATGAGGCCACTACTTTAGTGACTAAAACGCCAAACACCACACTAAACATTAGAGGGGAATGAACCAAACACCACATAATTCGACGACTCACGTCAGTTGGGCAGATGCATGCTGCTTTTCTATCCTCGGCTGAGTGTGGTACTTCAAAGGTGATGTCATGTTTGGGTGCCTCCTTGCCAGAGCACTTGCGCACCCTAACCATAACCACTGCCTGCACCTTTTGTCAGCCGAGGAGATCAGCACTGACAATCTATGAAGCTATCAATCTACCTTACCGCTTGGACATGGTACATGAAGGCAACACGTCAGCCTAGTGTGTTGGGCATAGCCTAAGTGACTAGCCTGTGCCAATAACTCACGCAGTGTGTGTACGTTCTATCAAAGTTAAGCAGTTGTGGCTTTTGGTCTCTTGGTTGGCTTTAAGGTTTGGCCTTTGGAAAAGCAAAAGCAGGTAGGAAAGCTCGCGGCAATGCGTGCACATTCTAGTGAAATTTAGAAATTTGTTTTTGGCCTCTTGGTTAGCTTTTGGTCTTTGAAAAAAGCAAAAGCAGGTAGAAAAGCCCAACTAAAGGGAGGTGCTTTGTTGCTAGCTAGCTGTAGTATACTCGGCCTGGTCATGTTCAGCCAAACCAGTGATTCGATCGATTCACACGGGTATGGTTGTGAGATCATTGCGAGAGTGACAACAGTATGATTCAGAATCTATCAGACGGCCGGCATTGTACTCGGCTACTCGTCACGTGTCGACCGGACCGATGCCAAGGGCTATGTAGCCTTCCTAAGCTTGATGCTTGCTTTCAAGCTTGGAGCGAGAGTGCTAGGCAGCTGCCTGGGGGGTAGCTCTTTTTAATCCCCACACGGCCACACATCTCGCTCCAAATCATTGCTCGTCGCCTCCTGGCCGGTCGCCCTACGCTCGAGTAGTGCAGGCAGACAAGAGAAGCGCGCCAGCCGCCAGCAGCACCTCCAGCCCCGGCGACTCGACGACGGTGAGTCCCTCTCCTCGATCGATCCCGCTTCTCCACCACTCCTGTCCGGTCCGGCCCTTTGGTTTATCTCTCGTTCGTCAGCGCTCAAAAAAGTTTCGACCGTCTTTTCGCATCAGAACTGCGTTGGGAACTTCAATCTAATCTAAGTGGTTTGAAAGAACAAAAGTTCTCTTCGTCTTTCTTTCTCAGAACCAAAGTGGGTACAAACTAACTCGATCTGTTTTTTGTATCTCTCTCCTTTGATTGAAAGATTCAATAAACCACCTCATGACGGATCATTTCTTGGCTTCATTTTTAAGACGACGACATGTCATTTTTTTTTCTCTTAATATATATGCAGCTGTTGTTTTTATTTTTGGTAGAAATCAGTAGAGACTTACGTTCTACTGCATCCGCTGTACGCCCTGTAGATGTCCCAGTTTGTTGGATCCGAGGAGAAGCTCAAGAAGCCGCTGCTGGTGTCCGCCGGCATGAAGAAGCTGCCGCCGTCGTTCCTCTCTGAAGCCCAGGTGTTCATCCTGCTGGCGGCTCTCCTCTTCGCCTGCTTCTACGCCGGCTTCGCCGCCTACAACCTCCGCGACCGCGACCCTCAGGTTTTTAGCCGGCCGTTCCGTCCGCGGTAGCTGCGCCATTCAATTCGTTCGTGCACGTACGGTTGCACACTAGCTAACCACGTACGTATTCGATCGGTGGCGGAGTACGTACGTGCAGGAGCCGGAGCCAGCGTGCCTGGTCCGGTGCTACGTGGTGACGGGCGCCGCCGCCGTGGGCGCGTCGCGCGCTCTTTGCGCGGGCTCCTGCGGTGCAGCGCGCTCCAGGCGACCGCCGCGGTGCTGGCGCTGGCGCAGCTCGCGGGAGGCCGCCGCCGCCGCGGCCTCGGCGTCCGGGCCGCCGCCTAATTCGTCGCCCTGGCAGCCACGGCCGCCAGCCACGGGATGTACCTCAGGATGCTCGGAGACCGCGAGTGTCGTCGCCGCAGGAGCACTCGACCTGCTCGGGTTCTTGGCGTTCATCCTCGGCGGAAACGAGTAGGCCGGCCGGCCGGGTAAGCAAGCAAGCACAAGCATGCATCCGCAGAGACTTGCTTGGTGCTCCATATGCATAATTGCATATTCTGGGATAATCAGATCGAGACCATGGATGATCAGCTTGTGCTTTACTCAGGATTACATGTGCCCGGCGGGTCTGATAGCGTGATCGATCGTGTCGTGTCACGCATGCTGTCTGTGTGCTATATCACCTAGCTTAGCTATATGGATGGACTGTGTGTGACCAGGTGTGGTGATCGAATAATCCATGTGCAATGCCAACTGGCCCAATGTCGCAGCCGTACACGTACCTTGTTCAAATTTTATGCGTGTCTATATATGATCAGCTATCCGGCCAGCTTATTTATTCGTGATGAATGAAATTGATTGGTATGGTAGGCGCGTATTGGCTTGCGCCATTGTGTGCAGGGCTGCAGCTGCAGGGAAACGCTCACAAGCACTTTATTTGGTAGCATAGCAACACGAATTATAATGTCTCCTTTTGCACACATATATTTCGCAAAAGAAAAGTACACAAGCAAATACCTCAGCGCAGTTTGACATACTGGCTTAGCCGTTAGCACATTTTAGCTTTTCTTGATGCATAACTTTTTACTATGCATATGCAACATGCCTAAATATTACATAGTAAAATGAAGGGACCCCTAAACACAATTGTATGTATGTATGTATCTAAAGTAATTAATATAATCAGAAAGATTTTAAGTCCAGTTTTCTAATAAATTTATTTAGAAATATAAATATTACACGTATTTTATATAAATTGAGTCAAACTTATGACACAAATACCCAAAACGACTCTTTATGGGATGCAGGTAGTATCCCTATACAGAAATAAACAAATGAACAACGCCATAGATTCACCACATGCATAGTCCGTTTGATCAGAAGGACCTTGCATTTTGATGCACTGTAAGGACGCATGTGGAGGCCTGGAGTGGCGCAACATGCATACTACGCCATAATTTACAAGCGGGGCTCATATGCACGTGTCATAATAATTTACAAGCCATATATATTGGCCATGGAGCTGGAAACATTCTTCCATTACGACTTGGAGTAACCAAAGTGGAGCAGCATAGGCCCCAACGTAGTCAACCAATCAGCATAGGCCCCAACGCGATATCTGTTCCATCAGAGTTTTTGCAACATCGAAATTAAAAGAGATTTGTGAACAAACAATAGCCATATATAATCATAACTAGATAAGAGCAGAGACGACGAGTGTGAGTTAATTTTTACCTTTGTTTTTATAGTACGCAGGTCAGCTAGGTGACGCATTGTGGGCCTCCCATGTGGACAGTTCCAAGGGGACCTTAATCCTGTCAGGTTTTAAGTATCTGAAAGTACAAAAGCAAAAAAAAGGGCACGTCATTGGGTAGTTTTAAAGGAACGTTTGCCTTTCAAAAATGAGCAGAGACACAAAATGGGATGAAAGCATTACATATAGCCATATAGGAGTACTTTTTTAATATTATATCCATCCATATAGACGAGTAAGAAGGTTGTTCAACAGGGAATGCTACTATGCTACATTAGTACAGGACTACAGGGCAATTTGCCATATTATTATTATTATTATTTTTTTTGAAAGAAACAGGAGGGGAGGACCCTTACAATAAAAGTCTCAAGAAACAAAGAAAATTACACAAAGAGCTCGATCCATGGATCAAGGTAAATTTGGAGTTTAAGCTTTTAGCTCTAAGCCTAACTAGAACTAGTTCATGCAGGACTAAGAGTGAGAGGAGATTGCCTGACGATAAGGTCATTCCTGGCCGACCAGATTGCCCAGAACATAGCAAAGATTATTTCAAAGAGGCTGGACTCTGTAAATTCAACTTGAAGAGTATAAAAGAATCCAAAGATATTCCTTTGGTTGGTTTCTAAAGATCGACTAAGTACCAGAGAGCTTCTAAAAAGGGGAAAAAAACATGGCTCTTGACAGTTATGATTGTGTTCTTTGTCATCTGAACATAGAGGAAGACCTTCAGCACCTGTTTTTGCACTGTCCTTTTGCTATGTCCTGCTGGAACCTGCTGGGGTTTAGCTCATCTAATCCAGCCCAACATTTTGGAATCTTTTCAAGTTGAATTCAGGTTGGCTGGGTGGGGGAGTTCGGGCCACAGAAGCTTAGTTGGCAGGTCCAGAGCCATAAACAACAGTGGAAAGAATAGCACTCCGTCGACTTGGGGAGAGTGAGGAGAAGCAGACTTCAGCCGGTGGTGGCTCTACCCTCCCCTACACGCCGTGGACGCCGAAGGATCGGCGTTCTGGAGAATCCACCGGTGCTCAAGAACCTTGTGAAGAGTAAGCCCATGCACCGAAGCTCTCTACAACCATCTGAGAAATCATTTGGCGGCAGGTGAAAAGAATGGTTTCAATGGGAACTTCAAGTCGACTTTTACTATCCTTCTGTATGTTTCTCAGTGCTCCTTAGCTTCAAGAGGTGGGACCCCATAAAAGAATTCATAACATAGAATACCCAAGCTCCATATGTCAACAATGATGATCATGTTCTGTCTTCTCAACCACTTCAGGTGGCAGATAATCTAGAGTTCCGCACAGTGCGTCTTCTGTTGAAGGTGTGCACAGACCAGACAAAGTTGGCAATTTTGATCTTGCCCTGAGATCCAACCAAAATATTTTCTTGTTTAATGTCCAGATGGATAATATGTTTCCTATGAAAGTAGATCAAAGCTCTAGCCAATGATCAGGTTTAATGTCCCAATGGATAAACATGTTTCCCATGAAGGTGTTGACAGCAAAAAGGGTTAGAGGGGTTGAATTTGCATCTGGGAATTTGTTGGCTTATCAGAAGTGTTGGGTGTTCCGGTGCCCAAAACCCTGTCACTTTATTAGTTGCCCCCAAGATCTGTGTTCCAAGGGTCCCTCCCATGTCAGAAGTTCGACGTATGCCACGAGGGATGAACCTGAACTTCCAGTAGGCGTCCAGAAGTTCTGAAATCCCCTGTCCGAGTCCAGTTTTCCAGATTCGATCCAAACTCTTCTGATCGCATGGGAAACTTGAAGATTACATCTTGGGAGGTTTCCTATTAGGAGAAGATCTCCCCCCCCCCCCCTCGCCCTACACTAAAGGATCGTGGCCGATTGAGGTAATCCAACTACATAGTCGTAAAAAACACATCTACTGCTCCTTTTTACCCTCTCCTTCCCATCTATTATCTCCTCGCTCTTCAGTGTTGCTGCATGGCCGGGCGGATCAACGGCGACGAAGCTATAGAGCGGTCAGGCCGGCTAAGGCAGCACATAGCCGCTGCATGCCTTGACAGGGTCCCTCTCAGGCATGTGCAGGTTTTGGGGTTTCAAGAGACCATGCTCCAGATGAAGCTCCTTTGACAATGTGTCTTGCGTATCACACCCATCGCTGGAGGCACCAGGTGAAATTTTCATCTGTGAACATGTGTAGGCGCCACCGACTTGAGGGTCAGCTAGGATGATCTTTTGGCCCGCCTATACGTGCGATCTAACTCCTACCGTTGTGGTGACCTAATTGTCGACAAAGGTACATGAGAGCTCTACTAGTGACGAAATGTGAGTTGCTGAACGCATCACTACAGTTCAAGCTTGGCAGCATATTCCAAGATTAGGTAAAACCCAGGACTGGTCATATTAGTACCCATACAGGCTAAGAATATTTGGATGATGAAGATGACTCTGAATCTCCACTTTGTGTCACAGCTGATGCTCCACTTCAGATTGTTTGAGATGGCTCTTGAAAAGAACTTTCAAAGCCACAATAAGACTATTCATTTTTCTCTGGCCAGATAAACATGGCCAAACTCGCCCAAGAGGTTTCCAACCTCGAAATCAGACATTATCCACCTCTTTCGTTCACATGGGCTGAAGCCTTGTCCTCACTGTCATGTGATTCGGTGGTGATAACCATGGCTAGAGGAGCAGCAGGGAGGGGGAGGAGGGGAGGGTAGAGATGGGGAGCGGAGAGGCAAGTCAAATTTTGGAAGTATAGGGGTAATTTTGAATTCTAAAAGAGAGAAACAACATTTAATTTAAACCTTAATAAAGACCAAAGAAGTACCATCAAAAGCTAATTGAATGTGTAATTACCTTCTTCATCTCGCTTTTGTTAGTGGATCACCTATCATAGTAGACATTCGCAAAGCCCTAGAAGCCAACATAGCACCTAACCCTCGAAGGGCAAACAGAATCGGTTGTATCCAGTTTGTAGCTACTTATCATTGAACAGTCTCCTTGACTATCAGCAAGCATGGAGATCAGCTCCTTTACATCTATAAATCAAGAGATTTCAGAATAGGACCATGTTTGAAATGTACAAAACAAAATTTCTGACACATTAAAAAAAAATAACAATTACCTTGAACACCAAATGTAATATTTTTTTTTTTTGCTGAAAGGCACAGCTTTCAAAAGATAATGGTTACCAGGGAAGCATGCAAATCTTCTACCAAAACAAAACCATTTTTCTGACAATTGAGAAAATGGAAGAAAAATATGAAGCAAGAAGAGCTGTTGTTAAATAGTGAAAGTATGAAACGTACAATGTGTTTTCTCAGTGTTAGTTATAAGATGCCTACATAGGAAAAAAAAGGCATTGCAAAAATCAAGATGACCAAGTTGGCACAGTTGGAGATTATGTCAGGCATGAATTTGATCAGTTCAATATTAAACATAGGCAGCAAAACTTTTTATGGAAGCAAAACACAAGGAAATGATTGATGAATAACAAGAGTTATATTACTTATACTATGTATTTGCTTTTAAGCAATAGAGAACAATAAAATAAGTACAGATAACTAACTATACATGTTTATCTTAGTGGTGGATGTGCTCAATATGCTCATTAGCGACGCAAGCATCAATGATATGCTCCAGCCCCTCTCCTCCCATGACAGTAACAGTCAGTAGGTCTCTATTTACGTTAATGATATGGTTCTTATTTTTGGCTTAACCGAACATGGACACAACAAACAGCTAAGCTAGGCAACAAGTGGCTAAGCAATACCACAAGGTCCTCGACCCTATAGTTGGGTTAGTCACAAAGTTTCTTGGTGGATTTAGAAACATAGGAGCGGCTGTGTGTTTTTGAGGGGCCTCACCTTAGACTTAATGTCTAACAGAACATTAAAGATGAGGCCCATTTATGGTGTATGGCTATGGTTATGGCAAGGGCCAAAGGTCTCTCCAGGGACTTTTGGCCTATGCCCATTGGTTGTAGTTTTTGTTCTTTCTTGGCAACCCTTCTGTACTAGAAGCAACCCGATTGGGCTTGTATGAGTTTTCTTAAACTTCTTTTTCTCTTTCTTAATATAATGATGTGCAGATCTCCTGCATTTTTTTGGGGAAAAACTATACATGTACAACGTGAGTTATGAGTTATGGGCAAAATATTACAAGACAAACTACCAAATAATAAATGTCATGTAGTTTCAACAAGCAAATGTATTTTTCTCCTTTTTAGACATAACAAACATCTAGTTCTTACATAATCAACTGGATATCTTCATAAAAGACGCATATTCATCACTATTTTGTTTGACACTAGAGTTAATAGCAGACATATCTAATTGAAGCAGTAAGACAATCCAATACCTGATTGTGCTCATGTTCATAGAAACAATTACTTCTTCCTCTGGTGATAGATCAAGTCTCAGTGGTCTGCATTTGAATATACCCATAAATACCCAACAGAAATGAGGCATATGGCAATTTTGGCTAATGGTATGGAAAAATATTTTGCCAAAATTATGAATCCATACTTGGGAAACATTCAAAAAACACACAAAGTTTTGAGTTCAATGCCCAGAAATAGCAGGTAAAAAAATCATGGGTTTGTTTACTTACTGGAGAAGGGGCTGTATGTTTAAAGTTGTAGACTGTGAAAGGCACTCAAAGTTGTACTTCTCATCAGCAGCATGCTAATAACAAAAACAGAACTTCAATCATTGCACCTTGCAAGTTGCAACTCCCGTATCAAGTGGCTTGTATGACGATGTCACAACATTCCACAAAAAACTACAATAAGATACCTGATCTACAATAAAAAGATCCTGGTCGAGCTTCCCAATGATAAAACCAAGATTAAATTGCCCAAGAACCTAATAGATGAAATAGTTAGTTCTCCAAAAACAATTGTATAAAAATGAATATGTATCAAGCAAATAATAAACAAGTAGTTATAAATGTTCGAATAAGATGGGAGGAGGATGGATAGTATATGTATTGAACAGTACCCAATGGGGATACATGTAGTATATGAAACCCGCCAAACCCTAGATTAGATCAATGACAATTTTACCCTTAACAGCAGTAAAAAATATCTTTAACTTCTAGAAATTCACTTTCTAGTTTCCTTGTAAGCTACTTTCCAAGTTTTCCCAAGAATTTGGCAATACTGCTAACTTAAACAGTTAACCACGAAATGAGTGTCAACTGTCCGCGTGTCCAATGTGACCAAAATCAATGTACTCCAACATATCTTGACAGTATAATTTGAGGAGGAACCTGGGGGTGAGTCTACTAGTATCGTGGGTGGTGGGTTAGCCAATCTGGGCTTCCTCCCCTTCAAAATCATTGAAAGGAGCGTCCCTTTCAAGCTCATTTAATAATATAAAATAACATGGAACCTTAAAAAAGGAGCGCCAATATTAAAATATTAAAATATATATCAAGCACCTCCATTTCTCCAAAATCATCCTTACTGAAAAGCCTGTCCAACTCATTGGTGGCTTCAGCTAATGAATTTGATTTTTTGCCTCATCAGCTAAGGGTACATTAATATCGAAAGTGTTGCAGCTTTATAGCACCTACATTAAGGAAAGTGAAACTATACATTATACATAAATAGTAACACAGATCCTGATAATAACACAAGTTGTTTGTGGTAACAGCAAGTGTTACCTTGTTGTTTTCAAGACAATATGGTTTTATTTGTATGGGATACCATAAAACCATTCTTTCTTCTTCTCCTAAGCTCGGCAACCGTAAATTGAATAATGGGATATTGTACAGGTGCATGACATACACCATCATCATAATCCGAGCATCAGGCAAAGGGCTATCCAGCCGATGCATTCAGATGTCGTGATTCTGAATGTTTGTTGGGAGCACCAGAAGCTGAAAAGCATTGACGACGATGTTCATCCTGCAAGGATTCAGCAGTTAATCTTATAAATGAAGTGATAAAAAGACCCAAAGAAACTATGAGTTAGCTTCATACTGAATCATAACATAGGTAATTAAGAAAGTATTTCAGAAGCAATTTCTATTATTTACATAAACCAAACCAATAAGTGAGTTACAAATACCAAAATTAGATTGGTGGTGCCTAATCAATTTTACAAACAAGAAAATCACCATGAACTCTAAATGTAAGACCAGAAGGCAAAGCATTTAACAAGAGAAGATTTAAGAATAAATGTGAGCAAGCAACATAAGAACAAGAACACATATTAAGGTATCTGCAGTCCAAATATAATTGAAAAACCTCAAGAACTCTGAATCTAACAGCAAACAGTTTGCCTACCACATCAGATTTTGTAGTGCGAACATCACATGGACCTGATACCTCTGCCCCAAGGGTCACAATATTAGGTTGTTCAGAATGTTGTGGTGAAACATCTGTCCTCACAGTTCTAAAAGATTGTGGCAGATGCTGTTTTAAAGAGTTTGTTTCAGAGGTAAATTGAACTCAGGAATCTTGTATGTGCTTGAACTTAATGCAGGTGCCAAAGTTGCTTCTAAACTTGTTCCCCCCACTTGTTCTGAGTTTGGCCTTCTTCTCAACACCGGGTTTCGGAAATAAGAGTGCAATTGTCATCGTGGTTCTGCTTATCTGTTGATGCAAAGTCGACTTCTAAATTTGTTCTCCTGTCTAGTTCAGAGCCACTTCTCAGCACTGGAGCTTCAGAAATAATGCAATCATCTTCATGGTTCTGCTTTTTCTGGTGTAACAAAGTTTGCTTCTAAACTTGATCTCCTCACTTGTTCTGAGCATGTCCCTCTTCTCAGCACTGGAGTTTCAGAAATAAGAGTGCAGTCGATCTTCATGCTTCCGCTTGTTTAGTGATACAAAGTTCATAAGAGAAGACTGAACGGTACTTGAATGAGTAGATTTTGCAGCAAGCCCAGTTCTGAAACGATTTGTTCCCAATCCAACACTTTTGCCTTGTTTAGGCGATCTTTTGGCTGGTCATATTCAAAGGATGGAAGCCAAGAAGATCTATCAGCCTGAGTGGCTGTGCCTCTTGAGGGGCTTGCATCTCTAGACGTTGCTTCAATGGCTACCTTTGCCACTGAAGAAGGCAACTCCTGGTTCTCTGGGAAGCATGATCCTCACTGTCTGTTTCTTCATCTTCATCGATATTGTCGGAAGCTGAAACATTCGCCTCTTGTGATAGCATTGGTGTCTTCATTATGCCCATCAGTAACAGCATCCCCTTCCTTTTTCAGGATCTTTGATGTGATTGACTGAGAAACTGCATTGCAGAGGGGAGTACAGATTTTCAACAGCTTCACGTAAAGACTGCAGAATCATGCTCTCAGACGAGAAGAAAACTTTTCTCTTATCAGGTGCAACATTCACATCGTAGGATGTAGTTGAAATAATGGAAATCCAGGATAACCACAGGATATTGCTTGGCATTTGAACTTTGTATAGCTCATTGACAAGTTTTGTGACCTTTGGCATATCAATAGGTCTGCCATTCACATAGAAAAATTGTCTATCTCTGAACTGCGGCCAGTACCAGGTCCAGGTTTTGAAAAAAGAAAAGCCCTCTATTTGGCAGCCATCTGAGGTGAAGTAACACTAAAGGGCTCCAGACATTTGAAAGTGTTTGGACCAAATACAGTGATGATATTGTCTTTCATAGAATTGCTTCCTTGAGTTCTAATCACAACCATTTTAGAATTTTTTCCCAACGGTATTAGTGCAGAGTAATCTAACCCCTTTGGCAATCAAAGCATAAGCCTGGCACAGGTAAGATGTAATAATTAGTAACATAACTTAACTGGGGGACAGCTACCTTAATCATTTGGCGTGCTCCTCCAGTATCAAACATGCGAAAAAAGTACTTATAAACTGAAACATAAAACTCACGTTGAGCAGAGAGATCACTTTTCCCATACTCCTTCCGAATGTTCCTGCTAAACTCCCTTTGCTCCGTACCGGCAAGGTGGAGAACAATTTCTCTACTGTCACCGTGGTTCCCACCTGCCGTGCGACCTTCCTCTCACTAACCACCACGCCCGAGTGCTCGAACTCCAAATGTGTCCCAACGGGCTCGTCCTTGGTCCTCGTCTCAACCGTCAGTTTCCCCAGCGCGCAGAGCGAGCTCAGTGCTTCGCCCCGGAACCCGAATGTAACCACGGATCCGAGGTCGGAGAAATCCGGATATCTTCGACGTGTGGTGCTTAAGAGCAAGAGCCTATTAAAGTGTCGGCAACATGGTTAGCGACCAGCAATTGCGGCAACGTCTACAGCAGCGAAATGGGGATGGAATTGGCCCTCACCTGGAAGTTGGAGGGAGATATGCCGCATCCGTTGTCGGCGACCTTGAACCACACTCCCTCGCCGTAGGCCTTGAGGCTGACCTCGACGGAAGTGGCGCCGGCGTCGAGGCTGTTCTCGACGAGCTCCTTTTGACGGCGGAGGAAAGGTCGAAGATGACCTGGCCAGAGCAGATGCGGTGGACCACCGCCTTGCTGATTGGCTTGATCGCCGGCGAGGATCCGCCGCGCCCGGCGCCTCCCTCCTCCCGCCATTCCCCGCCTAAACCCTACGCCTCGCCGTGGACGGAAGAGGAAGGGGGTTTTCGGCGTCGCCTTCCTCTCGATTCTCCAACCCGCGCCCTCGTTACAGGAAACCGGCCGTGGGCAAGCGAGACGCGTCTTTCCTCGGTTGGGCCTTGAACTGGGCTCGATCAATCTAGGCCGCAAAATGGGCCTTTTGTATAAAGAGGTTTTAAACCCATATTATTTTCAAGAAAAAAAAGGAAAAAAAAAAAGAACAGAGCACAAGGCCGACTTGATGCTACCGCGTCCCGTCCGAAGAACGTGGCGAGCTTGAACGTGACGTCGTGACGACTGACGAGTCCAAAGCAGAGGGACTCGCTTCCACAGCCGCCGCCAGCGCCAGTCCACGCGCACGCCCGTCAGGTCCTGCCACACGACACGGCGTTTCCGCCCGGCGCGATCTGCTGGATGTGGGTTGGACCGGTCCGGTGGGCGGGTGGGCGCTGGTGCGGCGGCCCCGGGTTCACCGCCTGTGACCGGTGTTTGACCGCCGCCGCCCCTGAGCCCGAATCGCGTTGGTTTGATGACTTCTCTTCTTATTTACAAATCACCCCTTCCCTGTCCGCTGATTTATGTATAGCTGCAAGATACCATTTCGGTGCAGGGGTGGCCATCGATCTGTCTTCTTTTTCGTTTTCGTTTTTTCTCAAAAATTTCGGTTACTAAAAGCACAAAAGCAATTGGTTAAAGAAAGTTACCAGGACCAAACAAATTCAGTACATAGTTTGGCTCAATCTTGATTACAACCGAACTAAGCATAGTAAAAAAAGAAATGCCTAGGAAAAAGAAAAAAAAACTCAACAATTTAGTATTATGGCTCAACGAAAACGTGTCCATAGTCTAAGACTACATATCTAATGGTGGAGGAAGAGCGTTGGTGTTGTTAGGCGCTCACCACCAAACTATCATGCCCATAGAAATTGACGACAAGCATCGCTATTCACGATCCTACATTACTAGCTGTATTCGGCTGCTCAATGAGTCGGTTGATTTCGGTTGATTGAATGTGGTGTTTGGAGAGAGCATAAAAGCCTAAACAAGCTAGCTAAATAGGGCTTGATCCATATAAATCGAATCCTCTTGTACCGGTTTTGGTCTCTACTACAAAACGCTAACGTTCTTTCTTGGATCGCAAGGGAAAGGTACGGAACAAAATAAAATATGTTTTTTATATTACGCAACATGTGAAAAGAATCCTACCACGTGTGTGGATACTAAAAGAATTCTAGCTATTTCAAGGACTAAAAAGAAACAAGCTCTGGTATATAACAAGAACCAGACATACTTTCCCTCGTCACAGCCAGGAAGAGAAAAGAAAATAACTCGGAAAAGAACGGGACGCCGAAAATTCGAAGGGGAAGAGGGAAAAGCGAAGCAAATGGCGGAGGCCCGAGCAAGATCGAATCCGAGGAAGTGGTCGTCGACCAAGCTCCGAGCCGTAGGTATGCCTCGTCAGTTTCCCCACGGATTCTAAGTTTTCTTCGCCCGGATCTAGTTATTCGGCGGTGGTTTCTGATGTATCCCAAAATCCCATCGCCGCAGTTTCTTTATTACATCTGTTTTTATGCTATTAACGGTTACCAAATCTGTACTGTAGCGAAAATCTATAGCGAATTTATGAGGTAATTTTTTGGGGAAAAGTAGTATTTTAGATTATTCCTCCTGCTGGATGCAAAGTGTTCTTATTGTCGTGTTTTTTTTGGGAGAGAAAAGGTTGCCTCTGGCTAGGCCAGGATCAACAGTTCGATCGCCTACAACTGGTCGCGGCCCAATATGAAGACTAGCGTCAAGATCATCCACGCAAGGTTTGTTTCATTTTTCCATTTATAGTTTCACTAAGTTTATGAGCTTCTATCATTTACATTGTAGGCAGTCTTGTCTATCATAGTCATAGGCAAGATACTACATTCGATTCTTTTTTCTTGATGAAGATGCAATTAACTAGCTGGTTTTGACCATTTTTAGCAAAATATGGTTTCAAATGCCACAACTACCACAGCAAAAAAGGTTTATTTTTTTCAGATGTATGAATGGTGTTTCCTGAAAAGCCAAGGAGCTAAATGTGCATTATGAACAGATCCAGCCAACTTAGATTTTATATCTATATCTATATGAAGCCAAGTAACTTAGTATGCATATTTAACTTAGTAATTTCTAAACATATCAGCTACAGTTGGTTGCTAGGGCTTATTTAACATCAGAGGTAAAGGATAACGATGTGGCAGATTTTGGAATTTTGTTACTGACTGCAGAAATTTACTATTTTTATTTGTTGCAATTGTTGCCAAGTGATTCTGAAGAGGTAGTGTTGGCATAATTACAGTGCATGGGTTTTATAAGGCTGCACAATTGTTTGTTCTGTGAAAGATTTAGTTTCACAATTTATGCTCAGGTTTGTGTCAGACTGATAGCATTTCTTTCAAGGGCAGTTTAGCTACTCCAGATCAGGAGCTTACTTACTAGTTGCTTGTGCGTGCATGATGATCCACTTATTTTTTTGTTAGGTATACAGATTTTATGTGTTCCTTTATGTTGTTAGTAATTTATTAGGTTCTCCCTAGTTTGTTGGTATTTGTTTGATACAAGTGCAGGCTTTAAGGGGTAGTTTAGGCAACCTCTTGTCGCTAGGTAAAGTTGGAAGAGTAGCAAGCTCTGTCTGTTTATCTGCGCCTCAATGCATTGGTTATGCTCGTCGACCACCTAGCCTAGAAAGAACCTCAGCAAATAGCGCTGTCCAATCCTTAATGAGAATGAGTGTCCCTATTGTTAATTGTTAAGGGTCCTACTTGCATCCTAATTATGCATCCTGTTTAAGGCGCGCCTAGGGGCTGGGAGCGAACGATGGGTCCCTGCCTCGCCTATCCTATGAGGAGGAGCGGCTGGGATGTCGGGGGCCGAACGACGGGTCATGGATTCACGGGAGGAGGCGGAGGCGTTGGGGGGAGTGGATAAGGTGGGAGGTGGGCTGTTGGGCTCTTGAACAGTTTGTTACTTTGATGGGCTTCCTTTTCACTAAAGGCCCACTGTTTCTCTGAATTTTCTTTTCTTTTAGAGGTATATATGATGTATATGGCAAGGCATATAGGAACGCCCTAGGCTCTCTAATCTTGGCTAAGCTCTAGGCTGCGGGTCACCGCCTAGAATCCGCCTAGCACCTAGCCCGAAACATATGCCCACTGTGGCCATGCCAAGCTGCCAAAAATGGTCACATCACCAAACTCAACACATGTTTGATATGTCTCTACTCCCTAATACATTCAGCATGCTACCAACATTAGACCAGACCTTTGCTCGTTTTTGTGCGTATGTGACCAAACCAGAACTGTTGCTATATTGATGCCCCAGTTTTGGGCATTTTTTTATCTGATGATGAAATTAGTGGATCAGAATACAACAAGAACAACAACAACAACAACATAGCCTTTAGTCCCCAAGCTAGTTGGGGTAGGCTAGAGATGAATCCCAAATTTAATTTCTAATATGTGGATCTTCAATGTTTTCCAAATTTGCAAACTTAGTTACACACAATTGTAGTCTGTTGATGCACAATACTGCATAGGGAAAGATGTAATCCTTGATAAACATCTTCTTTCGCCATGGCTCTTGAAAAGGGACAGCAATCCTCACCAATGCAGTATGCAAAAGATATTTGAATAATCGTTAGCTGTTTAGAGTGTGTTGAGGATTTTTGAAAAGATAGTTTTCTTGTAAATTTGGTACAAGCATCCAACAGCTATTCTCTCCGTCCACAAATATATGCAATTCTCACTTTTGAGGAGGAAGCTATTTATTTGAAGTTTGACCTAATTATATATAAAGAAGTACATACGTACTAATATTAATGAAACAAAAGTACATTAAATTAATATGAAATATATTTTCGTTGTAGACTTAGTTAGAGACTATTCATTGTAAACCTGGTCAAAGTTAAGCTAGTTGACTAATAGGCCCATAGTTGTATTCTTTTGTGGACGTAAGGAGTATTTGTTTTTTAGATTACTGTTGCCTTGAGTTGGAACTTGAAACCAGCCAAACCCTGGATGAACACCAGTAAGCGCCCATTGCTGGACATAGCCATTTCATGTATTGTGGATTCAATTATGCTAATATAAACTTGATTTTGCTTCTAACTGAATTCAATTATGCTAATATAAACTTGATTTTGCAGGTTGCATGCACAGGCTCTAACCCTAGCTGCATTAGTTGGTTCTGCATGCGTGGAGTACTATGACAATAAGTATGGTTCTTCTGGCCCAAAGGTGGACAAATACACAAGCCAATACCTGGCCCATTCGCATAAAGATTAAGATCTCCATGTTGGTTCCTGCATACCGGATTAATTTTGGGCCTCTGGGTGCTCATGACCCACCCATCCGTGGATGCTGGATGTTTATTCTTTTTATCTTCTTATTATTTTCAAAATGGGTGTATGTACCTGGGAAATGATAATGAGGGTGTAATGCAGATATTGACTGCCAGCTTCTTTGAATATTTTATATTGAGAAAAGGAAAGGAGATCCTGATTTGTGCCAAAATTTTTGAATTCTTGTGCCCCTGTAACTTCTGCTCAGTTCTTGTGCTTGTATGGTTATAAGGCAAATGCAAAAATGTTTTTAAAGTTCATGTGGAGATCATGGATTAGTATGATTAGGAGATTCCGACAGGATAGATGCGCTATCGGCCTATACAGGGCCAGTTAATTTAGTCTTGTGTTGCCAATAAACGATAATTGTTGTGTCAAATTTTTGTGTTAATTTTTTTCACCACTCTTTCAGGTCTAAGATGCCTTAACTGAGTTTTTTTTTTTCCAAAAAGGATGCCTTAAATGATTATTAATTGACATACTACTTCTTAACAATTCTTACTAATGCACCAACTTCGCTATGCCTAAAATTATTCAAATAAACGATCCGTGACATTCTTTAATTCTCTCTCATCACTCAAACACCATCCCATCGCTCTGTGATTAAAGTTGTACGCTGGGCCTTTACTCCTAACGGTAGGCAAATATATGTCGGAACGCTTCACCTGCCTGGTCATCTCTGCGGCGCAATCATCGGCAATTTCTCTTTAACGCCAAGCTCGATCGAGAGATCCCGTTGATGTCCCAGGGCCAATGCGGGCGGCCATCCCGTGCGTGGACCTCTCGGCTCCATGATGGGCCGCCGCCGTGGCCGACGCATGTCCACAGCTTTGGCTTCTTCAGGGCGCGCGACCAACCACACAGGCCTGACGGCGCGCGTGGCCGAGGCACAGGAGGCCCGCGCGCTACGGATTTCTTCGCGCTGCCCACGTTTGAGAAGTTGACATGTCCGGCGCCGTCGCCCATGGGGTACGGCAGCAAGCGCATCGGTCTCCAATGGCGACGTCGGCGGCTGAACACCACTTCCCTTTCCGTCAGAGCCAACACCGTCAAGGTCTCCTCTCCCGCCTCGCTCCGGTATGAGCTAGCTATTGATCTTGCTTCGTCTTCGCTGTGCACGCTCAAGTAGCACGCACACGTGGGTCGCCGATTCACTCTGATCGGCGGCGCGGGGCGGACGTGGTGACATTGCTTCCGGCTGGTCACGGTCAGGCGGCGGGCGGTGAGAAAGGAGCGGCGTGACGAGCGGCTCTCGCGACCTGCAGTCCTGACTGCTGCTTTTTAATGAGGCTGGTGCCGCTGGCGGCGTCCCTGTGCCGGCCCCGTCACTGGTCTGCGAAAGGTTCCAATTCCATCACCGTTGTCCTGATGTCCTGAATAGTCTGTTCCGTGCTGGAAATTGCTGAGCAGCTGCGTGGTGTGGCGCTGGGAGGCCGGTGGAGATCGGGCGGTCAGTGCTGGCTGCAGTTTCGTGCCAGTCGGAATCTGTTGCCGCTGGCTCAGGTTTAAAAACCCTGAACCAATTCTTCTGATGATTGATCCCTTCCTCCTCAATTTCATGCATAAACAACGTGAAGTTGGTTTTAACAACAGTATTCGTGGTATATAACTCTACCATTTTGGCTTATGGTTTCCCAGGTCTAACTCTCAGTGGTTTAGAGATTAAAGGACCCAAACTTTGGTAATTTTGATCCCTAATTCAGAGTTCAGATTTATTTTTTCATTCGCAACACCTGTTCTGTGGTCATTTTCTACTGATTCAGTTTATAACTAACACAATTGGCCTCAAGAAAATAGGTTACGAGATCATATCATTTTCTATTGGCTCTGAACTTTGTTTTTGAAATTTCTTGATTAGTGCTTAAACGCTTTTTGTAATACTGATTAGCCATATGCATCAGTCGATGCATAAGCCGATATTTCAATATATTTCCCTCTTCTAAAAAAAAAAATACTTCTATGTGTACCTTTTTTCATTTTGCCACGACTTGACATTGGTCAATTTTTACTGTAGCGTTAGTACATTTTGATGAGAAAAGCGCAGCTTTGCAGCCGCGCGCCAAGCCAGTGACTGAGGTCTGGCGGCTGTGGCACGTACGGGGAAGCTAGGGCCGGCGAGTACCACGGCCGCGGCAATGTAAACGTTTATATTTCTTGATTTTTTCTCGCATTTCTCTCTCTCGCAGGTCGAGAAAAACATCTTGAGGTGAACATCATATTGCTTTTGTTTTTCTCTTGAATGTTGACTGCATATACACTTCTCATTTATTTGGTTGATTTTATCAGTCCTCAGGTTATATTGCATACTAGAGTAAATTTTATGATAAAGTATTTTGAACAATTGTTTTTTTGAGATACACATATTTTTGTGAAGGAGGAAGCCAGGCTATTGAAGAGTAATACAGAATTATGAGTGTTCAACCCCTCTATGGATAGGGATTTGCAATAAGCTTGAAGCTACATGATTGACAGTGGAAGCGTTTTCTTATAAATTGAAGCGTAGTGATTAGAAATACATGAAAAAATAATGTATACACAAAAAAATTTAAAAAGTGGTATAATTTGAAACGGAGGGAGAAGAGTACTATTATTTAATTAAGTCAGATTGTCCTCTTTTTAGTTTTTTTTTTTTTTTTTTTTTTGGTTTTGGTTATTTGTGTGTTGCCGTTATGTTAGCACCGGGCATTATACTGGTTACATAATCCGTAAACAGCAATAGGTTGACGTTGATACTCGAAAACAAGTCCACAGAAATCGAATCATGCAACAACATTGTTCTTTCTACACTCTGCCAGTCTGTCTCATGTAAGTCACAAATTGGCTTTCCACTCTCTCCGAAAAATTATAGTTTTTCAAATATGCAAATTGATAAGCCCCGATAATTACTACTCCTCTATCAAAAGGTAATATAATTGTTACTTTTCAAGAGTCAACCAATTTAAACTTTGACCAAAGTTTTATTAAAAAAATACTTTTACCATTTACACTATAAAATATAAGTATCATTAGATTAATGATAGAATACATTTACGTAATAAATCTTGGATTTGAGATATAAATATTGATCATTTAAACTTGGTTGAACTTTTAAATTTGATCGGCATGATTTCAATTTCAAATTTGTCTGTGTGTGGGGGGATGTGGGTGTATTTATTTATAGTGGATGAGCTAGAGTTCTCACGGCACCACATCTCGGTCCCATCTTGAACGAAGCCTCCACTCTGTGGTACAAAAAAATACGAGCGTTGGTTCTCGCAATGGTTGTATGTGCAACTACGGCGGTGGAAACCGCTCGATTCTGGCATGGTGTTTGAGAGGATTCTTTCGATCCTAACAGTTGGTAGATCGCAGATTTGATACCACGGCCTCTGCCTCGCTTGGTACATAAAGCACTGAGCGCCAGCTCAATGTTGTGATGGTTGCATGTCTGCGGCGGGCCTAGTTTAGAAAAGTTTTTACTAAAATGGGCAAAGGCATGTGCTTGAGAGCTTCTGGTTTTGGATAGTTAGCTGGGGATGGGATACCTACATCTAGAAGATCATCTAGTGGTTACTAAGTTCCCTCACTAATAATTGTGCATCTAAATGATCACCTCCTTTCATCCTCTGTCATAGTAAATTGTTCACTCTTTTGCACATAATCATGAGTGATGGTATGCAAAATTCTTTTTTTCTAATGTAGAATGATGTCACTCCGTGTCACAATTAGAAGACGTTTAGGATAGTGTGACTTTTTGAGTCTTTTGACTTGCTTTTTATAAAAATATTCATTGAGAAGTAAATATTTGTATATTTTTTATAAAGCATTTTAAAAGAAAAAATCTATTGATATGTTTTTCACATTTTAAACTCAAGCGACTTAAAGTTATTCATGATTTATATTCAATGTTTGGCCAAACCTTTTATCTAAGAGCGTCTTCTAATTGTAATATATATCAGAGGGAGTGCATCCTTCCTTAGTGGGCTCATCTTCCACGAACAAGTGCGATGGCCGTGATATGAAAAGTACACGTTCACATCATAGACTTGATTAAACGATGGTCCGAGATCGGGTTGGGTAATTATGATTTTTTTGGATTCGCGTGTTGGTCGTCAAACGAAGCATGCATTAAAGTGCGGTGTTGTTAATTTCCTTTTACTCATTTTGTAGCTACTTTGAATGGGTGGGTTGGACATGGGATGATGGTGTAACACCCCTTTGGTGTTAATCACACTAAAAGCACGACATGTCGCATGATCATTGCAAAGCATGCATGATTAGCCCCACCATGTGTTGCATTGAACTAAAATAAGTTTATTTTTATGCTTGGTGTCGATGTCGGTCGAAAAGAGCCCGAGAGAAATCGATTCCTGAAAAGTCCCCTTTGAGGCGGAAACCCTAATTCTCAACCCTAGTTTGTCCCTTTTATTTTATTCAAAAATTTATCAAGATTTTGGTATGGTAATTAAAGCATTTTTTTGTAGAGATTTTCAAAACTGAACAAAGTTGGTATTTTGAGTTTCAAAAGTTTAGTTTAAAATTTTTGAAGTAGTTTTGAATTTCTTCAAACCCTAATTGCCCCCTTTTCCATATTCAAAATTTATGCAAATTTGAGAAACTTTCAATAGTTAGTTTGTAGAATCTTGTTGAAAGGAACAAAAGTCATGTACAAAGTTTTTCAAGTTGCTACATGATTTTAAAAGTAATTTTGAATCAAATTTCAAATTTTGAAACTGTTTTTCAAAAAGTCCTATTTAGAGGCAGATTTTGAAAATGGTCCAATTATGAAAATTGTAGATCTTGAAAAAGTGGGGGTTACTTTTTGGGGTACGAGGTTCAGTTCAAAATTTGAAAGTAATTTGAAAAGTTTGGAGTAGGGTTTGGGAATACGATGGAGTGGGCCATGGCCCGTGCCATGGCCGGCGGGTGAAGTTGGCGCCGTGTGACCGCGTCTTCTCGCGCGATCCGCGTGTGAGGAGTTCTCGGCGTCGCCATCCACTCATCCTCCCCTCTTCCTATATATAGAATTAAGTGGTGCGGGTGGAACATTTCTTTACCGTCGTGGCCGCGGGCTTTACCAAACCTCCGCGCGGCGATGCGCGGATTGAGCCACCCTTCACCAACTAGCTACCGTTCTCACCATAACCTTTCCTTCTGCGCCTATTTGAGCTGGAATCGTAACCCGCACTCTCCTCCGACATAGTGCGCTCTGCTGCAGATTGACGTGTCTGCGCGAGGTCCGGGCTGAGAGAGCGCCCATGCCGCCATCGCTCGCCAGTGCGCGTCGGCGCGCTCGCAGGAGCTTCGAGCCCAACTATCTCGCCTAATAGCTTTCGCTGCCGCCTGGCGTTCAGCTGCTGAAAATGCTTTCCGCTCTTTTCGGCATAGACGGGCGCGGACAACGCCGCTGCTGCGGAAACTCGGAGCTCAGCGGGTTCAGCCGCCGGGCTACCGGCGATCGCTGACGCGGGTCAGCCTCGAAGCCTCCGTCTCGCGTCGCGGCAAACCCGACGCGAGCATCGTCTTTCGCGAAAGCCTCGCTGCGGCTCGGCACAGTATTTCCTCACTCGTTAGTGCCGCGGACCGTGACGCGGCCGGAGCAGCGGTCGAGCACGGGCGAGCTCGCCATGCCTGCGCCGTAGCTGCGTAGCATACGCCCGTAGCCGTAAGGTTTTGTTCGACTCGCGGAGTGAGGAAATGATCCCCTATCGCGTCTTAGCCGAGCCGGTGCTCGCCTCGCGCCAGGGTCGGGAGGGTCGCAGCGTGCACGCCGCTCGCCGACATGTAGCAAGCTGGCGTGTCGAGTTTCGCGCACTTGCGAGGACCTCGCAGTATTGAGAATAGAGAGAAGTCCGGGGACTTTTATGCAAAAGCTACGTGACTCGCCAGGAATAGTGGTTAGGACTCGCTTTTGCAATTATGGAAAACGCGTGAGGTCTATACCATGGCAAAAATAGCCCGAGGCCAACCCTTGGAAACAGGCGGCGTGGGCCGGCTGCTCCCGCGGCCCAGGCCGCCTTGTGTGCTATGAGCAATCAGACCAAATACGGCAGAAAAGTCTTTCTTTTATTTAAGGTTTTACTAATTTCTATTTTGATGAATAGTGATAGTTTTGTTATTTTTCATAGAATTTCAAAAAATATAGCTTTAAAAATTCTGAAAAATTTCCGTGTAGCTTCCCATGGTATGCGTCTATCCATGAAAAATTTGAAACTTGAAATTTGAATACTTTTTAAGCATGATTTAAAAAATACAAATTTTAATTGAAAAATGCATCTTCCTTGATTTTTAATAATTATTTTATTTATCCAAAAATTATGAAAATTATTTTGGCTTGGTACGTTTTTCCACATGACCTAACCTATTTCTATACAAAAATTTTTGAGCATGTTTTTGAGAAAAGTTAAAATTTTCATTATTTTATGCCCCTATCATTTTTATGTGTTAAACCTTTTTTTGTTTTATACTCCACAACTTAGGGTTTTGGGGTGATTTTTGGGTTGTTTTGTGAACCTTAACCACACAATCGTAAGATGGTCCTTTGAGAACTCCTAGGGCAATGGTGATGATATCTCATAGAGTAGTTCAAC